>OX439003.1:20292508-20892508 GCA_949316495.1 Amphiduros pacificus
GAATTCTTTAATTTATGATTTGTTTAAAAAATACAGTATATGGTGAAGATGGGATCAATGTTATATTGTGGAACTTATTGTGGAAGTAAAGTAGCAATTAAGCAGGCCATTAAGTAGCAGTTTTGAACCAATTAAGCAGCAATTAAGCAGCAATTACACAGCTTCTATTTACTAGCAATGTTATTCATCGCCTTAGAAGAACACCTGAGATTTGAACACACAGCAAGACGTCTGCGTTAAAGAGAATTGATGAAGTGTGTTGAACATGGGAAAATTCAAATCATGTATGATGTGGATTGTTGGGTAGTATGCCAGCCAGCTCTAGCACTTCCCTGACCCATATTGATCCAACAAGCTGCAACATCTATACTTTGCTATTCAGGTGAGGCCATCAGAATGTAACCAGGCTGTGAACATTGTTGATGGTTTGTACCTCAGTAAGATCACACACTTTCCATTCCAATCAATATGTGTCTGTCCGGGGTAATGAGGGCAGAAATCTCCAGAAATCATCCCATCCATACACACAGGTCTCATTATTTTTTGTATCACACAGATCATTTTTTGTAGAATTAATATCAAATCGCTGTCAGCAAACAATAGTTGTAATTATCAGCTATGATCTTCTTCATTTTCATCATATTATTTGTCATCCTGCATTGTTTTCTTCCACTGAAAACATTCTAAATGCATCATTACCCCTGTAATATACAACACCATTTAAAATGCACAAAAATGTAAATTACAGAGTGAACAGCCTTGCCAGAAACAATTTCATATCCAATTTCATTTCAAAGCCAAGAGACATGGATCACTGACATAATGATTTAATGATACTATCTCGTTGAAATCTCATTTTTGCAGAATGCATGAGGATTGAAGCGTGAGAGTAATGGCTCATGCATGGCATTTATTGACGAGCATGCCAAATAGACCATGAAATATGTAACTTACAGATATAGGTCATCACATTAGTTGTCCTATTTAAGATAGATGAGCCTTTGGGTCTCTGGTCTATAATCACATGCCCATGGAATACCGCAGCAATATCTGTATCACAAAATTGACAGCGTTCTATAAACGTTTATGCAGTGGGTACTCGGCCTTTTAATTACAGAGTAAGGGTCTTTCTTTAACTTAATAAAAGGAAACTGCCAATTCTTCTTAAACAACTGGGTATCAAAAGTCAATACTATTTCGCTTGGAAGCTAGTGTTACCTTCTGTAAATCATGGAAGAAAAACATAGGTTAAATAATTAATCAAAGTGGAGAAAGCTGGTCTTCTGCATGCCGAAACACGTCAATATCTTTGTACTATTGCATGCATGCAAAATGCAATCTCTTGTATTAATTGCAATTTGAATGTATTGAATGAATATTTGTTTGGGTTCAATAATTGATTCCCTGAATTTTAATAATTGTTTCAGATCTCATTTAAATCCAAAGAGAGATGAAGGTTTTTTTCTTTCAATGTCAAATTGCCAAAGCAAATTGAAACAGCATTATAATGGTTGATAGGCAAGCGTAGTCATCATATTTGATCATAATCTCAGGTCCTTGTATCTCCATTGAAAATAAAATGCCATCATCCTTATGCCAACCAATCAATTCTAGTATTAGATATTTCACAATAACTGATAATCCAAGCAGTGAAAGACATTAAAATTCCGATGCGACTCGTATGAATGGTGATCAATCTGGAACGGGGAATAGTCTACATGCATAAAGATCTCAATGATCCAATCTGAGATTGTCTGTGATCCATGCAGAAGAAGGGAATGGAATAGCGCATCAAAGAGCCCTTTGCCTCCAACTCCGCATTATCAAACCACAACATTGTCTGTGAGATTGCCTTAGGAGAAAATACTGAAACCTCCCAGAGAATTGTCCCAAGCTCATCTTCGTTAATTAAGCAAACATTTCATTCTAATATACTCTTCAATGTCTTCAGATTTCTTTGATCTTGGATACCTCTTTTTGTAGATATACGTGTTATGAGCTGAACAGTGATAATGTGATTTTCTTTAAATAGTTCTTATGTTTGAATGTGTTTCAACTTGCACTGCCAAGAACGATATTCTAGTGTTTGAACAAATAAAACTTCATGTGAAATTCAACACTAAACAAACCGAATGATTATCAATTTGCTCAAATCTTTTCATTATTTGTTGAGTCTCTGTTTCGTGCATGCTATAAAGCTTATAGCAGTATCTACAGGAGTTTTATATGCTAAGGATGTGTTCAAAATGTGTAAATATTAAACTTCTCATATACCGCAGCGAGTGTATGTTTGCATGTCACTCACAGCTGACTTGTCTCTGCTCATTGTGCTCACAATATCGTGATATGTCATAAATTTGTGTTTTATGCTCTCCCTGAGCAGGATGTTGTGTGAGACAGAGTGGAGATGGTGCGGTAGAACTCACAGACTGACAATCGGGCTCTGACAGGCTTCTCACCTAGCACTGTGCTCAACTGACAAAGCCGGATATCATTGTCGGAACAACACTGGAGCACATGGCTCATGTTTACAGGAAGAATTGGATATGACTGACATTAACTCATAGAGTGTGCGTTATGGCTCAAATAGCAACTTAATTAGCATTGCTTATAGCTCTTATCAACTTAATTATATGCGTTTCAGCTCATGTTAACTTGTCAAGTGTGAGTCATGGCTCATACCCACTATATTTACATTTTTGTATGGCTCATATAAGTTAAACAAGTCTGGTTAATGGCTCATACCAACATAATGTAGGATGTTAATGATATGGCTTTTGTCCAAATATGCAGTGTGCAGATGATATGGAGCAGTTGGTATGTGGTTCAATTTTCTATTGCAATCAATAAAGCATAATTATAGTAAAATAATTAGTTAGGAGAAAGTAGGGATGTTATTGATATTGCCCCCTGTCAATGGCGAATATCAAAGGTGATTGCAAAGCCTCCTCTTTAACCATTCGGCCTTATCCCAATTCCTGAGATAAAAGGCCATTTACCGTCTTGGAGTGGAATCTCTGAAGTCATAGTAGAGGATTTATAGCCGATTACCTTGTTTCATTAATCTTGTACCATCGACACTACGCATGTGCAGGGAAAACATGCAAAGACTCAGATTTCTTCATCCACCACCTGATGCCTTCTCAATCTGTGTGGTCTATAAGAGGTTGGTGAACATCTGATGTCAGTGGAACCTGAGTCCTCTTGGTATTTATTCAACTCAAATAGTACTGGGAGAACTCAAATCATTATATCACTTTAGTTTCATTATAGTCATAACTGTTGTTACATACCGAATAGCTAGATGTGCGTGCAGACTCCACAGACATGTGCAATAAAATACATTAGCTGTAAATATATTTACCAAAATATATTCTTTTCTTGTCTTTATTGTCATTTTCGATCCACAGGTTTATATTATTCATTGTATTGGATAATTTCAACTTGTCTTTGCTTCCCATCTTGTAATCACGTCTCAGGTGTTACTCCTAAAAGGTTTAATGTACATTTGCTGCAATCAAGCGATCTGAAAGACGGTACTCAACCACAGCTTCACTGTTTGATCTATTCTATTGAAAATTGACCATAATCGTCGAAGAGAGTATTACTTTAAAAAGCCTATACATAAACTAAATGGTGCCTTTAGTCTTTATAGATTGCTTGCTTTTCATATAGGATATAAAATGGACATTAATATGGCATGCAACAGTTGATGTTGTAAAAGATCAGAGCAATATATCTGGCCTGCGCCTCGCCTTGTATTGCTGTGTGAATTATGTCGATATTATTATGCATTAAAACCAAAATGTTGCACTTCACAGCAAGTGAATTATAAACAAAAAATAGAATTTTAATTGGCTTTTATCATGATGCCAAACGCCATTAAAATGAAGTAAATTTGAGCTTCAGCTAATTTTCAATTAACTTAAGAATTTTGTTTTAATTGGTGCAAATTATTTTGCAGTTGAGAGTGCTGTTACGTATAGAAATATAAGTGTGTTATGATATAAGAGCGTTTCAGAACATTTAAGTAAGGTTGATTTAGGCCTAAATATGAGATCTTTCCCGACGACCTCCTAGTGTGATAATGACATTGAAAAATATAAATGTTATAGTAGTCTAACACATTCCTTTAACCCCGCGCATGTGTAAACATATTAATGATAAAGTCTTGCTCTCGCGTTTCACAAATGAGAATGACTATAGTGGAACAGGAGTTTAATATAATGTCATGATACAGATATTCTTGGCCCTGGTTGTCCTGAACAGTAAGATTGTATAAGTGACAAGACAAATGAATATAAAATCGACAACTATGTACCAAATTTACATCCTTCATGTCTTAGTAATCTTTTTTAACGTTTTTACACACGGTTATCAACAGCACAACCCAATATTGGATTTTGTTTTATGTTGTGATTCAAACAATATGATTATATCAATTAACGTGTATTAAGATTTCAATCAATAATATGATACTTAATATATCTGTATTGAACTCGAGGTCGGGTTTGATCCATATCCAATATGTAAAGCAGGTTATGCACTTTGGGCAGTATATCTATTTTATAACTAAGGAAGGAAACGTTTTTTTACATATCCATTTATTTACTTTCAAATCTGTCTCACACACAGATCAACTTTCGATATTAACTCAAATATACGTTTTAGCATGTTTCACCGTACTGAGTGAAAAAAGCATTAATCTATTGCAGTATTGTAAATGATGACAAAAAGTTGTTATATGTAAATTCTTCTTACTGACTCAAAAGAAGTTAAGCTTTTCCTACAATCTGTCAAGGATTAATTATTGGAGACGAGAATTAAATTTTAATTACGTAATTTTGCCTCAGATTATCAATTCATCTGTCAGCTCCAAATACCATCATTAAACTTGATCACGTCAATATGGGCATTTTTCACAGTCTGTCCCAGTCTCAACTGGAAAGAAATAAGTCAACTTGATTGCTTCAAATGATTCCAATTCACAAAAGTGTGAATTGTTGTCCAAATATCTTTTTACATAGAAATGATCTTGATATGAATATTTAACCAAAATAACGTATCAATGTTTTAACAACGGAATACAATGTTACCATATGGCTATATTACCAAATATATTGGTATATATATATATATATATATATATATATATATATATATATATATATATATATATATATATATATATATATATATATATATATATATATATATATATATATATATATATATATATAACTGAACAAGCAGACCACTCCCATATATATATATATATATATATATATATATATATATATATATATATATATATATATATATATATATATATATATATATATATATATATATATATATATATATATATATATATATATATATATATATATATATAAAGCTAATTTAATCGTTTAATAACACTTATATTATTAACGCTTATAACGCTTATGACGCAACGTTTATCAACCACTCTGTGTCATGCAAAACCTACTGTTGTTGATCATAGAAAAGTTGATAGTTGGTGATCAGAGTAGAGCTCGTTATACAGTGTTCAATAGAATCATTTCTATAGGAATGCACGGTAGATCATGCATTTCTATAATAACATGTTGTTGTATAAGTCAACTTGATTATTTATATATCACCAGATATCAATATAAGATGATAATGCTGTCAGGTAGGAGTATTATGATGGCGTGATGACTGATGTTGGTTACACCTACGCATGTGAGGATAGCACCTACAACTGTATGTAGCAATAGAGGATCTGTGCAGGGAACACGTGAGCAGCTCTGAAGGGTGCAAAAGACTGCACTCTCCTACTGATCACTGGGTGTGGCACGGACCTGGTAACCGGTATACTACACTCATATTCATGCTATTAGCAATGTCTTTTATGATATACAATCGATACATTGATTGACCCTCTAATGAACAAATTCCAGATATATATGTATATATATATATATATATATATATATATATATATATATATATATATATATATATATATATATATATATATATATATATATATATGTATATATATATATATCTATATATAGTACTGTTCATTAACTTCTCTGAAAATTTGGAAATCTGCCATGTGAACTTTAAATGATTACATATTACCTTTTGTTGTCACATGTTTTCATATAATGAACGTGTTAACCTTCCCCTACGAAGACGGAGTTTAAAAAAATCAATTACTTGCATATTTGTTGAAAGTGAGGGTTTTGCACAACATATGCATTCTTCGTTTACATAAAAAGCTTTTTAAGGATGTGAGTTTACACAAAATAGCTTAATATCGTTTGAATATCATCTTTCGGTCAGAATCAAAACTTATCATTCGCACTTATATCATATGTCGAATGTGATACATCCGGTTTAAGTAAATCTATACTATCCAGGTTAGATTCATAACCAATCCCATAACAAATAGACAGAGTTAACCGATATAAAGAAACTCTGAAGATTCAAGGGCAGCCTTTGAGTGGTGGTGTTGCCAAGACAGGTTCAGTCACGTGACAGACCCGAGACTTGTACATGAAAGTGTTGTCTTGAGGCAGCAGTAGCGTATATACATTCCCTTGTCTGTCCGCCTTTGTACAAGCAGACCACTCCTACACTATCTATCACCGCACTGTCTCCTGCCTTCTTCTCTCACCCACAAAGAACGTCAAGGCAGCAAGAAAGGAGGCACTTTCAATCAGCTCCCTATATGGCAATCTGCTAGGCAGATCTGCTCATGAAGAGCAACGGATCACTCAAATATATAGGTCAGATAACAGAACATGTTTATCATTTTGAAACTAATAGCATGATAATCTTCTTGATGGAGGATAAAGTATTTTCCGGCTCTTGTTGGATAAAAATATGTAGACTTGGATATTGAAATAGTGCGTGTAGGATGTTACAGTAATAAGCAAACAATTCATGATAAAATTATCAATAGAATTTACACCCACACGACCTTACAATGTTAGACTTTACATTTCTCTTTATAAATATGACGGATGTAGAACATAATCTAGTAGTTACCAAATGTGAAATGTTTGGAAGGCGCAGTTAGTACCTGTACTGATAATATCTGATTCCGTGACCATGTGAGGTAACTAATTATAGATCATCTATCTTGGGCAAACAAATTTGGGTTTTACAATTCCCAACTGAGTGACAGTACTGAATAATACACGACGTAATTATGATGATTAAACTGAACAGGAAACAGTCCAAAATGCCAGTCATTACTCCGTCGTTTCTTTTAATTCATTATTTCAAATATGATTATGCAATTAATGCATAATCAAAAGCTTAGTGTCAACCCCATTTTCCTTGAATCAACGGTGGAGGTAGTAGGAGGTAGTATTGATTCATGTATATATATATACATGCAGCCATACAATCCATGCACATACGTAGTGTTATTTTAGGTTCAAACTATAGTCAAAGGATTGATATTGGTTCAAGATGCCAGGTGACACACGGGAAATGATTTACACACTTGAGATATCAAAAACTCAATTGTGAAATGTAGCAGCGATGCTGCCTTAAGTTCAAGATCATGTAAATGCCTCGTTGCTTTCCTTGTTAGCTTTTAAACCTAATATATTTTCCTAAAAGCCATGCCAGCGCAATGACGCAAACATATATCAGTACATCTTTGGCTCCATCCTTTTGAAAAACACAAAATGCGCATAACTGCTGCCAAAATCATCTCTAAATCTTTATGAACATTGCAATCGCTTATTGCACACGGAAGTATCCTGTAATGCACTATGAGCTTATTGTTTATATATTATTAATGACATAAGCCAGGCATTTGTTGTTCGTCAATATGTGATGTATTACACAAAGATACTGTTAATTTTGTTTTTGTTTTGCTCTATGTTTCATAATGACGTCAACTCGATTCCTCAATAAGGAAAGCACATATAAGCGAGCATTTAATGTCATGCCAGCTCCATCAAATCATAACCAGATATATTTCATATAATGTTTTCTTGTGTCTATATTTGGATCTTTTGATGTTAGATAAACTGATGTTGATCGGTATTGACAGAAGCGGCCTAAATGTAAATGTATTTAAGAGATTTGACTGCATGTATGATGATGTGATGTGGGAAGGTCAGTTCTCTCCCTCTCTGATTTCACATGACAAGACCCTCCCAGGTATTGATCTAGATCAAAGCAGCAGCATCATTACCATCAATCTCCACACCATGAATAAACCCAGAGAGAAACCTATCAGGCAATGTCACTAATCCTAAAGTAGCATCATTTTATTGATTTGTCACAATAGCAATTTTATTTGAAATTATATGCTCTCATGATGGCTGGCAGATTTACAGCATTACAAGCCTGCAAGCTCTATATCCGTCTTTTATCATATGAATGCTGCATATGGAATGATTGAAAAAGCCCAGCTTATGACAGGAGGTAACTGGCTTATGCCACTGCTTGAGCACGTGATCCTGTATATAGCAGTGTCAGTCGGCCCTAGCTGGAGTCTGACCACATTCTACTGCTCTTGAACTATATCACGCTAGGAAATTCTGCCTCATCACAATCATCCATTCGTATTAACAGTAGCCATCGGAGTATGTAACCTTCCGCTCAAAATAAACAGTACTTGGGCGGATAACATCTCTTGTTGTCTATATCTAAAGAATTTGATAGACAATGCTTCTGAGCTTTTGATATGTCCAATTTTTTTCATTTTGACTATATTCTATAGATGATCTTGGTCTTATTTGAATGTTTATGCTGACCTTGTGCTATTTGTATAGAAGATTAAATACGCATATCGGTTCAATTGTTTCACACCTTAAGTAGGACAATTAGGTCATTAGATCTTTAAAAGAATCTGAGGCAATATTTGACCAACTATCAACCGATACGTTTTTCTCGGTTTCCTTTATCACAAATTATTTTGCTCCTGACAATTTGCTAATGTGCCATATCCAAATATATTTTCAGGTATATTCTCTCATAGACAAAAATATACTTATTGGTTCTATGATTCCAGAGCTGCCGCGTGCCAGGTAGTAGGTCTGGTCTGGCAGGTTCCAAGAAGACCAGTGACAGGCCTTGCCTTATTCTACCTTGTTCTATGCCACCACTTTTATGGCATGAGTACTATTTAAAGCTCATTCCTTTTTGTGTTGAATTCCTGTACTCATCTCTCACACAAAGACATTATACCCATGCCAATAAACTCCACTAAGCCACCAACAGTATGTTTCATTTGAAGCATATCTGCTGGAAGGTCACAAGCACAAGATGCAAAGTGATACATTTGATTAATCACATAACCATTTTTGAAATGATGAATACATATAGACTTATTCATGTAATGGTGTTCATATCCATGATTTCCAAGCGGAAATAGTAATGGTATATTACAGCATGAAATTGATACAGCCTTAGAATCATAATGTAGCCTTTATAACCATTGTATGAGAGTGGTAGTGATGGGTGATATATGGCTAGTTATATGTGGCAGGTGCACCATAATACTTCAAAGATTCACCATAGATATGACTTGGCAGGCATAGGGGCTGCTTGCATTGCCCTATAAGAAGTACATATCCATTCTGCTAATGCAAGGCTTGCTTTATTTTTTCTGTATCAGACATATGCCAGAGAGTTAGAGAGTCAGAGTGTGTTATCCTGTGCAAGGAGACATCGAAATCATTGTATCACTTCACTATGATAGGACACTATATATTCGTTATAGTTTTATATTCGTTATAGTTTTATATTCGTTATAGTTTTATATTCGTTATAGTTTTATATGAAACCTGTTTTAGACTGTTGATTTGCATGTTTTAGAGATTGTTTGGTTGCGCTTTGTTTTGAGTTGTACATTTTATACATATCTTTGTGATACTTTATATGTAGAGTGGATAAAAACGGGAATAAAAGTCTATAGATTCTCCTTGAGACGACTATGTGATGTAGTCTTTATCATCAATATTTTACTCGTAAGTGACAGCTAGTTACGCAAGGATACCGTAACCATGCTAGGCGAAACCATTCGCCTAGCATTAAACAAGTTCAGGTCTCACAAGAGGAAATGAAGAAAAAAGTCCACTCTGATGTATAGAGAAATACATTCAGCAGATCAAGGAGATATGGAGGTCAGGTTGTGTACGTATACCATACAATATAGGCGGAAAGGTTGCCTTTGTACCATGTTTATATCATTGTATTATATCCCTTCCATAACTTGAGTACCAAGATAGTATCTTTGCACCATACTACTATTGTATCCGAGGTAGTTTTTTTACCTGTCTGTTTTTATATTGGCTTTACCTAATCAGTCTGCATATGGGAGATATACAGAAAGCTAACAAGGAAAGCAACCAGGCATTTACATGATCTTGAACCTAAGGCAGAATCGCTGCTACATTTTACAATTCAGTTTTTGATATCATATGTGTATCATTTCACGTCATTTATTGCCACTCCTCTCAGTAAGGGCATATTATTTGCTGGAAATATAGGTCTTATGTTTGAAATCATAGTGCACACCTATACCAGAATTGATTTCATAAGCTAATCAGTAAGAGGCAAGTGAAGAGGGTACACATATAACTCATGCAGTATATTTCATCATACCTATTAGCTCTAATTTTATTCTCGTATATGTTAATCAGGTACTACTTCATACATATTTATTCAACGACACTCAATGCCCTACTCTTTTCGAAGAGAGACCATGGATATAAGCATTAGAACACAAACCATGACCATAACCGATCATGGATCATGGGATTTGAACCTCGGACCCTCAACATGGGAGTAGCCACATCCCCACCCCGCCAGTGCTATTGAAATGGTCACAAGGGCCTCGTGCATTACTACACAATGAGTATAATGGAACAAATGGTCAAAACCTTGCCATAATTTACACGTTTTCCAGAGTACATGTAAAATCGTAAAGTTTAAAGTGATTGCTCTTTTACAATAGGGCAGAGAAGTCCACACATGAGATGTTTTGTCATATGATTGCAACAAATGGGCAAACCCGGCACATGTGCTTGCCATTACTTTCTTCATGGCATGACATGGGGCTAACAGTGGACAAGAGAGACCGATGGTTTGGCACAGTGGGGCTATGCCAGCACTACAACTAGCCTCACTGGTAGGACAGCACTAGTGTAAACTTGTCCTGGTTGCGATAGCTGTATGGTGTGGCTTCAGTCAACACAACCTAAGCTGGGTAGGGTCAAGAGGGTTGCTGGCATTTGTTATTGCGTCTGTGTCTTGTCTTGTAAGAGATGCACAGCTATGCTACTCCTCACCACCTGTATAGAATCACTGATACACTCTCAGTCCTCAAACAACACCTTACTCTATGCTGAGATACTTCTATACCTAAACAGGAGATTCCTTTTTTGTATACAAGGTCTAACCTTAGCAAAATGGAACACTTAATATACTAGAGTATATAATTAGTGTGCCGGTATATTTACCTCAGGTTCTCTGAAAAATGAACCACGGTGAATTTTGCTATTGTTATTTCTCACTAAATAGACTACCTTACATGTGAAAACCTTAATGTTCATGACAAGCTCTGCACATGATTTAGACCTCTGCACTTCCGTTGTAATTTCTGCACAAAATCAAATGCATTCCATATATCCATCCAGTTAATCATAGTTACTGGTGTATATAATACTATTCAAAGACAGGTCTATTTTAAAATCAAAATTGTAGACAAAAAATTACCAAAAGTAAAATCTATCATGGCCATATATATATAAAGTGACATAACACATAACATAGCCAAGAAACACGGATGATCAATACTATATTTGAAATGAACCTCGGTCCATCAGACCTCAAAGGAAAACAATACTATGACATAAAACCTCCGATTCTGGCATTGTTTTTCCCCATATGGCACATCCCAGTGTCCTATGTTTGTGTCAAGTCATGCATTCCATAGGTAATGCTTGTTATATTGATTGTCGACGTACATACTTTGATACAGGAATACAAAGAATACTAAGAAATATTTCTATATCTACTATACCGTATTATATATCAACAAGAAGACAAGTATAGAATCTGTATATATCACTTTCATCTTTGTACCTACCATCACAGGTGGTTACAATCTGTTAAGATTATCTCTCGCCAATAATGTTTGAAGTGGATCAGATTCCACACTGGGCGCGTGTGTATTTTAGAAAGCGGGGTATAGAGATTCACTATGTTATTGTGAAGAACAGTTGGCTTCAGACACCACTTCATAACTATATAGCACATCAACTAAGACAGCATTCTGAAGGATGTCTGCAAATTACTACCAAATATATATATATATATATATATATATATATATATATATATATATATATATATATTTATATATATATATATATATATATATATATATATATATATATATATATATATATATATATATATATATATATATATGCCACAAGCATGCACCTTGTGACCCTAATGGCAAAGTCTGGGCACATTTGTTCCATTGAACACCTATCATTCGCAGTTGGTTCCATGGCTTTTAATGGCTGCTATATTTGGACCAGTATTAATAGAAAATCGAAGCCAATATACACTGATATTAGCAATTATCTGCATAACAATCAGTGTTCTGTGTGATTGTGGTGCCAGGCGGTGTGCTATGTAATTGTCCCACAAGGTGGTATAACGTCTGACTTTAGGTCTGGTCATCTTGTATTTCATGCTGCTCTCCTTCAAGTGGGACATTATGTGGTATGACGTGAGATGCATACCTATGGGCGTTTGCTGCACATAACAGCCGGGTACTTAGACGTCTGTCTTAGTTGGTAGCCCGTGTGGCTATAGTTCTAAGCCTACCTTTCCCATATATTGCCAATTAGAGGCGGCCTACCTCAGCGCCGCACGGATCACAGCGCAGCGAGGACTGCATTATTCACCACGTGCCAACAATGAGCCTGGCTTAATGTGCCTTCTTTATAGCCTGCGTAGGGCCCACACGGGCATTCCTGCCCCACCGGCGGAGAAGATGTACTCACCTTTCCTCTGAAGCAACTTCTCACACTAAGCGGAGAGATGCTGTGGCCAAATTAGTGCACAAATGAGGCTTCCTGTTCAGCGACCCTGACGCCCTCTCTCTGTAATGGCTGCCCCATCAAGGCGTCTCGGGGCACACCAGTTTGCCTATCACCATCCTATTTACTCTCTTGTTCTCACACAACATCCCCATAAATGCATTTAACAATGCAGTGGAGGCCATTTTTGAAAAGTCAAACCGCTAATTCACACAGATTTGTGTTGGTTTGGATACATAGGGTGAATATGATGACTTATATAGCGTGTTTCCCCATTATGCAAATTCCTGAAGGTTTACTAATATACCTGACTGCCCAACTGATGGAAATGTCCTTGAGAGAGTAGCGTTACGTTGAAAGGGGACAAACAACAAACAAAGCGTTATCAGCAATATCGTGTAAAAACAGAGCAGAGTGAAAAAATGATCATGCAAGTGGCAGTAAGCAGTGTTTAGTGCAATGTGGACTATTTTGTGAGTAGATTTTTTCTGAGTAAGTTATGTGGACAATTTAGAGCAGCAGTTGTCGGTGGTGAACACGTGAGCCAGGGGGAAGGCAAACCGCCCAGCACCACCTGCGCCAGAAGGAAGAACTCTCTCTGTCATCTCCTAAACTGGCTACATGTCAGCAAAATAAAATATGTGGCCCAACTGAGGCTAAATGCTTCTTTCTGCCTGATGGCAGGTGAACACTGAACAAAAACTAGCAAGTTGTTTGTAATGGTCATAAACCGGTCCGTACATAATGAGAGGCGTGCACAGGAGGCTTGACACCTTATTGTTGTGACAAAGAAATTTGTATTTGCTTTTTTATCTTTATTTGTGTGAAGCATATCACGTAGATGCCAGGCACTACAAAGGCTATTTTCACAAATGATTTGTTTTCACTGTAACATGTGTGATAATGTATGGTCCCCACCACCCACAGATTTATGACGTCACTGGCGCCTACTAAACATAGCCTGTCCTTGCCTCGGCTACATATGCATCTATATCATTCAAGGCAGATGATTCAACAACAACAACAACAGTATATATATATATATATATATATATATATATATATATATATATATATATATATATATATATATATATATATATATATATATATATATATATATATATATATATATATATATATATTTGTGTGTGAAATATGCGTGCACGCATTTATATATTTGTTCTCAAGGGCTTGTGGACTAAGTGGCTCGGAGTTCAATTGATGGATTAAGTAAAACTGATGATAGATTTAATAGAACACAAGCTGCTTGACATTGAAGTAATTTGTACAGAAAAAAGACACCAAACGCAACAATGCACTGAAAAATGTACGTCATGTTAGATGTTTCGAACACACATTTATGGGATGAAGGGAAATATGCGTGCGCCTTTATGCACATAGTCTTATGTTGTATTGAGTTACTTAGCATCAGATATTGATTGAAGCTCTTCACGACAGCAATGACTGTCTTATATTTCTTTGAAATATTCTTTTATTTGTCTATACTTCTAAAAAGTATTTCACTTTTGTTAGCGCAGTCACAGGAGAATAGGCTGGTTCACTATCCTGTTTCAATCATACTGGGTTCCCTACTTTATATTGATAGCCGCTTATTACTTTAGCCTTTAAAGTGCACACATTTGCAGTGTTTTGTAATTACAGTACATGAGATTATCTTCTCCAAACCTCTCCTGTATAATTCAATTTCCTTTTTAAATGACCGACAATGATGCTGAGCTCAAATTGCTTTGCTTCGAAACAGATCCATTAAATGTGAAATGTGAAACCAATTTTTTAATTACCAAATATTTCATGCATATATTTATTTAATGGATGGCGGTTCAATCAGTGATCTGTTTAGGTTTGCGTCAGCTATCAGAATCCACCAGATTTCACTTCACTGGCATCGTACTTGTTAATGTGTTCAATTTAGAATCGCCCATAAAGATGCAAAAATTAATTAAGCTTGGTGCTTGGTAAGGAAATATGCTTCATAGATATAATCAGCACAAACAGGTATATAGTAAACAGCAAATTCGTATGAGACCCTATGGCATTTTTCTGTAAAAGCATCATCTCACGGGACAGGATGTTTTAAGTATAGTAACCAATATCCAAATCGTTAGTGAGTGGATGAGGGAATCTCATTCGAGATGCAGGTGCTGTCATTGAAATCAAATCAGCATTTTTTTTGTAACTTGAATGAGATTTTGTTGTGCTGATTTTATGCCTGTAGCACTGATAACTTGAACGGGGACCCTCGTTGTGCTAATGATGGCTACATTGCTTCAATGATATTTTAAAAGAGCCTTGATTTTTTTTCATTGGTGTAGAACTACTTTGTATTATTGTTTGATTGTATCCTTAATGTAGCTACAATAGCTAAGGAGCTCTGTTTCATAATGAAATGTATCACGGGTAACTAGAATGAGCCTTGATTTTATCCAGATTTTAGCAGTTATATCTTAGATGAGCCTTGATTTTATCCAGATTTTAGCAGTTATATCCTAGATGAGCCTTGATTTTATCCAGATTTTAGCAGTTATATCTTAGATGAGCCTTGATTTTATCCAGATTTTAGCAGTTATATCTTAGATGAGCCTGATTTTATCCAGATTGTAGCATCGGAAACTTGGATGAGCCTGATCCAAGTTATCTGTGGCGTAATATAGTAGTCTGCTATCTGTTAACTACGTGTCAGGACCTGTGACGAATTTACATCGTATTAGCATCTATATTGAGAGACAAATAAATGGCATGAAAAATTCATAAGCTGACGGCGCGGCATGAGATGGGATGTGTATGAATTTGCTTAATAGTCAGACGTGGACTGTGATTTGGTAATGCATGTGACTAACACATCTCGGCACAGATAATATTTGTCATGCCAACTCAGCAACCTCTTACTTCAGTTAACAGGTGTGACGATGACAACCAAGCCAAGATTATTATAGATCACGGTTACAATTCATGCAAATCAAATAATTCTGACAGTGTTCTTCCCGTGGGTCGTATTCTTCGGGGCGACCAATCATCGATACGAGAACATACCATGAAATGATTGCCCTCGGTCTTGGGCTTCGTTTCCGTGTCTTATTCTCGCATTGTCAAACCATATTATCAGTGAGAAAGAAATGCACCTCTCTTGCAATAGAATCCTGAAAAATCTCATCAAAATACAGCAGAGACCCAATGGCGAGGAATTGAAACTTTAGACCTGACTCGGATTTGGGAGGAAGTAATTTCCATCTAAAGCAGGTCATTTATTTTCCATATACGTTAAGGGCAGAATGTGTCCATTTCAATACGTATCCAAAGATTTTTTTATTGGCACATATGCAGCCATTGATCAGCTTGAAATATCTCTAATAAAGTGAAATAAAATGCAGCGGTAGCAACAGGTAGAGCAGAGGGCGTTCATTCCCTACGATCCTTGTATGATTTATGCCACAAATGTGTTGGGGCCCTGTCATATTATTGCCACATATTGCAGTATTTATGAGAGGTATAGGACTGGGGTGGTCCAGGCGGAATAATCGTTGACTCCGGGACCATGGATGTGTATGTATATAGGCATGATGGAAACCTTGTCATCGGACACTGCCTCTTCGTTTCATATAAACTTTTATTCTCAAATAAACTTGTTTTGTATGAAATTAACTTATGAGTGGTTCTTCTCCAATTTAGGGTGATATAAACGCAACTATCGGTTAAGATAGTCAAGTGATTCTTCAATTAAGCCTCAAGTGTGACGAGGTAATAATATCAATTGTTAGAATCTCAGTCTGCTTCACTTGCTGTTGTTGCTAGTAAATGGCATTACAGGAGGGCCTCTAGCACCGCACGTTTTAGGGCAGAGTCAAAGCGATAGCACCAGGAGTAAGAGGTCGGGAGGTGATGTCTGCCGAGACCTCGTGTCTACCGACGAGTTTGTGCGTGATTTGGTGAGGGGATACAAATGAAAGGCCCATAAGGGGGCATCAATAAGACAAAACGTTGCTGTACAAGGTGGTGGAGTAATGAGGGCCACAGCAGGAGACCAGGTGGGGGCTCAGGGTAGCTCTCTCTGCTAACTCCAATAGGTTAAGTGGTCGGCCCTCATTTGCCCTCCTTGTGCCGTCTTCGCCGAAGCTGTTTATTAGACTGATTAGAGATAATTGGGTAGGTGTAGGAAGGGCGAAGTGTCAGTCACCCTTCAGATGCTAGGTCAATCTACCCATAAGCTTTAACTGCAAACCAACAAACATGTTTCATCCTAAGACTGACACGAAGTAGTTTCAATTCATTCTCAAACTGAAAGTTAGCATTGAAGTTATGGAAAGTTCTTGGTTGTTGGAATTTCTGATGATAACAATCTGTCTTTCATCCGTTGTTCTTCAATCAACTTATCTCATTTATCGGGTGTCACTATATTAATTATCATTATTGGATATTTGAATGATCCAATGAAACAATAATGTCAGTTCATTCCCCAAAGTCTTACTTCTCTGTGCCACGCCCTCTTGGTAATGATTGGATATTTCACAGGGTCGATAGATGGAACTAGTGATACACAGATAATTAACATCATCAAAAATCATTAGCATTGGAGTGTAACTCAATACATTACATTACAATGACTGTTGATTATTCGAATCAAAAGTCTGATGATCTATTAGCTTATATCACATAGATTAGGGTTATAGTAATAAATTCCTCCGATAGTGTGTATCATGATTCAAAATGGATATTGCAGTACTCTCAAAACACTATTGCCTTATATTTCTATCAAAATTCCTCTTAATCTTCCAAAGTCCATTCTGCATATGATTTTTCAATTAGATTGGACACATTTGTTTGTAAATGAAAACTCTAGAATTATTGTTCTGTATATTAAGACATCTCGCCACACATTGATCTGTTATTCACAAGAGCTGTAAGGGAATTTATTATTTTACATATAATATACCTTCCACTTATAAAGTAAATATCATAAAAAGGAACAATATCTGATGTTGCAAATTAAATAAAAAGGTACAATCTACTATGTCAATGTGCACTTTCAGCGGCAATAAGTGGGATCTATCGCTTAGTTCGGTCTATGTCCATATGGTCCGGTAAATGTAGAGGGATATAGGATTATAAAAGATATATTGCTGTTGATTGTGGCGACAATGCACCTTGTCCCATTTGTGTACACGTCTGTGAAATATGATTGTGATGAATACACATTTTACCAGCTGTAATATTTGTGTTCCCAATTCAGCGTAATATCACCCCTAATTTAGATATAACATGCAAATGTGTATCAAATGGTCATAAATTACCCGGCCTCTTAGCACATTAAGCATCGAGACAATGATCAATCGGTCCATCTAAACATTACTAATTGACAGCTAGATTTATTCATGTGTTCAGCTGTTAGCCATTGGGCACATGGCTTTATTAACTTTCATAGTGGTACTTGAAATGACAAGACGTAATATATCTCCTCAAGGACATAATTAGACATGATATGGTATATGAGATTATCGTCTTGATTAGAGTCAATAGAGGATGGCAAAATGTTATATGTCTATAGCTGTACGTCACAGAAGAATATTTTTGGTAGAAGGGGCCAGAGTAACTAAGTTACGTTGTGTTATACCTAGTTTGGCATATGCCATAACAGCCTGGGAGAGTAATTGAGACAGAATAACAGTGTATTAAGGAGAAAGCTGCTGTGATTCTGATATGATGGGGAAGCATGGCGTGGAACCTGATTGGTGTTATAACAAGGTACCCATCACATGAGTGGACTGCATAACAGGCCACGCTCCTCAAACACCGGCCTCTCCCACACTGGGCGGTGCTGTTTAGTGTTTGCTGCAAGGGGAGAGTGGAGGAGGGCACACCGATGATGGATGTGTCATAATGGGGTGTGGAATATGGGACATTTGTCAGGGCTGGTCCTGGTATGGTCCTGCGTTGCCGGCCACTGAGGCCAGAGGCCGGAGGTGACAACCCACAAGACTTGCCCAATTAGGACCTAGCCTTGAGGAGATTGTGGGACACCACAGCCTCCCTCATCTCGTATTCACAGTATCATGTCCTGGCCATTTAGGCTACCTCTATTGTCAGGCAAAAAGCATGTAAATGGCTATTTTAGTGTACAATCATCAGCGGGAGAGGAATCAATGTCTGCATGACGGAATCGTCTTCATTACGACGTCTCGCATACCACCCAAAACATAGCGCATCTCAAGTAGAATTTGCGCTGAACTATTATACCTCAAGATTGATTTCCTGTATTATACACAAGGTACGCAACGCGCATATAAACAGATATTCTCAAACAAATCGCACATTTCAATCTTTATGACAAGCTGTAATTTATAAAAGGGAAAATAGAATCTATGGCAATGTTTTTTGTTCAGAGGGGGCAAAGACTAAATAGAAAGTGGGGGGGAAAAGGAACGGTGTCAATACTTAATTGCGATGGATATGAAAGGAAGTTGGGACATTATTTATCGATAGCAGATTCGCTGAACTGATGGTGTAATATCAGCTATAAATCAGATATATCTTTGTCAAATGCATCTTTGTCAGTGGGACAGGGTTAGCATAGCCCCAGTGGTGCCACACAACAAACACAGCCTGACAGCTACTTGTTGACAGTGCATAGAGAGCATCCCCAAGCACGCCATTGTTTACCAGGGCAAATATGTTCAACCAGCTTCCCCTGTATAACCTTCATCTCAGCGTATCTTTTTTCTCTGTTGAAGGGTTAATCCATTTTTTCAAGATCTACACCAGAGATCTTCATGATTTAAGTCATACGAATCTGATGTGAACACTTTCCCGTGATGTTGAAATACCCCTTTTCCTGTGGTACGCAAGTGATCGTTGTGCCGTGATTGCATGTGAACTTGTCGAAATAAACATTTGCCAACAATTTCATGTCGCATTTTGTGCTGTGATATATTATTCTGACTAATAAAGAAACCCAACTCTCTTAACATGCAAACTATCTGATTGTTGTACATACATTTCATGCTTGATTATAAAATACTTCAATCATAGCGAAAGCTTTGTACTCTATCACGAAAGTCAATTGAATAACATCTGATGAGAACAGTTATATAATAAATGTCAAGACCTGTCAGTTAGTAACCTTTATAGATTTGGTTGCATACAAAGCCTTCATTGGCTGCGTTATGGCAGGCAGTATGATTGCTCACTTAACAGGTCAAGGATGTTGGGGGCAGCTAGGCCTCCTCCCATCCATCAGTCTACAGTCTGCCTGTCATGCGCACAGGTGAGAGAGACCACTATGGTACAAATAGATACAGCCAGTCATAATACCAACACAAGAACAATATGAACTCATATCTTGAACTTGGCGAGCTGTGCA
Source organism: Amphiduros pacificus (assembly GCA_949316495.1). Lineage (NCBI taxonomy): Eukaryota > Metazoa > Annelida > Polychaeta > Phyllodocida > Hesionidae > Amphiduros > Amphiduros pacificus. The sequence continues at coordinate 20,312,963 of OX439003.1, forward strand.
CAGTGCAGGATTGAGAAAAAATATAGACATATCACTGCAAGTTTTTTGCGATCATCCTGCTGTTTTCTCATTACACTTGTTTGACATTGGAAGACCTATACATTTGGCCCGAGGATACAAGGTCCTCAGAAATAGCCCGCAGAGTTATATTGGCCCTGCCTATGCGCAAAGGTAGGGCATAGCTATACGTTAAGCTGACATGGCGAGATATGGATGGACACACATAGAGAGTGCACTAACACATGAGAGCCAGGCCGACACATGGAGATGTTGTGGCAAGATCAAACCAAATGTTGATACTTCGCAGCAAGTCCTATAGGTTACTGTTTTCACAACCCCGGTCAGTCTGATGATCACATTGCTCTCTGGGTCACCCCCACCCCTCCCCCCAACACACACACATACACACACAAACATGCCTCTACAAATAGCCAAGACCGATAAATCGGTTCTAAGCAGTCCTCGTCAACGGGTGCCATTTGTAAATAGGACCCAGGTATCCTAGGCACGTGCAAGGTGGGCAAACTTTTCCGACGGGGTGCCCCAAATTGAATTTATTGCTGCATTTCTTCCTTCCGGGAAATTGTCTGGGACAGGTGTGTGACTGGGAGAGAGTAAGTGTCAAACAGTGTCCCGTCTTGTGTTCCGCGCATGCGAATCAACAAAGTCCAACGCTATGCCTATTGATGCGTCATTAGTTGTTAATCAGTTTTTATTCCTCCTCAGAACATCTATTACTAGGTTTGTATATAAAGTATATTTCATTATAGGTATGGATTGTAAAGTGCAATAAAATATTGAAAGAAATTCCGTCAAGAATATTTTAAATAATGCTGGTTAGATACAAGTTACTCCTTTCATTCTGCTTACTTTGTTTTCATAGACGTCTTACCGGAAGTTGATTAGAATATTAAAGATAATTAGAAGAGACTATCATTTACCTTAATCCATGCTCTAATACCGGCATTAGTTTGGTCATAATTTCGCTACAATTATGTCTATAATGGTCGGAAATTGCTTTGCTTACATGTACTACGCAGTATTGAACTGTTGGAAGGTCATATCATAACCAATCAGCAGGCAGCAAGATGGGCGATATTAGAGGATAATTGGTAATGCATACAAATGGGTTCTTACCGCGAGTGCGAGGGCATATAATCTACTTGGCTGGCGAGAACCATGTAAGCTCATTTGGCACATTACATTACAGGAACACAGGGGCTAATCTACTTATAGGTGACAGGATGAGGATAAAATAATGATGCTGACTTAAGATGCCTACGACATTGGGGACTGGTCTATCTGTAACGATGTGGGACAGGATCAAATATAGGTGACTAAATGACCTTGAACATCAAGAACTGCACAAAATGGTTGTAATATTGGGAACCATACTTACCTTGGAACTGGGAGGGCCATAACATACAAGATAAGACTTACATTTGGGTTGCTAATTGTGTACCTATGCCATAGTGTACCTATCATAACGTACCTATCATAATATCATATGATATGTAGCCTGACCCGGAATTTAACTTCATTACATGACTTTATTACATGACTTTATTACGTGAGGTTTCGCTGTACTTGACATCCTGTGATATTGAAGAATTCCAGGGCGGCTCTGTAGGACTGGTTTGTAAATCGTGTGGAGAACTACATTCTATTATGAGGAGCATTCCTGAATGTCTCTATCATAAAAACGCAATTTGAATACCCGGATGTATCATCCCAAAGAGCATTGCAAAAATAAAGCTTCAATGAAAAATCTTTAATATGTCTGGTGATATTTTCATGAAGCAGGTCATATAACTTGGAATTACACTGCATCAATTTCTTATTTTTCACATTGTTCTTCTCAGCTCTGAATAATGTCTATTTTCAAAACACATTTAGAAAAGGTTTCCGGTAAAGATTATGTTCATACAGATATCTAATGCCACTTAGGTTTTGTCTCTTTGTTATCATTTCCTGTCTTTGTGTTCCCAATCTTGACTGGTTTCATATGCAGATTGGCATTTCATTCTTTTCCAATTTGCACTCCTAATTGCTTGAATGGTTAAGTGGTGATTTTTGTTAGGCTATTTTGGCAATCACCGCATTATTCTCAAGTAATTTGTCCGCCCTCGGAACGCGCAGAAGAAGATATTAGTAAGACTTGTTTACCGAAAGAGAAGCTCCTTGAATTATGTAACAGATAGACTCAACTGCACTTGATCTGGTTGGAAGATTAACAGATTAGATCTGCGATTAGCCTTCAATATGGGTAATCTACTGATTGCACTGAGATGATTTTTGCGAAGCCTCGTTGTGGCACCAATGTCGGTCTGGAATTGAAACATCACAGTTGATGACCTTAATATTCAACATGAGGCGACCGAACAACTAAGAAAGAAATGAGTTTGAAAACTAATCTCTAAGTTTATACAAAGAAGCACAAAATGTTGAATAACTACGTTATTGATATAAGTGAAATGTTATGTACATTTATATAAGCTTAGATGTTTGCATGATAGTTTATTCTTCACTTCTGGCAATCGCATAAACATTTTAGTATATCAATCAGAATACACTCAATTGTCTGTCAGCGTATAGAGATTGAACAAAGCACTACGATATGTATGTCAAAGATGCCAAGAATATCAGTGTCATATTGCCCTGTATTGAACAGGTAAATGATACTCCTCTTTCGTGATAGAAAAATATACTCCAATGTTATGCTTATAGACTGCATTTTCACCCAATACGAGTTTGTGGCCTGTTGTGGTACAAGCTTGATGGGTATTTACCACCACCCACATTGAGTGACCATTATTGATAGATGTGTTTACCACCCCCCACATTGAGTGACCATCATTGATAGATGTGTTTACCACCCCCCACATTGAATGACCATCATTGATAGATGTGTTTACCACCCCCCACATTGAATGACCATCATTGATAAATGTGTTTACCACCCCTCCCCCCACATTGAGTGACCATCATTGATAGATGTGTTTACCACCCCCCACATTGAATGACCATCATTGATAAATGAGTTTACCACCCCCCACATTGAATGACCATCATTGATAGATGTGTTTACCACCCCCCCCCCCCCACATTGAGTGACCATCATTGATAGATGTGTTTACCACCACCCACATTGAGTGACCATCATTGATAGATGTGTTTACCACGGCTCACCCCCCACATTGAGTGACCATCATTGATAGATGTGCTTTGTGCTGTGTGGTCTGATCGGTCTCCCTGGCAGCACATTTCAACGTCTGCCAAAGCATATCAGACACTCAGCTGTATCCTCAACACGTCCACCAGCCTCAACATGATATATGCTCATGTAAAGGCGTACTGCTGCTGCTACCTGTCGGTTGTACTTTAATGTTTGGCCAAAACAACAAAACTGATCTGCTTCAATCGCGGTGATGTTTGCTGCCATTTCTGCTCTGTGAAACTAGGACACAATTTATTTCCGGGTGTTATATCGTCAAGGGGATGGGCATCTGGTCTAGAACAAAACTGAGGGAAAATAAGAGTGCAGTGAGTATGGGTGTGAGAGGAGGAGGGTGTGATGGCCGCGTGAGTAGCTCCACTCAGCTGTCCTATTAGATTACAGTTGGTGGGAGGGTCACGTGGCTCACAGAGCCTCGCCACACAGCTTGATCGAAGATCATATCATACATAGCCTGGGGAACGTTCACCGTCGGTCGGTCGCTCGCAATCACTGGAGGACAAGATACAAGCCTACCATCCAGGCTCAGTCATTGATGTAAAGTCTATTTCATGCATGGGCATGACATCTTTTTTTCCCAGCATATTTGCAATTCAGCCCTACAACAGGCTCCTGGCCAAGACCATGGTCAGTCTAAACAATTTGCACCTCTGACACCTCGCCTTCACAAACTGTTCGCTTTTGACAGAGTTATTTGTGCCAGATATTTGTGGTAGTTTATTTGCCCTATTCTTAGAAATTCCAAGAGAATTGCCCTGCTTACTTAGATAGCCTGTGATCTCATGATTGTTCACAAAAGGGCCGTTTGTCTGGTATAGTAGGAATACATATTCCATTGATATCCCACAGGAGCAGCGAACAACAGTCAATATCCAAGAACAGAATATAAACGGGACAGGAAAACCAAATGGTATACTACAGAGTAACGAGAGTAAAGAGAACTTGCCAAAACGCTGCAAAAAGGGGATGTTTATATGATATGTATCAGTCAGAAGGGAGCATAGTTGAAACAAGCAGGTAATGTTGTGTGAGATTATGCCGTAAGCAAGTGGCGTGGCCCTGTGCTTGTGCTCTATAGTTGAGAGATGGTATAATAGGGCCCTGGTGGTTGACTCGGTCCCAGGGCTGCGTGGCTCCAGGCCGCTTACTTTATTGGAATCTATCAGTCTGGACTCAGGTGTGTCTCTGTTCATCCCACACCAGAATACCATCGTCCCCAAATACCAATATTCTCCCATCTGCCATGTGAAGACTCCTTATGTAAGGTCCAAACATTACCGTCCCCCACTTCGCAATATCAAGCAATGCAAGTAGGCCCTTACGACACTGTTAAATATTGGAATAAATCAATGATATCAGTCTTAGATATATAGTGAATTATTTAGTCTGTGCTGCAGATGAACTTTAAAGATATTGTATTGAATGCAATTTTCATGGGGTGATCAATCATCTGGAGAGATGGCATTAGTATCGTGTTCTAAGGGCTGACTGAGATCACAAAGGTCTCCATGCGAGGCCTTATCTACATGTCAGTAGCAACCTTCCACGCCATAACCTTCCATTCTCATATTGGAAATATGTACTCTTAAACAATTGTTGATATTCGCTTTAAGATAAGAGAGAAAATATATATAGCCTCCTTTCTAAAAGCAACTTAGACTTACATCAGGTACTCTTGTATTTCAGCAGCTATCTATTTAAGTACTTTATATAGCCATAACATTAATCTAATCATTTTTTACTTCAATATATAAATGATTATATTTATATATGGCGACAGCTATGCCTTTAGGTGTACCTTTGGGCCCTGCTTCCTCTCAATGCCACTTACCAGTTATTACCACCATCTCAAAAAAGCCTATCAAGGGCCCTTCGTTTATGTTTGCAAATAATATATTTAAATGTTGCTTTATGCGTTTGTTCTCAATCGAGGATAATGTTTGAAACAATCATATTTTGTTCTTTGTCAAGTGCATCACCGTTAAAGCGTACAAGATGTGCTGATACATTAAAGTAACCGATGGCACAAAGGCCTTGGATGAGCCTCTGGCAGGGCTTATTTAATCTTGTCTATTGTATTTTTCTTTATTTCTTGACACTGCAGGACAAAATGCCACAATCTGGCCAAGATGGATCGCTGTCACATGCTCCTAGGCGATAATAGCGGAAGATGATGAATTAACCCTACCATGCTAAAATGGATGGCGAATTCTCGCAGTATAAAACCTCGCGTTACTTGCCAATCGAGACGAGAATTAGGTGGACTTAAGAGTACATTAGCTGATCGGAAGCAATATTCAGGGCCAAAATGCCATAAAACCCTGCAGTAATAGCTCTGTATTCTCATATAGATGCTGGATATCTTATATTTGATATAACTTTAAAATGCTTTGGTAAACTGGCATGCTGCGCTCCCTACACTCAAATTTGATTTGGGTCGTTGATATAAATGTTCAGAAGGTGTTATCATAGATAAGTCATGCAATGCCAAGTAAGGTCATCAAGTATTGCAATCAGATTTGTCCTTGCCAACTTGATGTCCTTGTTGGAAGTGGGCGATAAAAGGGTAGTTTTGTGGGATATATTGTGAAATCTGTCACATATGTAGCCCATCTTAGACGCGCTATTCATTTATTCCTTGACAAACTGCCAACCGAAGATCAAAGACATTAGAAGCAAAATGACCAGATGCAACAATTTGTATTCATGTAGCACACATCCGATGGCCTGATTGTGGGTCGAGAAAAGCCGCTTTGGGGACAGAATTTACCTGAAATAGGATAATCTCTGCCGTGAAGTATTGACAAAATTACATTCTTGATTGCTTCCTCGTTGTTTCCTGGCTCACTTCACGCAGAGTGCCTGTCACAGATATTGTTTCAAAGAATCGCGGCTCCACTGCTTGGAGCGTGCTTCCTTGACAACTTCCCATGCAGCTGACCCACAATACAGGTGGCTGCCACAGAGCTAGTACCTAAGCTACCACACAACTCATGTATTGCGGTTGTTCTTTACTGGCCCACTTGGGATTGAGGTTATAAATCCAGTTCATAGCCACCCCCAAGACTAAATCTCCTAGGATATTTTCCACTGGAATGACCTAGCCCTACATGACCTCGAACAAGGGACGATATATTGCATACTCTGCATTTATATCTGGTATAAATCGATCTTCTCCTTTTACCCATTTCTTATTTCAAATGGTCTTATCACTTATATTTTTTACGCTGTTATTTTGTCACGTTGATGTTTTCCATTTCGTGATAACATCTGTGTTTTCTATTGGTCTGTGTTGTTCCTTTTCTGTGAATTTCACATTGCTTTCTTTCTGTTTAACCCCTAAAAGATATACTTTTCGTATCATTCTTTAAGATCCGCTTTTTTCAAGACCCTTTTTTTTGCTTTGTAATGTATTTGTGGAGAGGTGAATGAGTGCATACATCATCTGTATCTCACGTTACATCATCTTCCTGTCCATTCCAGCTGCCCCGATAAGATTTGCAAGCAGGACACGTCTTTATCTGACTCCACAAGATTTGATAGATATTTGAGATTCTAAAGCAGGAAATTATACAAAAAAGGTCAAGGCTTTGTGTGGGCATCTGGAAAATGGAACATGCACTGGTGACCTTTAAGTTGTCCATTGGTAGTTGACCAGTAAAGGCGGTTTCATGAGTTGCTATGCTTGATGCTACCAAATCGTCTGAACCTGTCGTCTGTGGCGTAGCATCACACACAAGGGTTGGCACCTTTACAGAGAGAAAGCATTGATCCAGTGTGTGCATCATATTTACAACACTAATAAGCCATAAAAGCTAATATCAGAACACTGGGCCAGGGAACCTTTGATCTGCTCCGGCTATAAATACCGACCACATTGCTTTGTGGAACCCCTCCCCACTCCACCATTCACATAAATACACCAATCGATCCCACAAGGAATTTATTGAAGAAAGTGTCCTGGTGGTGGGAACAGAGAATACGTGGAAATAAACTAGAGATAGTTGTGGGCATTGAGGGTTTCATTGGATGTCTCTACAGCACTATTGGGGTAAGCAGGCGTTCATATTGCTTGACAGCCGCGATGTCTGCCTCTTGGTACATGCGGGGCCCCTTGGCTTAGATGCCACTCAACCTCTCACCTCTCCCATGTAGGTCTGTCTGTATGTGTGCCGCGTGATGGCCCTGACTCCTGGTGACAGGGGTTATCTGCCATCCGCATTAATGCATCATGTTTGTCCTTTCTCCCACAAAACATTGCAGTTTACCTGACATATTGCATGTGCAAACACATAAGAATAAAAAGAAAGCACAAGTCATTTGTTTCAGTAAAGGAAACAGTAAAAAATCAATTCCATTGAAGAGTTACATGCGTTGCATATTTATTTTAGTACATCGTAAAAAGCAAACATCCTTTTACGATTTGCTTGTTTTCATGTTTAGGACCAAATAGACTGGTTCTTTGTCATACTAGATTCACTCATATAATAATTCATCACGTAGACTGTACCTGTTGTGATTGCAATAAGACAGTGAAACCCCGCCTACATTTATGATGATTCTCATCCATGTTGATTGTGATTTCTTATATGTTTTACGAAATAGCACATGAAGTGATTAAAAATCTCACACTGGGGCCATTTTTCAATAGCTACCTAACTGTCCCAAACTGGTGCTCTGTCATTTTGTACCTCGTTCCAGAAATTCAACGTTCTACGATATCGACTTGTGTCATATATGTTTGATAGTTCAGTCTCCTTGCCTGCCATTTGCTTATGGCTAATCAATAATCTAGTGTTTTACCATGTAGACTGGTAACCAGTCGCACCCCGTCGATTGTTACCCAATATTCTAACGTTCTGCAATATAGACTGGTACCCAATCACCTAATGTTCTTCCATTTAGAATAGTGTCCTCTGTTAAATATGCAGACTGATTCTCAACAGCGAGATGAATAAAGTCTCGTTGCAGCATTAGGACCTACATGTATCATATTCCCCAAAATTTTACACCGGGGACATTTTTACTGAGCTAGATGACAGTTTTCATCGATTACTGAGGCTCTTTATCGATTATTAATCGACAGGATGTCTGTGGGTACATAGTAATTGCCGTGTTATGTCATGACGTGCCATAGACTAGTGTAGAGTTTCACCTCATCCTAAGCCCTTCAGCTGGGACTAATTTAAGGCTTTGACTTTGCTTTCTGTTACTGTCGCGAGAATTTTCAGAATGAACGTAGGCGTACGATAATGCAATACTATTGTCATGTCTCCTAAGATGGCAAACAAAACACAAAGTCTATTATGAAGTCTCATTAACTGACATGGCAAAGTACATGTTATCGTCAAGTGAGGATGAGCTGATAGTGCTGCAAGACACAAGATGACTTATCCTATTTCTTACCATCATTCTGTCAGGTTTGACTTACAATTTTTTATTCATATTATGTCTTCAACTTTCTTCTTGGCCCTAAAAGACAGGATCTTATTACGGAGATGGTTTGATGCTGTTTTTTGGATCCTCGCCATTAGAGTTGGGTTATCTGATGCTTACTTATACACAGCTGCTTCGGCACAGATGATAGCGCTCTTTTAGCCGTGTGGCCATTTCATCTGCTGGTAATGAAATAGTTTGTTCCGTGGAGGTTTTGTATTAATTACACTGCAATAACTTCCACAGCTGATTACTATATCAACAGAAGGAAGAAACTCTACAGGAAATACTCAGAAGAAACTATCTTACCTATCACTTATGATACCAATGCAAGGCCTAATTGAAGCCGTTTGTGAAAAAAAATCTTTGAACATCATATTTTCTCCCGGTTGCTGACATTTGCATTCGCCGATCACACTAAAGAAAATTAGTATTGGTATAAAAGTGTTTGAGATAATGTAGCTTTGACAGCGCTTCTTTCATCGAGTCAAAAAAAGAATTGAGTGATGTGTTCCTCTGACTTATCAAAGCATCAACATCGCCTGACATACTGCCTTACACGGTAGGTCTCCACTTAGTCAATACACGGAATATTAATTAGTTCTACATTGCCTTGCTTCCTTCCTATTCTGTGAGCTGCAAGAAGGCAGGAGGTAGTGATTGACCATGTGTCAATAACACTTGTGACGACTGATCGAATGACATCAACTATTAATTACGTTCCACAATGAAGTGAGCTGGGCCATTCAGCTTTCTGACATAGTCTTGCCCCCACCAGGACCCCCATGGCAGCTGACAATCCAAGATGGCAGGCTTGATGTATAAGGAAAACGATATGCCACTGACAACAAGAAAAAAATGTAAGGTATATGCCAGGAGGAATGGACGGTCTTCATTACCTGTGTTATGATATGAGGTGATATTGTCCTTATAAGGTAAAAGCAAATATGGGCTATGATTTTCTGTGGATTGTGACTACACGTGGTTTGGCATCGGGTGTTGCAAAATAATACGTGTGTACTGTTGACATTAACCTCTCTGTGTATAATGTGTTCACCGCATACAATTGTCTGTGTGGAATCCACAGCTTGAGTTTGGCCAGGACCGCGTGAGTGTTGTGCCGGTATGGATGATGGAGTGTTACCAAGGCCTCGCCTCCAGTGCCGGGCCACAATATGTTTTGAGGTAGGCCAATGGTGGGGACATTGTAAAAGCTTAAAACTAAGCCAGTCCATCAGACCTGGCAACCGTTTTCTCTCACTCCCATACTTCAATGACATTTGAAATGAGCACACCCAATCCATAAAGTAATGGGCACACCAGTAAGTCTGTGACTTCCTAGAATTCTAGGCCCAAAGCTCACACCTATCTCAGACATTGTTAGAACTCTCTCCTATCTCTGATTCCTGAAGCATTCCGCAGACTCCATCTCAGAACATCATGCACGAGAACCTTATTTTCTGAATTTCCACAGCTCTCTGTTACACTCATTTATTATTCACGTTTCTTACGATGGAATCTGACCAGCTAGAGTTATACTGCTTTAAAACGTTCACACTCTTCTTTATGGATATTGTGTGGAGGAAGTCATTGAAAGCCATTTCTCTGGATCTTTCCCTTAAGCCCACTAGATTCCGACCGGTCATACTGCGTTTATAAGCGCCATCTTTCAAATGTCCACAGTTGTCTAAAGACACTACTGGCGTTAAATTATGGTGTAAGGTGACAATGGAGAAGTGTCAAATATCACACTGATATTCAGATAATGTTACTTAATGGTTTTTCTGGGCCATGTATGGATGAGGGTGGGAATGGCATATCATGTCGACCAGCACGTGACAGATAAAGTCGGCCATGTATTGACGCTAGGGTATGGCCGTGCATGATACGTGTGAACTGAGATAATGCAAACTCCATTTTGCCTTCAGAGAAGTGTTTAAATAATGACACAAGTAAGGTTCTGATATTGCAGCATTGGCGAGATAGTCCATGTTAGAACATAACACAATTTTGACCAATGTTATTGTACTTTTAGCCAATCACCTTGGTCAAAATAATAAAATATCAGTCAGATGTAAGACAAGCAGGTAGGCTTCTCCTCTGGTATATTGAATATTCGGCATCTACGTGATTGCTTCATTTGTAATTTAGGATAGTGTGACATATGCACCAATAAACATATTGATCGTGACTCAAAGTGGAATAATCATGACGAAGAATACATTGCTTGACATCTGAGCGCCTTGTTCACATCACGGCACCATCCACTAGGTGGCACTGACGATTCCTTGGTCTATCGATTATTGACTCATATTGATCTCAACCTACACTCACATCTATGAATTATATTGTAATAAAATAGTAATCTCGAGTTTATCATATTTATGACTAAATAAGTATCTAGTATATAGACAGAGTGGGTGTATAATATGGTTATGTAAGTGGCATATTTCTATTATAGATATCCGGGGGAGCATTCCTGGCAGGTGGAATATGGCTGCATTTCGACACAGATATCATCTCTCTTATGAAGATCATGGACTCGGCCACATCCGGGCCCCACCTGGAGAGTCTATCCTATGTCCTGATGGGGGTGGGAGCGTTCGTGCTCCTCATGAGCTTCCTGGGGTGTTGTGGAGCGTGCTGCGAGTCCATGTGCATGCTGTGTCTGGTAAGTAAAACATGGCATCGTCCCCTACATAACATAACGTAATACCTATAGATTCAAATACTTCTTTATGTTATTTTCATGTCATACATTGCTTTTTTTCATAATGAAATAAAAAGCATCAATAAAAACGACGATTTCATTAAAACATTTTACCGCATGAAATGTTGCTTGAGGCATTAACATGCACAAAATGGATGTTTATTGCAATTGTCCTTTTATCATAAAGGACACATTACATGTTGTTTTTTTTGCAAAATAAAGAATGTTAGGCACAGAATGAATCAACCAAACCAACTTAGATATTGGGATATATTTAGTGTTGGTGATTAGATTAATTTTCATTATTCATCAACTTATGTTACCAACGCAATTTCCCCTCGTGAATACGTACTTCAAGGTCAAATTTGATATCACAAAATGACACTGTATATCGTGGTCAACTTTGTGTCATGCAAAATATTACGTCCCTTTCATAGCAGCACACCACGTGAAAATCATGTGGTTTCTGGTTGGAATCTCAGAAACTTTTGCGCAATCAGAAAACCTCGTGCCGGGGATGTTTTCAAAACATGATTTTTGAAACATTGATGACGTTATGACATGGTTAAGATATGATTTTCAAGACGTGAATTTTTGGCTCAGTTCAGGACATGATGTTCAAGATATTATTTTTTTGATCAGAAATGTATGACATGGAACACAAATGTACAACATTTATAACAATGGAAATTAGATATTTAGAAACTTCATCATACTGATCATTTTTTCAATTTAAAATCTGTATGAAATGATAAAACATGATAATTCGCCTCTTGAATAAAATAAAAAAATATTAAATATTTCATTTCATGTTTGTCTAAAACTCATAATCTTCATTGTTGGTGAATTATATTTTGAGCTAGGTTTCATTAATTCATAATGCTAGACCCTTTAGAAATTTTGATACAGTATTCGATTAACATTCACCGTGTTTTAGTGCTTTCGCTGCTATGCCTTACTCAACATTTTAATCTCACGACTGCTTCTTCATACAGTGTTTAATCTCAAAAGTCAGGTGTAATCTGTCATGGAAAGAACCATTTTATGGACTGAATCATTTAATTTATGATATCATTATTACTGTGGACCCATGTTATTAACTTAAACAGCATTATGTCAAAATCTCTCGTGATTTTTTCATAAACGCATGATCCTGACTTTGGAGGTGAAGAGCTGGAGAGAGGAGCAGTCATGGGGGATTAAAACGTTGAATAACGGAAGGGCGACGAATGCATTCGCATGTACTGTGTTACTGGAACAATCAATGTGATAGCTGTGGCCAAATTGTGTGAGCAAAAAAAACATGGTGGCTCTAATTTGGTCGATTATTGCATCAATATATCTAAAGGGCCTATCACGTAATGTCCTTCTACATGCAGGCGTATCACTGAATAAAATTATATTGTCAAATTAAATCGCCAGTAATGGTACTTCAAATATATTTAGAAAACCTCTTAGAAACTTCATATTCCTCGTTGATCATAATGATGATTTATTTACGAAGAGTATGAGGATCCTTACTTTTCTGAACATTTTGATATTTTCTGGTGACTTAAAATATTGCATCAGAAGTATGTTATTGCCAGAATGTGCTTGGAGTTATCTTTGTAAGTTGCATGCCATCTGCACATCTCTTCATTGTGACATTTATATAATCACCTCGTTTATAATGTTAAGCTTGTTCTCATATGTAATTCCAAGAAGAGGCTGGCACAAATAGAAGGCAATTAGCGTGAAAATGACATCTGAGAGGCCCCTTTCGATGCACATATAATTAATGAAGTCTCAGGTGAATGAAATATAAGTCAGTATGTTATGAATGCAGACATGCTCCATTTCTCTTCAAATTGCATATGTTGAGTTAATGATAAATATCAAATTATATAACTGTCTCTGTACATGTGAAGTCTCCAAGTCTAAGTAACTACCGCAGATTCATAGGTTGGTTGGAACAACTGGATTCTACATAGAAAACTAAATCATTTTTTATTGAAATTGATCTGAACCATTTTTTTCAATAATTTGAGATATTGTGTCTTTATTTGAGTTCAAAATGATGGTATTGTCGTCAAGGGTTACTTTGTCAAATATTTACTTTGAATTCATCTCACACATTCTGTGACAAACATCTAGGATTTTATGAACATGGGTGCACCATCAACAAGAAATCCATCATGGTTGATTCGTGATGTCAGAATAAGGCTGGTTTGGCCCGGAAACCGGAAGTCCATGATACTTGGTAGTTATGGAAATGCAAAAAATCCTAATGACTGCTGATTGATCACCTATTGCAGTCTCCAACCAAGAACATGCAACTTTGTCAGAAAATATTTCAGTTGCCCAAAGAAAGTATTTTGGAGTTCAAACCCACAAGCTTCAAGACAATGAGATCATCGAAGGCTGAGATACCCTCTATCATCGATGCCCTCTGTCATTGATACCCTCTGTCATCGATACCCTCTCTCATCGATACACTCTCTCATCGATACCTTCTGTCATCGATACCCTCTGTCATCAATGCCCTCTGTCACCAATACCCTCTGTCATCGATACCCTCTCTCATTGATACCCTCTCTCATCAATACCCTCTGTCATCGATACCCTCTGTCATTGATACCCTCTGTCATCGATACCCTCTGTCATCGATACCCTCTCTCATCGATACCCTCTGTCATCGATACCCTCTCTCATCGATACCCTCTCTCATCGATACCCTTTCTCATCGATATCCTCTCTCATCGATACCCTCTCTCATTGATACCCTCTCTCATCGATACCTTCTGTCGTAAGGCAAAGAAGTGCCATTTCACCTTTGTAAAGAGCACTGTTTACCAGGTGAGGGCACCGGAAAGAGCTTTTTTGATTTACCAGGTCTGAATCGGCATGATACCTTTTCCTGGCCTCAAGCATCGACAGTGCCACACAGTACTTTAACATCTTATTGATACATCACCAAGCAACAACCGGTATCAATGTAATGTTTGTGGAAGTCAAACTAGAGACCAAATGTTGGGTTGGCAGGTCAGAAAATTAGATGGATAGCATGTATCCATTGTGTGATAGTCCTTAACCCTGTTGGGGTATACAACTGGAGATATTCAATACTATCCACTTTACTCTCATTATCCTGGGACGATAAAAAACAGTCATGGCTTTATTGGTTTTCAAGCACTTTCACCAAAAAAAATTAAACCTAGTAAGGCTTTAAATCGAAATCAACATTTCAAGTTTCATTTGAAAATAAAAGAAAACAATAATTATTTTATGAAGTCATTGCCCCAAAGTGGAAGGATATCTATCAATTTATTATCCAAGATGCCGTTGCCAAACAGAATATAAATGAAGACTGTTGAACTCAGTTAACTCTGGCACAAAACTCCCGGCAATCAATTTGCTGCTTTACATTACAGTGTCTACAATGACACAATTATTCTAAGCATTAATTAGTTGTTTTATTTTTATTTTTCTTCCTCTACGACATGGATTTAGAATATGCGATCAAATGACAAATGGTGATTTTTTTGAGGGGCATAGTAAATCTTTACATGGATAAAGCTATCGCGGGCAAGAGATTGGCCATCTTTCCGACATTGATCTTAGGAAATTATCCGGTTAAACGTATGAAAAACTGCCCCAAGGAATGGCTACCTGCTTGAAAATGGACCCAGCAATGGTCTCATGTCGGAAATAATGACCCAAGGTAAATGGTCACTTGTAAGAAATAATGACCCTATGCAATGGTCACCTGCCTGACAGTCATCTGATAGTATCATCTCGTCACCTCTCTCCCACAAATACCCCAAGGATTACACAGGTCACCTATCTGACACAGTGAATAAAGGCACTCATGTGATGACCTATCCCACACAGTGATCCCAGACGATGATTGTCCAAGTTTACATGGACACTGACACAGCCATCTCCGACAATAGATTGGTTGTCTTAGTTTGGAGACAGCCTAAAGTGATGTGGTTATGGTTGAGTACAATCAATAACACTGGTAATGAAGCCGTCATCATGTTACAGGCAGTTATACCTGGCCGGGCCATGTACATGTGATCTTGCATGATGGCCGAGCAGCTCAGACTCAGTGGCTTCCAAGTCTTACACTGTGCGTGTACATACCCGCCTGCCAAATACTCACATTCAGGGGAACCACTGGGGGTCTGCTTTGTTGGTGCAAAGAAAATGATTTGAAATTAGCCTGTTTGTGTCAGGTAAATTTACATTTGTGTTCCAATGTAAAAAGGTACATTTATAGATGAAGGGGTGTCTCGTGGTGCTGAGATAAAGAACTATGGCAGGCATTGATGGAAGAAAGTTGTGAAATCTCGTAGTGGGTCCCGCCTCCCGTCCGGGGCCCTACTCAGCCATTATGCCCTGGAATCATGGAAGTAAAAAAACTATATTCTTGGCCAATGTATGGATCTTTACCCTTCGCAGGGGAACACAATCCTGTTGGGTTCCAAAGTGACGGTTAAGCTTTTATCAGCGCGGGGATAAAATCATAAATTTTGTAAATTTAATTTCAATGTAACGGGATTAATGGGACATGCGGTAGTATGCGGCTGAGAATCCCCACGGACCATTACAGACTGTGGCCTATTAACCATGACCCTGATGTCTACAGTATGGAAGAAAGTTTAGTAGCTGAGATGGTGGAGTGTATGGGTGGCAGCCATTACTAGAGAGAAGCTCACCTGCACCGTGAGTGGTGCTCACACGGGAGGCTATACTACAGCCATACTCTTCACACTTCCATATTTGGGCCATTTGACTGCAATGGCTACTCTCCAACTTAGCCTTGGCTTGTTTATTCTAAAGTGAAGCGTGGCTTGCCAATTTAAAAGGAAGTGTAGTTAGTCCTGGTTACAAAATGCCACCTAGTTCGTTCCAACTGTATCTATGGAGAAGAAAAAACTGTCTCAAGAAGGTATTTTCCATTCATTATACGCTTTGAAGTATTCACATTGTTAATATTTCTTTTATTTGTTTCGATGTTACTCAATTAATTATCTATGGAAGATTAAAGGAAATGTAAATCTACATTTATGGTTTCCGTACATTGTTTGCTCTGAGTCGTTTGAGGTAAACGATTTCAGATTTTGCGATGACAATCTTTCCCTATCTGGTGCATTTAAACGCCGAAATGCAGGTCATTTGTGTTGTCACTTGCCTTTGATGCCACCCTCACAAAAAGGGGACTTCAATTTCTCACCCACTTTTCTTACCTACACTCTTCCTAACTGCCGGTATTAGCACCATTTCCGCTTCTGTCACCAGAAATAGGGCCCCCTCAAATCTTGCCTCTCAAATCTTTCTCCGGTCGCAAACAGCTGTCTTATGGTATTCTCCCGACTGCATTGTGTGTCGACACTTCTTTATCCATCTGTCTTTGGCCAATATGCACATAATGGATTATTAGATTTGTGACTTGATTGTGGCATATTTCTTTATATTTTCAGTATTCGTGTTTGCTATTCCTGGTGCTAGCGACCGAGATCACAGGCGGCATTTTGGCAGCAGTGTTCAAGCATAAGGTAAGGAACAAAAACCACTGGTTTCCCCCGGAATGTGCATGTCAGCCTGGTAAAACAAACTGAATATATCACGATAATGAAATCATTTCCTCATACGTGTTAATAGTGCCAGTGTTTGGATGCAGCATCATAGCTGTCATCAAATCATGTTGAATAATTCTGTTGGATATCGTTTTGTGTGGATATACACTCAATGTGCATGTTTGATATGAAATTTGAAAGTGGCATGTCTTCCTAAGGAACAATCTTTTTGTGAATGTTGTGGTAGCGTGACATTAGATTTATAAACCTGTTACAAAGCAGTTAGACGCAATAAATGACTGTAAAGAGATTAAGTTCAGCCATATTTCTTCAGAACTTATTTTTCTTTTAGTATAAAGAATTGCTTTAAGTTAGAGAGTTGTTCGAAGCTGCCAGAAGCAGATACTTTGGGTGAATCAATGATTTGCTACAGGGTTTGGCCATTTCGTTTCGTCCTGCAGATGCCTGTTTTCCCGCCTCTTATACCTTGATGTTATTGACTTTATTTGTAATGACGTCACCATGAACATACGTCACCCAATTAAGATCTAGGAATGCTTTAATCTGATACTCTTTCTAATTCTGGAAGGGTTGGATTTCTTTATTTAAGCTTTTAATGGACAAATCAGTCTTTTTTTATAGAATTGTACAATTCACTGGAGACGTGAGTTTGTGTTGTTACACAATATGCAAGATTGAAACAACTTGCATTTTCAATAAACATTTTACAGTGACTCTGGGGTTCTTTGATAAACATTCGCTGACACTATAACCCAACCGTATTAAGCAATTATCCAATTGCCCCTGCCATTGTCAGCAAATGATATTTGTGTATTGTATTGAGATATTGCAGTCAGTTTTCAGTGTCCTAATGTTACCAGGCACACCGGATGACAGATTGAGATTAATCCGCGCCCATTAAGATGCATTGGCTTGGAAAATCCAAGACAGGTTTGACTGCAAGTATAGGAGACATTATTTGTCATAAGCCATGTTGATTACATTATGAGTATCGCATGGTATAATATTGGGTGAAAAAACACATGTGGTAATAATGTTGCAGGTCTTTCATGTAAAACTAAATGCACCGAAGATAATAAGTAGTATGCATGAAGAGTAGAAGTGAATATATCTACCACATAGTAGCAGTGAAAGTGTAAATGAAGAGGGATCCCAAGATAAATGTAATAACAGCCTCTGGTGTTTGGTAGGGGTTGTGGTAACAGCTTCAAGACTCTCGTCGGCCGTCTACGTTCTACAAATGTCTGTATTGATTCCCAATTGCTGACAAAACATATCTGCAATGTTTTAAGCGGCAGTCGAATCATGGTGGGGAACGGTCTGGGGAAAGATGGCGAATTTGGCTGTGGGATGAGCATTCTAACCAAATTGCCTCTCCCATGGCCTGATCAAGGGATAAGTAAACGTCTATCATAATGTGATCATATAGTATCATCTAGTTTATAGCAGAATTATATGCCTGTGTGATAAAGCGTAGCATTATCAGTAATCTATTTTGATACAAAAACCTTTTCATTTCATTAAAACCATACAGATATTGTAAATATCAGGACATGATATCCGACAGCTGTTGTATATGTAATGTGATATCATTTTACAGATATCAGGACGTGATATCAGACAGCTGTTGTCTATGTAATGTGATATCATTACACAGATATCAGGACGTGATATCAGGCAGCTGTTGTCTATGTAATGTGATATCATTACATAGATATCAGGACGTGATATCAGACAGCTGTTGTCTATGTAATGTGATATCATTTCATAGATATCAGGACGTGATATCAGACAGCTGTTGTCTCTGTAATGTGATATCATTACATAGATATCAGGACATGATATCAGGCAGCTGTTGTCTATGTAATGTGATATTATTACATAGATATCAGGACGTGATATTAGACAGCTGTTGTCTATGTAATGTGATATCATTACATAGATATCAGGACATGATATCAGACAGCTGTTGTCTATGTAATGTGATATCATTACATAGATATCAGGACGTGATATCAGACAGCTGTTGTCTATGTAATGTGATATCATTTCATAGATATCAGGACATGATATCAGACAGCTGTTGTCTATGTAATGTGATATCATTACGCAGATATCAGGACGTGATATCAGACAGCTGTTGTCTATGTAATGTGATATCATTACATAGATATCAGGACATGATATCAGACAGCTGTTATCTATGTAATGTGATATCATTTCATAGATATCAGGACGTGATATCAGACAGCTGTTGTCTATGTAATATGATATCATTACATAGATATCAGGACGTGATATCAGACAGCTGTTGTCTCTGTAATGTGATATCATTACATAGATATCAGGACATGATATCAGACAGCTGTTATCTATGTAATGTGATATCATTTCATAGATATCAGGACGTGATATCAGACAGCTGTTGTCTATGTAATGTGATATCATTACATAGATATCAGGACGTGATATCAGACAGCTGTTGTCTATGTAATATGATATCATTACATAGATATCAGGACGTGATATCAGACAGCTGTTGTCTATGTAATATGATATCATTACATAGATATCAGGACGTGATATCAGACAGCTGTTGTCTCTGTAATGTGATATCATTACACAGATATCAGGACATGATATCAGACAGCTGTTGTCTATGCAGTGTGATATTCCAATCCAGGTATCAGAATATTGTACCACAAAACATCTATGCTTGCTGTGTAAAAAGGAGCTGCCATATATCAATAGAAAGTGATGTGATCACGCCATTCAGTACTTACTCTACATGGGATTAGATGTTGCCTGTACATATAACCAAGCATAATACGTGATTAAACATGATTGGCTGAAAGTAGAACCCGTGGAGTGGGATTTTGCTAACAATGCCATGGTACCCTTTCTTGTCCTGCTACAGGAGTTCGGATCTGACCTAATAATCATAGGTCCAACTTACATATGCCCTAGCCTTTCAACCTGCACATTATTTGGCAGAGATCAAAGCCAGGCTCCTTGGATATAATCGTGTTTTGCATCGTGCAAGCAATTCGCTGGCGCAGTGACATGGGCATCAATGGCAATAAACAAGGTCCGACCAGACAATGGCACGCTCCCGCTACACATATCATAGCCTTTATCTGCCGAAAATACATTTTCACATTATTTATAACTGCAATGATAGATATAAATTAACAGTCCACATCATATTATTCATGTAGGTAAGAATGGGGTTGGAATGTGAACTGATAGCGCTATGTTTAAAAGACATTTTTTGTGGGTATGGCTTAGATTGGAACTGGTGGCTGTGCTGATAATGTTGAGTAATGTCTCCAGTGCCACATTTCTTGTTATTTTGCAGAGGGTTAATAATTGAAGACGTGTCTGCTTTGGATGTGATTTGAAAGAAAACGTTTGTGTTTGCAGTGATTAACGTTATTTTGGATTGTGGTGGGATAAGTGTGTCTCTGTTGTCAATCAAACTCTACATGCCGGCTTCGTCTATGACCCACTTGCCAATAAATACAGTCTGTCCGCCATAGACAAGTGTATTCAAACACCCATCTCACATCACAATGCATCAAGAGGGCCGCGCTGTGCCTGGAAAAGATGTGGAGTAAAAAGTAGTAGGTTTTATGAAGGTGCCTTAAGAAACACCTTCTCAAGTAATAGCATTACTTGAGAATTAAAACATCGCCTAACCTGCGTACGATTTCACAGTTTCTAAAACAAATCCAAATGGTTGATGAAATAATTGATATCAGTGTGGCGTCCTGTAGTTTAATGTTGGCACCCACCACTTCTGAAATCAAACATTAACTGCAAAACAATTCACTCAGTGCCAAAACGGAATCTGCTTTACATTAAACATGTTTGACTTTAGGTGATGTTATTGAATTTTAACCATGAAAAATGTAGTTAATGGATTCTGGAATGCACATGAGCACTTCACAACTTAATTCAATATATTCACACCAATTCAACAAACATGAATCTTTTTATTGAATACAGATATTACAATATATGAACGTGTTTCAGTTCTATTGAATGTAGCATGTTGGCATTCGTGCTTTGAAAACAGCAATGTAATTAAATTCTATTTCTACAATAAATCTAATGAGATACATGCTGTATTTATCAATTCCACTTGTGTTAAGAAGAATCTAATATTTTGCCATTGGCTATATAGAAAGCCGATTAAAATAAATGATACAAATGCACGTGTGCAATTGATGGATCATCAAAGTCAATATTTATCTTGGCCAGCAATCAGTAGAGTGCAGAGACTATAACATCATTGGTTATATTATATGATACCCTTGTGACATCGTGGCCACCATGTCTGCTGAAATGATGCACACAGACATGGCTAAAGAAATCACAAAACCATTCCTGGTGACATCAGTTGTGACATATATATATATCGGGTGACATCATGCATACTTGTGGGCTCCTTCAACCATGGCTTGTGACATCAGTTGAGCATGCCTCGTGACATCGCGATGTAGACATTTCTCGGGACATCATGCAAACCCGCTTGGTGACATCATACATGCAGTCTGCCCTTTTATTATTTTATCCTTGCTCTTTCTCTTATAATTCATCATTTCATAATATGTCATCATTTCATTATATACAGTTGGATATTTGACATATTTTCATATAAAATTTGATAATATCCAATTATGGTGTTTTAGAACGTATTTTGCCTCATATATTGGTGATCACAGAACTATATAACAACTTTGCCTTTTGGAGTAATGTCAAACAAATTTGGTGTAAATGTGATTTACATAGTAGTTGTTGCCTGTTTGTATTTTGCGTTGGGTGCAGTCAGTCTGTGTGCTGGTATAATACAGTTTGGTCATGTCAGGCACCTCTCATATGAACAACCGCAAACAGTTATCAGGCTCTGTAATGCAATTGTCACAGGCCTGGGCTTTAGTACTAAGGCTGGACGAAAACCATTTGTACACCACTTTGATCTTTTTCAAAGTCATTTTGTCATGTTATGGTTAAAGCAACATACTGGGTCCATCGTATGGGACAAGAGCATGCTTTAATTGCAGTGATTTATACAGGCAGACATCCCATAATGAAGGGGGTAAATAATGGATAAGGATCACACCAAAGGAGGGCATTTCCATATGATGTATGGGCAGGTTATGTAGTCCTCAAAGAGGAAGTAGTGAAATCTTCGTTTGAATGAGTGAATTGTTCATCGGTGTCACGTGAACCAAACACAACAAACGTCTTTGAAAGACATAGCAGACATCCTACTGCTGTCTTAAATACACTACTGTAAATTCAACCCACCAAATTGAGTATTTTCGGTATGCCATGAGTCATGCACCTGATCGAAGTTACCATAAACCAAGACCGCCATCTTGATTTATCACGTAATCTCGTGGGACACCGATTGCCAACGAGAGACTGCGTGAGGTAACCCATGTTGTGCTCTGACCTATGCTGACCTAACCTGTGAAATTTCATCTCTGACCCGGCTGCTCTAACTCGGAACAAACATGGCCATGGACTGCAACCAAACCCAATGTTAAAAAGCCATTTTTCCATGATGACAGGTTTAGGATCTTCCAAATCCTAGCTGGAGCAGAGTTTTTAATCCCAGCTGGTGGTCCGTGACCGGCGCTAGACTGAGTGATGGGTTGGATTATAGTCGTGAATATCATCCATCTTGTATTTTGCCTGTCCGTCCACTCTCGCTCTCTCTCTCTCGCTCTCGCCCATCTCGAGAACCTCAGCTAGCCGTTCCCCGCAGCTCATCCACTCACCAAACCTGCGCATCTGACAAACAGCCGTGGGGAATGTCACTTGATTGTGCATCTTTTCTTGTTTGTTTTTGTCTATTTTATCCGCTTTACAGCATCACGTGGTTGATGTTGGCTCCTCAGGATGAGCATTGTCAGTACCCTCTGGCGGCTGTGACTTATCCAAAGCTATCTAACATCCCTATCATTGTATCTCACTTCATTGAGTGGATTATAATAACTGTGCTTCGTGTCACATCCAGTTAAAATAATCTGTGTGCGAGTTTGATTTATAGGATAGAGCGAGTAACATGTGTCAGATATTTGAAACCTTCGAGTAAAGCTCGGAATTGACTTGCTAGAACGTGTTATTCTGTCATATTGGACTTTTGCTTTGATTTGATGTGAGTTTAATCCACTAAACCTATAGTATTCTTGTTTTTATTTTCTTGCAAGTTGGGATCCACTAAATGCATATCAAATTCAATTATGGAGCCATTTGCCAATTTCAAAGAAATGATGGCAGCAAATCTTGAACATGGCACAAAGCTTTAATGTTTGCTTTGTAGAAAGAAACTGGAATTGACTTTAAATACAAAAACAATTGTCAATTAGCCATAATTACAGCAGTAGCAATTATCGTCATCGAGTCATACATAATTACTACATATATGATGTTTTCATGTAAAGTTAATTCCATTTCAATGCATTTAGCTTGTGCTGAAGTAATTTAGCCCACAAAATATAGCAATAAAATCAGATGAAATAGAAAATGACAGTTTGGAAACCTTCCTCATTACATATTGATTTAATTGAACATGTAATAGAGAAAGATAGGAAATTTAGAGGCAATGTATACGGATAAGCATATTGCATTCTTGAAATAAATAGATTAATCTTAAAGTGCAGTGTTATGGTACAGAGTGAGAATATCATATTGATAAAAATGCTGAAACTTTTGATTTTCATCTGTAGAATCTTCCCACAATATCTCACATAGTGATTTTTTTCATTCGTATAAATATTTATCTGATAGTTGATATTTCTATTTTGGTACAGTATTGTAGCAATTGGAGGAGTCACAGTGGCAACTGTTCCACCTCCGCAGGTCATCAAGTTGCATGCCACAATTCACAGGTCATGAGCGTATATGAACACCTCATCGGAAACAGTCAAGACAGACATTGGTGAATGTGGTCACATAGGCAGTACATGGGCCAGCCACGTTTGGCTCTGATCTATTGATACTGAAGCTGCTGCGGCCATGTTGACAGTCACACCTAAAGCTTACACAAACAGTGGCTTCTTGCCTTGCCTTAGAAATAATAAAACTACTTTTCTCCTGTAATCAATATATGGAAAATAAGTATAAAACATGATGATGTGAAGTTTTAAATACATTTTTAGATTATCAAGTTTTTAGATTATCAAGTTAACAAACAGAAATATCTATATTTGGCCCAATAGGATGAAATAAAGTATAACGCATGTTTTATTTTCAAGTTTTGGTTGTAATGAGAAAGGGGATCTGAAAGGGGATCTTCAACAAAATAACATGGCAATTGACCACATCTGTATGAATTACAATATATTTCCAAATTGTATAGTAGAGTGATAAAGAAATACTATGTTATTGACAACCTGATTTGTGACTGGGTGGGTCGGGGTGTATTTTTACACGCCCAGATCTGTGACATCGAATGGGCAAAACCACTTGTCATTATTTTTTTCTTAAGCTAATACGAGCACCCCAAGGAACCCGCAGAGAGCATAATGATGCCACTAGCTCCACACTGGCCCTCTCTTTACAGGCTATATCCTTTCCTCTATGTATATCTTAAGCCTTTCCTGATCCCCTGTAAGCCCAAAAACGTGTTGAATGCACATTGTGCCTAGCATATTTCAAAGACTTATTCTGCATGCAGCCCTCACAATGATCATTGATTCTGGCAGTGAAGATTTACAGGGATCAGAGCTTTGGCCTTATCTGGGCCTACAGATGATACCTCACTACCCATAGTGACACATAATGCTAGGCTTTACTTACCACACATGACCCTCCTTACATGGTTGGGTGACAGATTATGCAGGAATTAACACCTCCGGATTAGGCTGGTTGACCACAATTAAAAGAACCAAATCATTGCACAGGTGTTCAGTTTGCCTAGCAATGCTCAATCTGTATTTTAAAACACAAGATATTAAAGTCATAAAATATAGATCTACATTTACAGACTGGGTTGGTTTTATTCTGGTACCAATGAAGGATATGTTTCAGACAATCATTTCTCCCGTGGTTTTTTTTTGGTCTAAAAGTGGAAGGCTTTGAATAATAGATGTGTCTGTGACCCTTCTACTGTGGTCAGCAGAATCTTGGTTGCTGGACACAAAGAGAGGCACACACATATATACATGTGACCTTTATATACTGTTCTGTGAGATATATCGACCACGGATATCTCTCTGTGTGTGAGCGTCCTCCATAGCTAATTAGACAAGATAAAATGTCGTGTGAAAATAACCGGCTGCTGATGCTGCTTTCAAAGGTAACTTGAACACTCCAGTTTTCACCATGCCAAGGTTAAAGTATCGTGTCCTTGATATTTGAAGGACACAATTACACTAAACTCTTGTCATATGGTTTCCGGTGCATTTTTTTAATGTTTTTCTACCTGGCATCCGGCATGCATCTTTGTCTCATCAGTGATAAAGCGGCATACATGGCATTTGTCAGGTTATGGTTTGTTATGATGACCTAGGGAAAGGGCTTTTGTGGCAAACCTCCAACTCTCTTCGTACAACACGTAACATCATGTGACCAGATCCACAAACAGCGCTACAAGTAAACAGCATTTCATACATAATTTCTACGAGGACGTTTTGTCAGATAATTTTCTTTCAATTTTTTCAAATATACATTTTATGAGATTTGACACCGATAAAAGAAATCAAACAAAAGTGGAAGTTTTCACTCTGAAAAAGTGACAACTATTTTACGCCTTGGCTGATTGAAATTTCCACTTTCTAAGAGCGATAAGGAACAGCAAGATAGTTGTGTTATTGACAAGTTGATGGGAATGCCAACATAAAAAGGTCATGACGTGAAACACCGAATTTAGACAAATATAAAATTGCCAACAGAAATGCCACCAGCAGAACGGGATTTCATCAGTCTCAGAATAGAATGAGTTTGCTTTGCAATATAGTGATTATTTATCTCTACCAAATAGAGTCTGAAATGGGCCAATATCCACAAGACAGAGCTCCATCTTGCATGTGGCATAACTCTGACCTGGGGTCAAGACGACTAAGATGTCCTTGTGGCCGACGCATAAGAGCCTCCATCGGGCTCTTCGCTTCAGACACATGCCAGGTCCTGCACCACTCTGACCTCTTGCTAACCCCCAGTTCTCTTGACCACCAAAAGAACTCCAATAAAGATACATATTATGCAAGGACAGCATTTTATCAAGGATATATTTTTATATCCTTTTAATGCATGCAACACTTAAATTATGCTGGTTGGCTCATATAGTAATGATATCTACCCGAAGCTGTGATGCAAAAACACAAATATTGCCTAAAGGTATGATGCAGAAAAAGGGACCGCAGAAGACACATAATGAAGAGGTCATTCTCTTCAAGGTGGTGAGGTTCTTGTTTTTCATCTTGGGCTACCACAACACGTTGCTGGGCGGTGACTTTGGCATTTTCGTCCAGTAATGCATCATCGTTATACCGAAGTGGACATTTATATGAAAGTCCATGATCATTTGATTGCCTATGTGTAGTGTACCCATGAATATTTGGAGTGACATGGCTTTCATCCCTGCGATGGGTCATAAGGCTTTCGCTTTCATACTGGTCATTTAGCGGGTAGATTCAGTCTAAAAATCACAGTTAGCGTTAATGGGTTTTGAGTGTGATCACTGGTAGGGCTTTGCCTGTATGTGAGGGCTGCCGGCGGCCCATCCCTGCCTTACCGTCCTGATGGATTACCTGGCCCACACTCACCACGGAAGGAACACCTCGTTAGATTTCCAATATTTCATAATTCGATGGGAGCGGTTATCAGATCAAGACCCAATTCCCACCACAGTTTGTCTGCTCAAACCGTTGCCATAAAAAGGGGGTGGCCAATTCTCGGGGGAGGCCACTTTGCTAATTGGCCTGGCTGGAGACCAATGAATGCTCTATTGGAGTTTGGCTAGCCTACTGAATGTCCAGACCAAAACTGCCCATCACCTTAATGTGAAATCAATGGAAACACCTATATTGACAGGCTCGGTGTCTCCACACACTGTGCACCCACCTCTGCCTGATTCCAATTATCT
Organism: Amphiduros pacificus; assembly: GCA_949316495.1. NCBI lineage: Eukaryota > Metazoa > Annelida > Polychaeta > Phyllodocida > Hesionidae > Amphiduros > Amphiduros pacificus. The sequence goes on from OX439003.1 coordinate 20,340,025, forward strand.
TCTCTCTGAATGTGCCTGCCCATATCATTCTATATGGTTCTTATTGTACTCTCATGCTTTTTTTCTTCCTTTGTCCATTTATGTTGCATGCTCATTTTTGTAAAGTCTCATATCTTTGAGGCTGGAACATAGAATTGCTTCTAGGTCAGTGCCATAGAATGCAATTGACATCGTGAACAACACTCTGAAGTTATATTTATATACTAGTATTCACTGGATAGCTTCCTTACCACTCTCTTATTGAATAAAAGTTATTCTCTTATATGTTTGCAACATAGGTACATATTTACATATATGAAATCATATAAATTCAGATGCTATATTTAAAATAGTTTTAATATATAAGTCGTTTAAATGAGAGAATATACAATGTGTGCATTGCCATGTTGACAGTTTGTAGCTAAGTTGTCACATTGACTAGTAAACCCTTTTGGATGTTCTGCCCTATTGCCATGTCTGGACTGGATAGTTAGAAAAGTGCATATATGTTGCCCGCATAGTTTACATATTGGTGAGTTGTGCTATCTTATTTTAATGTTGATAGTATGGGTGCAACGACCTTTCAGGAGTTTGCAGCCAGATTGCAATGTTGACATTATACTTGGAGTGTCCTCCTAAATGTAGTGAACCCAACTTTGATGTTGGCAGTATGGTTGGAGTGCCCTCCCGGGAGTGGTCAGTCAGATTACTATGTTGGCAGGAGGGTCTCACCACCAGTGATTAACCGGACTGCCATGTTGTCAGCAAGGGGAGTGTCCTCCCGCGAGTGGTCGGTCAGTTTGCCATGGAGGCTGTGGTGATAGCAGCCATTGTTTTGATGGCATGATTGCATCAGAGATGCCACGGTGGATAGAAACAATAGAGACAGGTCAATCGATTTTAAGGCTCTATTTCCTCTGCTTCCCACTTTCTTTTCATTTTGCGTCTTGATTTATGGTGCTAAGAGGGGCTGTTTGTTTCGCCTCAATGGTGCATTTTGTTTGCTGAAGCCCAGTTTAGGGTGTTGTTATCGAGCTAGGGCAGTAAATAGTTGTCTGGCAGAGATACGCAACTGTGACTAAGACCAAATACCGTTTACATTTTATCATTTCCATTAACACTTGGATAATAGTAATTGTTGTTCTTTTTATGTATCATGAGAACATGAGAATATTGTATTGTAACCATTGGCTTGTATTTCATGAGAAGGTACCCCATGAATTTTGTATTCTAAATCTTTGTCATTTTGAGTATTTATTATTATTAGTATACCTTATTACTTTATTATAAAACTGCCAATCCCTGTAAACATTTCATTTTGAGCATATTTGATACCTCTTGCTTAGGTTCATTTTCCCAACGTTTGGCACTGTTCCACTTTGAATAATTTAGCCCGATTGTGGTCTGTCTGAAACAGTTTTTTTCTCGACAACTTAAACAGTGGATTGGAATAATAGAGATAGTAGGTAGTACAGTATCAGTAATATATAGTAATTATTTGCCTTTAGGGCGCGTGTATGCAGCTTCCACTGTTTGATGCACAAAGCTATGACCTCACATAACTAAACTACGAAGATAGAGTCTGAAATTGCGGTGATAAACCACAAACACAACTGTGACATTAAAACAATTGTGCGGTCTATTTTGTAAATGCTGTGCCAAATTACCAAATCCCATCCCCGGAGATTAGGGCGAACAGAAAGGCTAATAAACATGGCATAGCGGAAAGGGGGGCTTTGAAGTCCCTGAATGAGACCATGTTACAATGGCCTTCATAAAACAAATGACTTTGTTTGATTCCATAGAACTATGTGGTCGCTATTTCACATAGAGATGTGGTGCACAGGGACTGGAATGTATGGGCGATGCCGGGCCAACTTTGTATTATATTGCTCTGGAGCCCAAGAAAGGCATCCTCTGATGCAAGCAATGATCCTACAAGTCTACTATATAGCTTTGTGATTACTGAACTATCCCCTGCAATATGAACTCTTTTCAATTGAAGGTGAAAAATAGACCATGGGCGATAAACAGGTACCCCGGGGATAGGCGACCTGGTGGCTGAGGAAGTTAAGAATTGATCAGCACTCTAAGACATAATGCAGGGCCAAGTGATCAGAATATAAAAGGAAATCACTCAATGTCAGAGGTCTGTACTGTCTCATATTTCTGGTACCAGGGCTGACTGAGGACCAACCTGTCACTTGTGAAATGTAGAGCTTTACCACTCGTGAGAGTGAAGGTTGGGTTCTCTGAAAGCCTCTCTCCTGTGAAGACAAGTCCTTACTTCGGCAAGCACAGGGAAGAAAATGTGTGTAGTGGGTGGAAAGCATATACACCTCAAGTACCAATTGCCTGTGTCTATGGTCCTCCCAGGGTCAATGTGCTGAAATATCTGTCTCTAAGTTGGTCGGAGTGTAGTGGGGACACCCGATATACGCTCCTTTATCGACCCAGATGGTCCAGGGCCATTTTCTGTGTCTTTTGTCTAAAGATTCTTAGAAGAGGACTAGCAAGATTTGTTGGTTCTTTCTGTCATGAGAGAAGGCTTAGGATATTCTCTGGTATACGTCAATCTGACGGCCCAGTTCCTACTTTTCAGCAATGGCTATGGTCTAACATGTGATTTGTAAATAAATATAACGCAAATAGATCATTTGATTTAATTATGTTAAATATATTTTGATATCAATAATGGATATTTGCACTCTTTGCCCCAACTGTCTTATATGGCTTGTGTATAAGAATACTCGACGGTACCGCTAGGGGGCAGTTTCTAGTTATGGGCACAAATTAAGCTGCTCAGAATCTACAGTGGCTCATCTACTTGACGCCCAATACGTCTTCCATAGGAAATTCATAAAGCCAAAGTAAATTGTTGAGATTGCCTCACCCATCAAAGATGAGGAAAGCAAAGGCAAATCAAAGAGCACGAGAACCACAAGAACAATCTCTGCAGTCTAAGCCGACTATATATTAACAGCTGCAGCAGAATCCTGCCGAATATACCACGTGGCCTACATTAATTCTTCACGCTGCTTGTTGAAAGACTAGAGGCCATGATTTGACACCAAGTGAGAAATGTTTGCCACAGCGGTCCGGGCACACAGACTGTGTAAGTTGATGACCGGTCTGATGCCAAAGTAGTCCGAGTATGTTGAGGCACAAGTGGTAAGGTAAACACCATAGCAAGTGCAGAGTAAATGTTGGTTTTTGGATGGATTTCACGATTCATTGACAATCAGCCAGGGCTTGTAATGAGCGGCAGAAAAAACAACATTGGCCAATATGAGGTCAGAGAAGCTTGTTTGTTTCTTACTTCGTCAGGGTCAATACTAAGAACCAATGGCCAGACTGGACTCAGAGTTATAAAACACTTTGGGTCCGGGCGGTACATGAGCAGTCACATGTCTTGATATCGATCATGCCCTGGCCTGTCCTTGATTTTTACTATTTAAAAATCTAACACGCTCCTCTCACCTTACACCAAGACTTACCATGAGAAAGTCGCGGGAGCTTGGCACGACATGTGACTTGTAATGCAAATATATGGGTTAGTTTGACACATTCTGCCTGGTCAGATCTTTGTTCCACCAACAACCCATCAAGATTCGTGTGCTTGCAGCTATAGGGTCACATAGGTTAAAGGCTAGGAGGTCCTGGTCTGTGCTGCATCAATAACCATGAGCATGACATCAATGGGCAACCCACACTGTAGCAGAAGGACAGCCTGTATCAAATAAATGACCAACGTTATTGCTCAGAATGAGAGATTCTCGTGAACAGAAGCCCTATCCGTGTTTGAATATGGTCACTTCCTGCAAATCGACTAGCTCCACAACAATAAACTGCGACCAATCCTTACCGCGCAAGTTAATATTACTTTCTGTATTCAAAACTGATACATTTTGTCACAGAATACATTATTTTGTTTCTTATGCCAACGACAAAGTGGGGCGACTTTGTAGACTGTGATAATCCAATCCAAAGTCAAAGTAACACAAAGGTGATACTCATCAGGAATAAACACTGTAATAGCCTGATGGCATAATGCTGCCAGATAGTCCATGAAAGTACGAGAGTGAACTCAAAGTGAACCTAATTTAGTACAATTGTACTAATCTCTTGGGAATCCAAGTGTGTTGAAAGTTAACAAGCCTTTGCATTGGAGCGCATGGCAGCAATTCCTGGGCAAATAGAAATATCTTGTCATGCCTTGTCTGCCCCCTAAGCCTGAGAGTATTGGTGACATAACCTGTCTTCTTGCCTGAAATAGTGGCAAGCTATCCATTATAAGCTGGATTGCTTCTCAGAATCAAACACTCAAGCCAAGCCCTCTCTTTACTATAATCAAGCCCATCAGACATGACTCAAGCCATGCATTCCACCTACATATGAAGTGCTATCATCATCCGTGTGTGTGTGAAAAAGCCAATTCCAGTGCCTGCGTGGCAAGTATTGTATAATTAAGGGCACAGTCAGGCACTTTGTGCTAAACAAATTTTGAAGTGGGCTATATTTCTAAATATAACCGCATCTTCAATATGAAAACACTTCTCCTGACAACATCGTGGCATCGCTCTTGTGTCTGATTCGATATAAAGGATTGTAATAATGTTTGTAAGATGTTTAGACAGCATGTCACTCCTGGAATCCCGTGCAAATGAAAAAACAAAATTCAGTTTTGTCTTGGCGATAAATCAATGTTGCACCATTTGCAGAAGCTTGTAGAGTTATAGCCTCACCAGGGACAGGCATCCTGGCACAACTTGCCAACAGACTACTATGTATGGCAGACCGCCATCTTACCAACATTAACATTTGGCTGCATCGTCTTTTTATCTTATCATTTAATTACACTTATTAAAAGAGATTACTTTGATGTGTATTCCTGGTTGCGCATTTTGTCGGTAATACTTCGTTTAAGAGTTGAATCCAAGAATGATTTAAGCAGTAAAAATGAACAATCGATATATTTAATAGATTTCACTATTGAGAATCGATGAGACATACATGTAAATGTAATGCCAATGACACAACCGTCACATGTGTCGATTTCGATTTAAGGCTTCTCTGATATAAATCAAACTTTTTGTAGTTCCTATTGATCTGGTGGTGGAATAATGTATATGCCTATCCCACACATGCCAACCATCTTGTACGTGCACAATATTATTGGAGGGGTTGATCTGAAAATTGGCTCTTGGTTACAGCACAAGGTACAATCCCATAGATGATTCCACAACCGGAAGTGCATTATTTTCAGACGTGACTTTCCTTCTTCTCAGTTTCTCTTCCCGACTGCGCGAGAAAATTGAGACCTTGGCTTTAAATGCTAAAGTTAGCTAGGAACCCAATTTAGGGATGGGTGTATTTTGTGGCACAAGACCTGAATTGTGAACTAGACTATAGATCGATGAACCCATCCACATCTAGCCTATGTTGTGATGTAATGAACTGTAGTCAACAGTTGATCAAAGTTTTGCGCAGATAATCCACTTTATGCACGATACTGCGCATAATTCAACTTCCGCACACAAGTTTAAAATTGAATCATGGGAGATTGTCAGGATTGAAAGGCTGCAATGTTTAACCTTTCATGAAGGATATGAAAAATGGCGGTTATTTGAGGCAGTGAGATAAGCAGTTTGATCATAACCTTATCCCAGGCCAAGTTATTGATCAGTGATTGTGACATAGCTATATGCAGGCCAAAAACATGGCAAGCCACAAAAATGCCATGGCAACCGTTGCAGATAGCTACTTTGACAATATCTGCTGAATAAAGCAATTTATTTGGGGATCGACAGTGCCCAGCATACCCAAATCTTGTCTCGAAAATAAAGAAATTATTTTAAAAAGTTAACACCCCCTCCGGTGATGTATCAATATAGATAACTATGGTTCCTCATAAAGTTTCATTGCATGGATTTGTTGTGCATGAACTCGTGGATTTACATCATAACACGCTTGCCACAAAAACATTGAAAAGTGGCTTAAATAAATTCGAATTTGAATTGATAGATGACACGTTGCATATTGATGAAGGTTATGTGCTGTCACTTTTGGATTTACCCCTAATCATGGAGAATGGCTATAGCTGATACAGAGTGTGAACACTTCACGTCAATGGTCTCCTTGTCATAGTTCATGATGGATGCCCTACCCTCACACCACCTAATACATTCATGTACACTTACCTTTATTGATTGACCATTCACATATCTACCAAGCTAATTATGTATTTACATTTTATTATCTATAGCACATCATGGGTCAATAGTAATCTTGTGGCAGGCCCACCATCACTTTCACACATATATTGCTGCATGCCGTATTATCACAGCCTAATAGACCTCCATATTACCATACGCTACTCCAATCTACTGAATTTTGAATTCCAATTAGTTTTAACGATAATGCACTATCATAGTATTGCATTTGAATATGGTTGAACAGCATAATGCATCACATGTTAGTGGGAAAATGGCAAAACTATTATTATATTTACCATCAAACTTTAGTAATATGATAACCAACTTAGGAGTGTAAAACACCAAATATGAGAGTGTATATAATAACAAATACCGAAGTGTATAATACCATGGTCAGGAAGTGAATAATTCATATAGTTAATCTGAAGAGACACGTGTTTATGCACACATTACAGAATATGTACGGATAACGAACAAGATTATGGTGGTGTTTTGGTTGCCATTTGATGGTGGCATTAAGTTTTAGTAATATTGTGTGACATGGTAGCAGTGTGGCTAATATTGAGGCAGCAATTACCTGTATGTAAGCGTGGCTGGCCCTGCAAGATAATGGGTCCACACAAGAGTCTCTTGCTGGCTACCGGGCCACCACTATTTCACGCTGCTATTATCCAGATTCATGTCTTGGCCGACTAGAACAACACGAATGTCTGAAGGACTGATAAACAGCCTTCTGGCTTGCTGAACACAAAACGCTCAGATGAAGCACACTGTTGTAAAAGAAGTTCCACAGGACGTGATTGGTGTGGGAAAATAATGCAAATCAGGCCTGATATTGTCTTATGGGGCACTGACCCATGTTACAATGATGTCTTGCAGCGGACCTCTCTGGCAATATTTTCACATCAGTTATGATCAACATCCAATGCCTTTGTCTAGGATGTCTAGGGGTATTGATCACCCTTGACTCCAGCAAAATTGTCTTCGTCGTTTCAGGCGTGTAAATGAAGTGTTGCGTGTCAATGCATAGGAGATTGATGTTAACGTTCACAAATGTTGGGATAAAGGTATGATATTGACCAGATGGTTGTAATGAAGGTATCTGGACCCTGTGGTGTTTTTGTTAGCGACATGTACCCTCATCAGCAATGTTATCGGATAATACAGACATGTCCATGTTTGTAGCTGTACCTACATACCTACAAGTGCCCAGGTTCCCACACATTAGCTCAGTCAGGCTTCAAGCTGTCCTACGTCTTGTGTTTGTGTCAAAGCTGATATTTTCCTGATACTAAGAATTGCCAAACCACGTGTACATAGATATGCAATCGATAAAAGAATTCAGTAGGATTTGTTGTCTACCAATACAGAAGGAGGAATTCTGTTTGCTGTTTGACAAACAAGTTTTCAGATAAAGAAATAAAAATGTAGCTCCTCAAGTCAATATTATTGCGTTACTGCAGTGCAGTATTTAAATGATTTTTCACCAAACAAAGACAATGGTAGAGAATGTCATTTTTCATGATTTTATTACATTTGGAGGGTAGCTTTGTAGAGTAAAAATTGTCATCAGGTCCGGGGTATCAATATCCCACATTTTGTGAGGGTAAGTTGCGATGTTATTTAACCATCCGTCAAAGTCAGCACCCGTTATAATACAATATGTTGGCTACTGGCAAGTTTTAATTTCTCCTGAGGCCTATGCAGGCTCATGTGTGCTGTGTAGGATGACTGGGCCTTTTGTTGCTTCCCATTAACCTCTCCCTGTCTCTGCGCTCTTTCCATGCAGCTTTTTCAGTTAGTGCACACCCCAGAAAGTGTACATTTTGTAAAGAAATATACATAGGCACAAAGATAAATGTGTGGAAATCTTTGCTATTTGCTGAGATCATATTGATCCTTCTGTCATCTTCCACACTTTACTTTTCAACGTTATTCTAAAACAGAAAAGTAGGGATAAGTAATTGACAGGAGTCTAATAACCTGTATATGGTTATCCTATTTCATAGTATTTTGCAAAACTAACCATATATCATGTATTAAATAAACTAAAATCACTTTATATATTGGATAAAAAAAAGAAATTCTTCATCAACTTTAATCTTGCTATTAACTGAAACAACATTGGGTGGAACTATTTATCCGTCAAACAGTTCCTTTGTCTATCTCCCAAAGCTCTTGGATATTGCACGATACCATCATGCGATCCAATTGGAAACACCCGGTGAAACCTACAGTGGGTAGGGCAGGCAGTGGAGGGCCGCCGGTGATGCCCACATGTCCCCATCAGGCACTCCAGTTGTCGTCATAATTGGCAGGCACCAGTCACAACATATGATAGCGGCTCCTGCGTGTCTCTTGCCGCTAATCCACACACAGGCTCCCCTGTCTGCCGTGAGAAGCCATCTGTGAACCGTGCACCGCTCTCCTGTCTTTATTACTCTGTTTGGTCATTCATGCTATGTTACTGCATCTCGGCACAGATGATAATCTCTCTATATGTTCTATTTTCTTTGTGTTATCTCTTAACGCAGTTGTGTTGGTATGCAGGAAGGCATGCAAGCCTTCATATTATATCAGCATAATGGATATAATGCAAGTAAATATTTCATTTATTTAGATATTGTCATACATATGTATTTCTAAAATATGATGTAAAATCTTTAAACCCATCTGTTAGAATTCAATCTGTTCAAACACAAAAGCAGATGTGCACATTGAGTATATTCATTTTGTATTTATAGTCATTCAATTTAATCTCGTGTTATGAGTTATACATAGCATAAGATGACTGAGTGCAGATTTCATGCCATTCGAATATCAAGGAAAGAAGGAAATGTTATATATAGCAAAGAGAAAACAAACATCATACATATTATCGATTACAACAGTTTCAACCTATGATCTTTGCCAAATCTGAATGTATGATATGAATCTATGTGTGAAATAATTTCTAGTAAGAAGCCTTATTCGATTTCCTTTGAAAGCATATGTTTATGCTAGCTGTTGGGTGCATCTTTAGAATAAAGTAAAGTTCAAGTCTTCTCTTTGCTATTTATTTCGTTCAAACGAATATGACTTCCCTTTTGGTTTTCCGTCCATATATTGTGGCTTAGAGCTGTACATTCACCGGCAAATGAAAATAAATACCCTGAAGATTTCAGGCCTGGAACTGATGTAGTTAGAAGCTAGGGGAATGAAAGTCTACCAGGACGGTAAAATGGGGGCAGAGAGACTGGTAAGGGTATTAATTCACGCTCATTACAATCGAGTTACAACTGCTTAATCTCGCGATATTGGATCAGCCCGCAGGTCATGTGACCACACCACACAATGGGTCCGTGACAATTAGTAGCCCTCCGATAGGGGTCACTCACAATTGCTTCAGATAGGGCCTCAAATGTCGCTTTGATTCAAGCGGTCTCAATCTAAGGAACAAAATTACACCTAGAATGAGGGAAGCCATTGTCCAAAATTGCTGTCAAAGCTGCATAAAACTTTGTTACATTTCATCAAAGTCCAAGTGATAGTTGGCAACGCTTCAAGGTCATCTCTTCTGTACTTTTAGTCTGTGATCTTGTAAATTTTGCCATACTTTTAATGAGTACGGTTTCTTGATGGCGAGGGAAGGTTCCATTTTATTAGGTCATGCTTCTCTGCCCTAATCTCGTCACCAACGAGATTTCATTAGAAGCCAGGCCCTCGTTTTTCATCAAATCTCCTTCTAAAAGAAATCTGCATTAAAGATTTTGTGCGGAGTAAATGGGTTAATGCCCATAAATAAGACCTATTGGTCTGATTTATTTAGAATGAAACAGTGTTAGCTTTGCCAGAATGAACGATTGGCCATTATTGCGGTGACCCACAGAATACTTTGTAGATGTTAAGACACTCAGCTGGCGACAGCTCAGCCGTCATCCTGGGGGAGTTACCTTAGCTTACCTTGCAGGTAATTATCTCTAGTCTCAATGTTATATTGCATACTGCAGCTAACAATTGTTCTTAACTTGACGTTTGCTTGTCACTGGTGAGATCCTGGATTACTGGTTCAAATAGATGGTTGCCAGATAATGTTGTAAAGGATATACACGTCAATCTTTATTGGGAGAAAGATGGACAGCAATGGGATTGAGTTTCACTTCAGCAAACTAATAGGCTGCGAGATAGCTCATATTTACCCATGACAATATCATTAGCATCCAAGTAGCACTTTATAGATAATACTACAACTGCAAAATATTACCTCAATTAATAAGATGGGTGTCGCCTTTTGAGCGAAGCCCTCATCTATCAAACCAACCAACACCAAAATTGCCTATTACTACTCAACTACATTTCAAGTTTAGAAATTGCCATGAAAAAAATGTCAGTTATTGTAAGAATCCATTAAATTTCACAATATTATCTTTAATTTTCACGAAAGTTTGTCCTCCAATGATAATATGTGAAAATGATGCAATGATATCCATGTGTGTATATCTAGGGGTTGACGTAAATTAACATAGCCTGACATATAATTACCAGTGTGTGCCCTGTGGGTATCCAAAATTAATAACAATATTGGCAGAGCTCATAAACATTCCTCGGGACATAAATTATCTTCGGGCTCCACAGAATTTGCGGCGATAGTAATTTTGTAACTAACGATCGTGGCAGTGTAGTCAATATACATTTTTTTTCCAGTAACACATAGCTGTTCTATTCCATCTCACCGAGACACGTGAAATAGTAGAACAACTTATGAAGCCATGTTTATTTTCTGTGAGATTGAAACATAAAGAAAACTGTTCTAGCGGAAGGAAGGGTCACGTGACTTGAGCTCAGGAGAGACGAGTTTCGCGCAGATTGAGCGATGGGACAGTACATCATGTCGTACGTTTTGTAAATGTTCTTGGGTTATTGGTGGGATTCCATCTCGCACAAATTGACCACTACAAAATAACAGTGTTACCAGCGGAAGCAGGACCTCTGCGATTAGCGACACCAAGTTTTATAGTCATGGCAGCGTTTCGCAGCAGCTCCGCACCCGGACATGTAGACCAGCTCAGCAGTGAAGACTTTGAGGCCGATTGATTGGTTACCAGTTGTAGGTCAGGTCAGCACGCCTGTCCAGTACTGGCGGGCCATGCCGTGAAACGAATACCATTTGCACGATAATTGACTTTTGAAAAATTACACAGCACTTATTTGGTTTAGATGGTGCCCTCTATGGGTCACACTGATTGAGTGATAAGCTAGAGAGCGTATAATTTATGAAGGACCTACTTGTTCTTGGGCACAATTCTATTTGGAAAATTTTACACCCAAGATCGCTATCACTATATAAGCAAATTAGCTCCACATTAATGTAGTTTTCGTTCCCAGTAGATGTCTGTCAACATCATTTAGAATGTGCTTTATTAAAGAAAATACCGCCAGCATGTCCTAAGCACTTTTTGCGGACAGGGTTATTTTCTTCATTGACTTCAATTTATTTCTCTCAGCACACCAACTAGTGGAAGAAAATCAGCTTTATGAAACATCACTTGCAACTATCGTTGGCTCACCATCTGTGACACATCTTGAATACTAGAATGTTGATCGATAGATATTTAATCAATCGATAGATATTTAAACAAATTTGATGCGATTATTAATCCTCATACGGAATAAAATATTAAACCATATTTTTGGGTTTTGTTAAAATTGTAATGTTTTTAGGTCAGAAATACTAAATTGAGAAGACATTTAGAGTCTAAATATAAGTTGGCATAGAGATTGGAATAATTCAAATGAAGATGTGAATAGGAAGATTTAAACTTTCATCACAGTGGGTTCACTCGATTTACGGTTAAAGCAAGTCATTTATGAAGCAAAAGACGAGACAGTGGGAACGGCATTGATCGTGGATGTGTGTGGTTTTATCAAATTTACACTGTCATATTCTGTAATAGATGAGAACAGTCTACAGTCCCCTCCACTGTCACAAGCCCAAATCACTGGCGCGCTATATTGCATACCTTACAAAGAAGAAATTGCAACTTCACACATTTGTTTATTCCCATTGATCCAATCTGATAACCCCTATGATGAGATGGCTGTCAAGTTTCTGTTTATGATTGATTTTCTAGAAATTTATAAATAAGCTGTGTCATAGAAAAGAAACATTTGCCATGTCAAAGGAATGCAATAAGTCAGGTGCAAGAAGTAGAATAATTACATAGAAACATTACGTGGGTAGTAAATAATTAAATTTGTCACCAACACATGCAATGCATATATTGAAATCTTCATCAGGTTATAAAAGGATAGCTAGCATCACATCAAATGAACTTGGCGCTTCTTTGGGCACTATACTTCCCCCAACCGCCGCAATGCTGTGAGAAGACGTCTATTCAAACAACAAAATGAAAGCACTCCCTGATTGTTAAGGCAGAAATTCCCCCAAGGATCCAATACTTCCGCTTTTTCATCTGTCCGAAGTGCAGCTGGGGCAAGGCTGAAGTGTCATTGTGAATTGTGAAACATTTCAGAAACATGTCACATAGAACACTAATGTTCGGTGAGTTAAAATAGGATTTGCTGAAGTATGTAATTCGTTTAAATGCTTCCAATGTGTAAAGTCAAGAATATATTTTTGCTTGTACAAAACCCCGATGAATAAGAGGTGGTCTTGGAGCTACGGTGATAAACTGAAAGGTTTCTCGGGATTTAAGGCAGCTCAATCAATAAAATATGTGAAGATGTAATCCATCGCACCACTAAATGTAACACGTATAAACATATCAAATATAGACATCATAATCATTGAAAGTTTCGTATATTAAAACTTGTACTTGATAACGAGACTTTAGGTGTTGGATCGCCACACATGCATCAAAGGCTAATGGGGGTTTATGGTCATGCCAAATAATGAATAGTGTATTATTGACAGACATACATAAAGGACATAGAGAAATGGGAGATCTGGCAGAAGCACAGAGAAAGTACGATCTTGGCACACAGATCAACATAAAAGAAGTGGGATGGGTTTGTTGTCAGTGGTAGGCAAGGTCACATAGAAAGTGGACACTATGTTAATAGTGTTGATTAATCTGGCTTGGCAATATTGTTTGCATATTTGTTCTTCATATTATAAGAGATGGCTCAGACAGAGAACAGCAGACAATATACAGGTGCGAAGAGTAGCTGAGGGGTCACCCACCAAGGTCAGATCTGCACTTTGTTTTCCAGGGGTTCGGTATCATGTGTGCCTTTATGGTGGACGAAATGCACATTTTCTAAAAGTGCAATATATTATCACCCAAAAAGTACCCAAGCAGATGAGAAACACAGAAAAATACTCGTTTATCCCGTTTATCCTATATATATATATATATATATATATATATATATATATATATATATGGCCATTAGCATTCGTACATTATTACATCGCCCTTGTGGACCACAACAGTAATCACAAGAGTACTGCACTGCACAGTAATTGGCACTTTCAGCAAAACACAATAATCATGGTGTATTTTGGTTGATTTCAGGAAGGTATCAAGACCACATATCATATAAACATATCCCAAATCTCTGTAAAATTGCCTTTGACCTCTTTGATTTTGTGAAAGCTTTAAACAAATCGTTCCCTTATTAATCAGTGTAATTTTGTCACATCTGTTTATTTCACACTACTCACCATGTTGTGTTTGCAGTTCAACATATGACTCTCATTGCAGTTCATGTCGATCTGTATTGATCAAATGTTAAAACATTATTACATTAGGTTTGGATAGTCACAAAGGCGGAAACAATTCCCACGAAATTCTGGAAACACGAAGTATTCATATCGTATTGAAAGTTACATCGATGTTCAATACATATCATGGAAACTATAGTAATTTAAAGAATATATTACTACAGTTTGAGATAAAACTCAATAAAAGATAACTGTTAAACTTGGTTGTTTTCCAAAGATGATTGCCTTATGTATGTTACATAATTAACACATTAGTTGGGAATGTGATTTAGTATAATGCAGAGGTGTAGTTTGCTTTGAGTCATTGGAATACATTGGGGCTTATTTTGTGTCATATTGACTACAGAATCCAAAGACTTATCAAATTTTGGACCGTACAGAACACATCAAGGGGTAGAGTTACATGAGAGTATGATACGACACCGCAAGGTAACACTATGCTACATAGAAACAGAGTGTCTCCCCCACAAGTTTCTAGTCCTCTAATTTCCGGTAACGTCAATGTCCAAGATGGCGCTATGTACGTCTCTCAGGGCGCCCCCTCTCAGCTCTATCCCGGTTTTCGCGTGGCTTAAGTGTGGAACTGGGCTCTAATAAAATGCGGCCTAGGCTCAAAGACGGTAATTGTGTGCTGTGTAAATCTCTGCTAGACTCGCGCCAGCATTGTTGAGAATGTCCAACGACGTCCATTCCAGTATTTAGTTTCTTTAAAAGCCTACTTAATTTGTCACACGAAACTTGCTACGCTATGCCCGTATAGAAAGCACTTTGATTTGATGGTGTGACCAGTGTGGCATTCTAAGAATATTCTCTAGTCAAGGAGATAAGGAAGTCTTAACCAACGTCAGGTCATAGGCAGTGCCGGAAGTACAATGGTTTCCATGTTGAGGCAGACTGGTGGTGCCCTCTTTGAGACTGTGGGTCACGTTAGTAAACCATTAATGTTCATTTCAGCCTTCAGCCATAAAGAAAGCTTGATCCTGGAACAATATCTCGGCAATCCACATGTTGATTAAATGAAATTTCCAATGCAATAAACTCACATATTCTCTTGTGCATTATTTCTTTATGGAAATACCACGACAGGGAGATTATTTGGATTGTTTTGTCAGATACCTTTTTTAATAACATTGAGAAATAGAAACAGTTTACAAACTTGTTAAGTTAATTTAGGCAAGGAAATGATTCTGTCATGGTTTCATAGTGGTGCGAACCATGTTCACCAGGTGTGTATGTTATGTGATGATGCAGGCAGCCAGTTCAGACACGTGTACAAGTCAGCCGGGTGATGTATGGCCATACTATAGTTTAGACCAGGGTGACGGATGTGGAAGTAAGAGAGTCGCTCTACAACAAGTCATCCATCTTGTTGTGATCCTATCCCACAATGCCCTTCTCTCCCACTACAAGACAAGCCTTGGCAACAATACATGAACATGGCATGATTGAATATGCACAGCACTTACATACAAGCACCTCCCAAAGACACACTTGTGTAGAGAAAGGATGGTCCATGACCAGGTGCTGAACGTATATCATATGAACGTGATATATCTTATGGGGGAATTTCCACTCACAATATTACCGTAATGAGCCTCATTTATATGTGTTGTGGGTCTGTGCAGTCCGCACAAAAATATGAGTAATAACCCAGTATATTAGATGATAGGGCTTTTTTATTGTCAAATCATCTATAAACAAGGTCAGGGCACGATAGATCTAGGACATACACTGTTCTATGTAATAACAGTAAAATAAACATACGGATGTCATTAAGATAATGCTGGGGAGGACATAATGGCACGTGAGACAAAGGCAATGGTGGAGGCCGTTTTTAGGCTTATTGGCTGACTGTACTACCATTAACAAAGCATCTCATGCGAAGATTGTGTTTTCCACAGGGCCAAACGAAGCCACTTTAAACGAAGAGAATACCTTTGCCCTCAGATGGGTTCAACAATTCTGTGAGGGCCTGCTCTTTGACTCTGTAAATGACCTTGAAAGTGTAAAAATACACAAACGTATAAAGTATGTATGGATTATGTTTGCAATTTACATGTATATCACTCTGGAAAACTATTTCGGCAAATACCCCATATATAATACACGGGAAATATCTAATGGTATAATTCTCGAAGTTTGGCTGATATAAAAATCTATTGGATGTTTTACCTGCATATCTATACATACTCCAGTGGATTTAGGCATCGGCTGGAAGGCATATAATCTATGACAAAGCTCAGAAATGGCGAAGAGAAAAATGACTAAATGCCACAAACCTGAAGCTTACCTTTACCTCGATCATAATCACTCATAGTTAAGTCCCTTGCTGACATTTTAATTTGACGTAACCATGGTGATTTAGGGCTGGACTTTGTCTTCCCACAAGTAAAAAGGTCATAAAGCTGTCATAAGGTCACGGTGAAAAAGGAGAGGAAAATGTCCAAAAAGAACAGGAAAAAGACTTTGTGCTGTTTGCTTTGTTTTGCCCTTTGCTGGAAGCTACTGCATTGACAAGTAAGGCGCTGCTGACAGGAATTTTGCATTAGTCTTGCTTTCCCGCCAGTTGCCTTGTCCGACGAAACGTCGTCTGCGATCATGTTGAATTTGTCGTCGGGGGTGCGCCAATCTCTTTCCTGTACACTTCATCTATGTCGTTGTGTTGAAACATTGTTTTTATTAAAAAGCAGTCTGAAGTCCTTGTCATTAAACAAGAAAATGTAATTAAGAAAGAGGCATCCAGACATTATCACCACTGTCATACATCAGATTTATTCAGAAGACATTCTAATTAATTTTAATATGATCCATATACACGTTTATCATTGGTTTAAATAAATCAGTCTTCGAACAGCATTACATATTTACAAGATGCTGTTGAGATTTTAATCAGGCCTAATTAAATAGCCTTCTGTTTGCATGATTTCTGACATGTGGCTTACTAACAATACATTTTCTCAGATTTATATCGATTGCCTACAGTGAGAAGAAATAAGATTATAATTTCACATTAAAGATGCAAATTGATCATCTCACCAAATGTCTGAGCTAGACAATGGGATCGAAATTAAAATCTGTCTTTACAGTCGAAGCCGTAAAATCTCACAATTTAGTGTTAGTTAAATATAAGATAAGTACAAGATTATTAAGATTTTCTTTATTGAGGAAATCTTACAATAATAATTATATCTGACCAGTATATGATAAACACTAATATAAAGACAGTGTTGCCAATCGCATATCACATGTCAGCAATTCCTTGTTTCAATACCTACTAGGTGAACATCGCAAAAAATGCATTCACATTCTCAATATATATATATATATATATATATATATATATATATATATATATATATATATATATATATATATATATATATATATATATATATATATATATATATGTGTGTGTATATTTTCACCCTCTACTCTTTCTCACATTTTTTCAAATGCTGACAAGAAATGATATGGTATCAAAGCGCTCTGGGCCTATACCATTAGTGAGGTGCAAGAACGCTGGCACATAACAGTAATAGTCGCCGACATGTGAAACCTAAAGGTTACATGTCACAGTCTCACAACCACAGTAATGGAGAGAAAGAAATAAAGGCAGCTGGAACCGGTAATACAGAATACACTTGCACACATTATCGCCCACTGGCGTTAATAAGGGGTCACAAACGCACGGCACGTCAAGGTGTCGTGGACATTTTGTACAGGCAAGAGAAAATGTCCATCTAATCTGGCATATTAATGAAATTTCAACACATAAAGCCAAGCTTGATTCTGGGCATGGGTGAAGAGATACACGGATAGTGTTTCACAGAGGTAATAGGTTGTAGAATATGCTTTGTAAGAAGGTGGTGCTGCCACCATAGTTAATCTATACTGTCAGGAGACAGCAGTGCCTCCCCACATATATGAAAAGTCTCATACATTGAAAAGAAAGTAATGAATGACTGACATTAGGGAATTCGGGAATATTAGACTAAAATCCACAACTTCTTTCTTGCCTTAATATTGCTGATACCTTATTATTTTGCTCCACAAAGATTCTTAGCATATCGTAATATTATAATTATTTTATTTTGATTATCCATTATTAACACAGCACATAGAAGAGTATCGCCAATATTATGTTAAAACCAAACGGGATCGTCAATTATTCTAATTAGTTATATATCCATTATGTTTCCTCATATTTCTGCTTGTAATTTGCATGATATACGAATCATAGAGATGCATTTGTTGAAAAGAAAACAGGATGGTGGAATAGATATTATAAATCTACGTTGAATGTTGAAGGTCACACCATTCCCATTACCATTCGCCAGAAAGTAATGATTCTTAGCAGAACTGCATCGTTTCGTTTTACTCTATTTTATTGGTATGTATATAGTGCAGGCCAAACCACTTACAATAAGTAGTCACATTCGACAAGATAAATGATGACTCCGTGAAAAACGGAAATAATATATCAGAAAAATACATTATCTAAAATCTCATTACTGTGTGAAAGCAAACAAAATCGTTCACCAGGATGATTTTATTTTTTAAAAATGAATGTCGCTTTTGAAATAATTATTAACAGAATATAGGAATATAAAGTAAATGGTAGAGCTGAATAACAAGCAATTATGACAAAATAGGTAAGTGAAACAGTGCGAATAGATGGCAGTTGTAGTAATTACCAATGCGTTCCAGTGAAATGATATGTTTTGTGTTAAGAGTGTGGCTATCAGGTGAATTCTATAAAATCGCATCATAAGGTTAGTGTTAAATACCACACAAAAGACCATAACTTCGGTATAATAAGGCATATACCTGATATCAGACAATAAGGTATCAGCTGAAGATCATGCAATAAGGCATATGCCAATTATCCCACTGTAAAGCACACATGTTATAAGATATCTCTATCCCACAAAGATAACGAGAGCCAAAGTGAATATTGCACAAAACCCCGCCATATGGCCGAGATCTCAGACGAGAATATCTGGCCGATGACTGATGAGTTTAGAGAGAGAAGTTAGATAGATGAGAGTAATTTTAGCAGAGTCAAGTCGTGTATGCATGAATGATAATGAGCGAGATGCATAAGTCCTCTGGTAGTAGCAATATGAGAGGTAGATCAGTCAACTATCACGTGTAATCAGCCCTGACAAGCACATCGCAGTGCCCACCAAAGCATATTAGGAAAGGTTTCTCTGGTTACACACGTTACTTAGGTAACTGTACACCACAGAAAAAGTATAGCAAAATCTTTGATGGGGCAGTCAGGTAAAGGTGATTGATTCGTGTTGGACTGGACTTCTCATGTTGTTTCAAATCTACTCGTGTAAAAAGGCAATGCGTTTAACAAATATAATACTGTGAAATACAAGAGATCAAAGTTTATATATAGTGTGTAAAATGAGGCTGGCATGTCCATTTTACAGTGTATGCTAATGGATGGAACATGAAAACTGTTGGATCGTGTATCCGTGAAATGAATCTACCAAAATCGATAATTTTCCACTGGTGAGACTCACCAAATGTATTAGCCCGTTGTAACACGCTGAGTCTGCATCAATATTTAATTGAAGTTTTAAGAAAAAAAACCCTCCTAATTCCCATAGAAGGTTTCCTCTGCTGGCATTTAAACATAAAGGTTTTTAGTCAAGAATGAGGTGTATTAGTAAACACATCTAAAGGCATGATGGTAATCTGAACTTGAGCATGTTTGTCAAATTAATTACAAATTCAGACTGAAATTGGAAACCTGAAAGCAAGGATCATATTTTATGGTGTCATTCAATACAGATTTACATCAGGTGGAAAACTTATTCTACACTTGAAACATGAAATCATTTTTTTTTTCACATATTGATTAGATTAAAGTAACATAGATATAGATAAAGTGACAGATAACCTTCTCATAAAATTACCTCCCAGACATTAGCGTCATTTTGGACTTAAGCCTCTCAATGTCCTATGAACAATTCAAAGGGCTATATCTGGGATTCTTGTCTTATATCGTCTGGCGCCTAAATAATGGATTTTTTAATTTTGAATTGAAGGGCTTTTTGCATGTAAGAAGCTATGATCTCAACATATCTGAAACATATTGTGTGAATCAGTCAAGGAGATACATTTTGTGATCATCACCATGAACAAGACAAAAGGATGCCAAATCTTTGCTTCTGGTTATAAATTTTGTCAATAATGATCCCGTACTTATCAAGCCTGATGAAAAAATCCATCCCTTCACATCAATTTAATTTTCTCTTCTGAGAAGTATAAATTTTCGATGTCCTGATTCAGTGTAAATGATTACATTATAATTATCTGTAACACTTAATGTTTTTGTGAAATTACTTTAATTCTGGGCATAATCTTAATTGTTTCAAGAGGTATTTTCTGTTTTGTCTTTGCAGATAGTTGCGTTTTTACAGTCGTCTATGCAAGAACAGGTGAAATATAACTACAACAGAACTATCAACACCACAGACTTTCTCACCAAAGCTTGGGATAGGATGCAAATAAATGTAAGTGTCATTTGACATTTGACAGCTGTCTCTTTAAAAAAAATCACATTTCAATCAGAGATGGTGATTAAACGGGAAAGACGTTTATATTAATTCTCATCCTTGTTGTAATATTAAATGTTGTGATTCGCAATTCAATGACCAGAAACTTTAAATCATCAGATGAAATGCATGAAGTGAATCCTTTTGATTGCATACTTTGTTGACTGTCATGATACGATTATTCTTCACTGTGGATCAGTTATTCTTCAGGGTGGATTGCAATCTAAATTTAGTAGATTTAATCCCCAGTCATAATATGCCATCATTTCTGTTCAATATGATACACATTGAATTCATCACGAGGAGCTCCCATCAAAACACTCTGCTTGTTTTATGTATTCACTGGAGGTAAAGCTCATCAAAAGTAAAACAGCAGAACAAGAAAAAATCATTCCAGTAAATCTTGGTGAATTCCTAGGGGTAAGATCTTGCCATGACCCCCGGTTCTTACCGCTTCATAAATAGAAATATTCTCACGTTCCCTTGAGATAAAACCTTTAAAGAACTATAACATTCATACTTTCATTGTAAACATGATGAAGCAAAACCTACTACAAATTTTGAAGAGTTTATTCCCAGCACAAACTTCAGCAGTCCTGAACATGGATTAAGCTCGACTCTCGGAGGGGACGAGAATTCAACGGGACACGACGAGAGTGGTTCAGGGAAGGGGATAAAATCCATCATTCAAATATGTGCTACAAGATTTTGACAATGCTGTGCAAATGTCACAGAGGATTTGTCCATTGGCCAATCGCTACATTCTGAAATTGGACTTGTGAATATAGTGGCTATTTTGCCTGCAGACAAACAGAACTAACTACACACAAATCGGGGGTAAATAGAGTTACAGGAACAGCCATTGGGGCGTTGTTACTAGGCACATTTAGCCGGACTGGCTCGCTAATAGTGAGTATGGCACGTCTGGGACCGTGCTTGTTCTTCCCGTGTACATCAATAATGTTTTGACATCATCCCGGGCTACAGAACTTACAACCTTCAAATTCGGTTACACTAATGTTATAAAGTTATCATCCACCAAGTATTTTTTGGGGGGCATATAGCTTCACTGTTATAAAATATTCATTTTACACATACATTCTAATTAGATATTTTACCATGTCATATAGCCTGTATTTTTCATGTTCAATTTAAATATAAAAAATGTTATGTAAAGATCTTTAATACAGGAAATAAGGTGATAATTTCATCACTCAGTCCACACAGGCCGCACATTGGCTCACCTATACCTCACCTTACAATCCTCAAGATTAGACCCTACTCTCTCCCATTGTGTCCCAAACAAATGCCTTAATGCTGTAATTCTCAAGTCAAGACTATCAAGATGAAAGATACATTGAAATCAAATGAGAAATACATTTTTGGCAAATGGTTTGAAAATAGGAATGTCAGCTACTGTCTGGTAGGATAGTAATATTTAATTGCATTAAGAAATAAATATATATTGCATTGTATTATTATATTGACAACAATGAAACAATACAATTTATGATAGACTCGAAGTTTCCTTTACTGGCTCTGGTGTGTTTGATCCAATGTTATGCTGTGTGTTGTATCTTTTCAGTTTGACTGTTGTGGTTCTATAGGGCCGCAGGACTATAGGTACAGCTATTGGTTCAATCAAACTCAGGACCAGGTACG
Organism: Amphiduros pacificus; assembly: GCA_949316495.1. Classification (NCBI taxonomy): domain Eukaryota; kingdom Metazoa; phylum Annelida; class Polychaeta; order Phyllodocida; family Hesionidae; genus Amphiduros; species Amphiduros pacificus. Next base: position 20,362,179 of record OX439003.1, read on the forward strand.
TATTTACCCTTTGTTACCCTAGAAAAAAATTGTAAAACTATCTCTAAAGAAGGGCTGAGAAATAATTTCCATAAATGATCATACTGTGGACATCACACAGATAACATCATGCTTTCAACCTTTCAAAATTAATGTATTTTAAAACACCTGCTAGTCACTGTTGGAATTGTTTAAAGCCTACGTATAGACGTATTGTTGTTGCTAAGAGGTACAAGTTAATAGTTGCTGTTAACCATTCACAGTAATGCTTTAAATTTTGTAAATATCACATTTATATGTCCTACGATTATATCACATTTTGGTATCCATTTCTGTAATATTGATGGTCGGGTTGCTTATGCATTTTTAGATGATTGGTCATGTACTAATTTGTAATATGTGTACAGATATTTTACTTATTGAAGCATTTCATTTATTGACTTCAACACCAAGATACAACCTACACATTGACCGAGCCCCATGACTTTATATTACTACAGAATACATACTGCAACCTCCATATCTGATTACTTTACAGCCAATCAACCGTTGCTATCAAAAAACAATGGGCATCATTGTTCTTTCCCTCTATTTATGTTAATTGGCGTTTTCAATCATCTGCTGCCGATGGGAAAGATTTCTTTTTACCATGGACTGCTCAGAATTAAGCGTTGGAGCAATTATTCATACTATCTTTGGCTGAAATCAAAACGCATTCCTTTTAGATCAATTTTAAGGTTGAAGATCTTGAACGTCAAAAGATCTATTGACCAAATTTTAGGGACTTTATTGTTGTGTACCAAGAATACAAGCTCTGAGTGAATGACCGTGTTTTTGATGACTTCCTTTATTGATTAATTGACTATTATAGTCATTATCAATGAACCATTTTTTACTGATTGTACAGAGAGTAGTAGTCATGTAGACCATGTGAAGATTATTGTGGTATCGGTGAATTTAGAATTTGGTAGAAAGTTTTGAACATTTTGATGCAAGGTATATTTTATTTCTGACCACCCATTTCTGATACTAACCCATGTCCACGTTTTAATACTTTCACGCTTAACTAACCCGTGCACCTTTTTTCTTGCAGTTTACTTCTCTCTATCTCTCTATTTGCTAATCTTTCCATTATGAATGTATGGTGTTGTGAATCTCCTTGGAATGGTTTTCGTCCTGTGGCGCCCCCTACGATGATGGTATCACCTTAGCCTACCGTATACAACTTCCGACATTGATTTAGTTCAATACTAAGATGTGGAACAGTACTGAGCAGATCATTACATTTTTAATTTACACTAACCTCTAAACATCTACACTTCCATTCAAACCTTGCTCACAATTAATTGTAAGTGACATTTATGGAGTTTTATTATGACATTGTTTTGTACATTGAATTAATGCACAAATATTATGCTGGTAATTTTACACAAAATTGTGAAAAGACCAAATGAACTTCAAGAACCATGCGCGTTTGAAACGATGCTGCTCAGAAGCTTTGAAAGCGTGAAATACATGATGAGACAAGTGAAGTTTTTTCAGAAAGGTCTGCGTCTTGAATTAAATATCTTCCTCTCTGTGTTAGACATGTATATACAATTCTGTATGAGAGGTCATTATTGTTTGAAAATCAACAAATCCCCTTAACAGGATGTTTAGCACAAATACCAAACTTTACATATGCATGGTATAATTTCTTGTTGTTAATGGGTTAAGGGTCATGGTCTAAATGTAAATTATCTCCTAATGAACGAATACCACGCCCTTTAGTCTGACATATTATTGATACTGAAATGCGTGGTACGTCCACCTATTCCCAGGGTTGAATTGAGAAGTCTTATTTACATCTCAAATCTCTCCTAGTCATAATCATGAAATATCTTATCGTTTGAGAAGAAAACAATACAATTGTATTAGATTTTTGATTGCATTTTAAACACCATGAAACAGCTTGACTCCAAATTATAATAGCAAGACATAAATATTTTCTTTTCACAAACAAGTAAAATGATTTCATGTGGAAACCCTTATTACAGTCGTTAGGACTTCTTGAGAATGGTGTAATGATACCATCTACTTTGAAAAAATGTGCCTATTGAGAGGACAGGAAAATGATCAAGCCATCTTCGACAGCACCACCCTGTAGCGTATTGACAATCGCAGTGGAATCCGCATTAAATATGGCTGCCACAGATCTTGTCGTTCCCGAGCCTCGTTTTGTAATAATTCCCCGTGCGCCACGTAATCCGCATTGATTTGAGGCCTCCCAAAATATTAACTGTTCATACGAATCAGTCAAATTAGCATAATACTTGTCCCAAACACCCACTTCAGACGTTAATATACAAATCACAAGAGTCCTATGGAATGATAAATACTTGAATAAGATATGACCCACCCTGTCAATTAAGTTCAACTATATTAAAGTAAGAATAACGTTGATAAACGCAAATATATAACAATACAAGTGTATACAGGTGTATCGCCCACCACACAGGTTGCTTCATACAATTACCTTTATCACTATTGCATTGATTTTGATTGTTATTTAATTCCAAATTATACTGTCACTATGCCCTTGGTGTTTTGGTTTTTAATTGATATTGATGTAATGCTTAACACTACACAATTAGTGTCAGCGACTTTTATGAATATATTTATGATATGCAGAATCTGCAAAAATAATGAAATCTCTTCATATAGAACACATCTTTAAAGAATTTACTTGTTCTATGTCTCATATATTCCTTTTCAGACATAAAAAATATTTCAAAGCGATTTCTCGAAAAGAATAAATCGAAACAAATGCGAAAAGAAATAAATCAGTATACAATTCGTTACAATACCTGTCCCTTAAAAAACTATGGGAAATTTCCAAAATAACTTTGCACATATCTTGTACTCAGACCTCACTTTGGTTTTGAAGATAATATATTAAAATTTCATATTTCAAACAGATATATTCTCCCAAAAGAGGTAACAATATTCAGAGAGGAAAAAAATTTGCAACTACATCTGTATAATGAAGGGAAAGGTCACCCTGTAACAGGAAGCACATTAGGTGCAAACATGTATTTGTGAAAACATTTTGACATTAGGTTGTTTTTATTGTGATTCATTGTGCAAAATATAAAAAAACACAGCTTGCCATAGAATTGAACCAGACACAACAAATAGTTTAGTTAATTTGTCACATAGGACCAATATGCTTTGGTATCCACATACATTTACATATTTTCTATGTAGAGGACCGATAATAAAGAACCTGTCCGTACTTTTGTTGCTGCCTCGTTTTGACACCGTGAGTTTGAGTACAATTTATGTTCAATGTTTGTCAGCTTGTATATGAACCATACCTGACATTACCCCCTTTTTGATTTTACAATCAGTACCAGAGCAACACACTGGCGACACATTACCTGTATGTGTGCGCCGGAATAGATGTCATTAACTTAATCTTGTACTTTTTCTATGCATTAACCAGCAGTGTAGGAAAGTATATTATGAGGTACGTCAAGTCTACGCTTTAATATCATGTCCTGTGATCATCAAATGCCCCCCTTGGTTTGCCCCCACGCCTTTGTGCATTATTTATTGATTCTTCACTTTTAAATGACCTAAACTTGTAGTAGATTAGAATGCAGTATTGTCGTCCAGCAGTATGATTCTTAACAGTTGTTTATAAATATGAATATTAATTAAAATATAAATCCTTCTTAACAAAATAACCTTGGATATCAGGGCATAGACTTGGTAACATAATGCCCCGGAAGCATAACTATTGTGTAAAGGTTATTCAGTGTTAAACTATAATTTTAAACCAAGCTTGCTGTCTCATCATCTGTTTCTGTATATTATAACTATGTGTGGTATTTTACAAGAAAAATGCTAAAAATTTAAGGAGGCAGTTTAATATGGATGAATAATATGTTGTGTACTTTTCTTGGCCACCAGTGCAGGATAATATACTTTAAGGTATGTCATGTACATAATAATTGTCTAATGTCAGCCAATGTTTTGATTATACCATTGTCGTGGTTCATTAATTCAGTCAGTGACTGAAGACTATCATTTGCATTAGGCAACAATGGCATGTATTACGATCTGACACTTAATGAAATACTTATAATTGATATCAAATCTAGCGATAAAACTTTTGTGACATTGTTTGAGCAATAAGACCACTTTTGCTATCCATTAGGCAATTAAGCTATGGTAGCAAGTCTGGTCATATTGCCTCTAAGAAACATGTCCTGAGATCGTAACCCATGCCAGAATTATAGGTATTTATATTTTAATTAAATCACTGGCATTAAGTCCCGGTCACCCAACAAAATAATATGAATTGGTTGTAATTGTTAAGCTAGATTCCTTGCACTAGGTCACAGACAGTGAGAAAGATAATCAGGCATTTTATGTATTCTAATTATGCTTTTTGTCTTTAGATGGTAATTATTATCACAAGACATCAAACATTAAATGCACAGCATCTAGAATGTAGGTCTAGATTATAGAATTCAATAGATTAAGAACAGTAAAAGTGGCATACAAATTCATTTTCTGTGATGTTGTAAGTAAAGCAAATTAATTCATTTAATCCATATCATAAAAACAGAACAATTGTCTAATTGTTACCAGATATATATACGAAAAGAACATCAAAATGTAGGAAGATTAAGTCATGAAAATTATCATGAATGAATAATATTCGTAAATGTATTTTAAAACCGTTTAATATTTTGGCTTATTTACGGTTAACAACAATCAACTTCATCGGTCATGAAAAGTAAATGCATCGTTTATTCACGTTAACTTATAATTTTGGTTTCGCTAACTGATCAGGATAAACCCGAATTGCTTTGCATCGTGTTTATAGGCTAATGTAAATTTACATATAAAAATCACAACATTTCTCTAATCTATATCTGGACATTACCTGTTTCAAATGGCAATGTTGTTTATTTTGCTAATTCCCAAATTTGCTAATTCTTTATTAGCTTTTTCTCTTGTTTCCCATCCATCCAATAAAATGTACAAAAGTCTTGCCTTTTTCTTGGTAACTTTCATACAGGATATGTGGTTTATTGTGTAATTTAGTTCATTCTCTGAAAGGCGATATATCTGAAGATGCAGAGACATGACGGGCAGTGTCTACTACTGGCGGTCAACAATTATAAGAGAGTGTATGGTACTGCCTGCTATGGATGTCACATTAATTTCAAACGGTTCCTGTCAACATTAAGCCCCAGGCGTTACCCCCTTGTTTATGTGTAATATTATCTCAGAGGCTAACGAGGGAACATTACCCTTCCACTGCTGAGCTGGCCTGTGTTGGTTAAGTATGATATTGATGAAATGTCGCTCTTCTCTCTTCCATTTTAGATGTTGTATTCCATTTCGGCATGTTTGTTTCATCCTGTCTACTCAACATCTCGTTTCTGCTTTTTACTTCAAATTACTGCCTTACTTTTATTTTGGACAAGGGAGCAAATTTCAACCCAAAAGATGTCTTTTGTGTTCATTTTGGTTTCCTTTTAGATAAATTCAAGCCCTCCCATCAATGAGGAATTCCTCCAAGTTCTGCAACGTTTGCAAAAACAAAATGCTACTCATACAGTATGGGTTCAAGTACATGTGAGTACATGGTGGACTACTATATGTAGATGTGCAGGTAGACATTTCTAACATATAGTGCACTAACATCATGCCTCCCCCCTTCATCAACCAAAGGTAAAGTCATCCTCGCAGTTGCATTTTATACATTAGACTTATTCGGCTTTTTGCTTACATGAATGTCTCATCTGCCGCATTCATGCTGTTTATGTTCCCATGGTAAATACGTGTGAATTATTGAAGAAATTGTTGTAATCAGGAAGTATTGATCTTGATCTTCATCAATAGAGGTGAAAATGGACCAGATTTGTTTGTAATCAAAACATAATTGTACCACTATACTATGTTCAACATTATGCCCATTCTGAGTGAAGTTTGCGCTCTATCCCCGTAGCACTCAAATAATGCAGAGTCACAAAAATGCAATCAGACGAGAATATAACATCCGATAAGCGCTTCACAAGCATTGACATTTGGCCAGTAAATATGTTTACAGTGGTCATTTTCATGATAGATTCTTGGGTGATTAAGTGATGGCAAATGTAAAGATCTGTCAAAAGTGACGAAAAGGACATAATTGCTCCCCCTTGAAGGTATTTATTGGACGCACTCTGTTCAATACTTCTCCCTTGCTTTACAGCCCTATCCAGAAACTCTTCAACGTGCAGCGGCCAAACTGACAGACAGTAAAGACGAATGTAGTCCGCTGGTTACGAGACAAATCAATGCGCGATGACCGGAAATTCACCCGCACATACAAATAACGACTTTGTCACGTGGCTGGACTTTGTGACAACTTTGATGTTTATTTCAGTAAGACCCAATCAAGTGAACATGACGGAATACAGGCACAATAGATCATCAGTAGTTTACTTTAAGAGATGTGCAGAAGACAACGCTTCCTAACTATGTCTTCCCCTTCTCTAACTTTTTCCAGGGCAATTTTGTTCCCGCCACGTGCTGTTATTTGAGCAATGACAATCCGGACTACCCTATGATAATCAATGAAAACCAGTGCCAAATTGACGCCATTTTATTTCCTGAAGAAATACAGACAAGTGAAGCACTGAAAACCAGGGTAAGTTTCTCAGCAGCATAAAATCTGCATATTTTCTATCTATTTCTTCTATGGCGCCCATTTATTAATCATGTATTGTACATATAGTCCCAGAAATAGATAGAAAGAAAATAAATATACAAATGAAGCAATGGAATCTAGGATTAGTTCTTCATAAATCTGTATTACTTTTTTCTTAATATTTTTATACCATTAACATATGTACTTTACACTGTACTATCACATATCTTAAAGCCCAGACATTAACAAAAATATAAAGGATTAATATGCATTGATTACGAATCAAGTACGCCTCTAATCTCCTTTTATGTAATTGGAATGTCTTTTGAATATGGATGTGAAAAGCACATGTAAAACAATGCATTAAAATTGTTTATTCAGCAATTGAAACTTGCTTCGGCTTCTTGTCACTGTGCCATTTCTGGAATTCTCACAGAAAATGTGGTCTATAGAACTTTTAGTTTGGGTACGAAATGAATATCTTGACAAATGTTTTGATTATGTTTGCCTCTTTACAGGGATGTCATGACGCGTTATTAGAATGGTTACAAAAGGAGAGTACAATATTTATCGTGGTTGGTTGCACTGTCGGAGCTTTACAGGTAAATAATAGAAAGAGATCTTGATTAAATCAAAATAATGCAAAGTACAAATCTGTCTACTGACATATTGTACAGCAAATGTGTCTCTAACTAAATTATTTATTTCTTTAATTTTCCATTTTTTGACAACAAATATCCGTTTCTCAAGTAACATAAGCTAGTTGCTAATATAGCCCGTTGAAACTATAAACCGGAAATAAAAGAAACCGGAACTGCTCAATGAGGCAAGAAAACTGTCATTTTTTCCAACCCATCAACTTGACAAATCTCAAATATTCCAATATTTTTTGGCTCTGTTATTTGTTACATTTGTCTAAATTGTTCTCTTTTCAGATATTGGGATTGACTTTAGCCTGTTGTCTTATGGCTGCGATAAGACGAGAACAGTCCAAGTATCCCTGGTATATAGATGATGACGATGAGTAGTCACGTGGTGTGTATGACGTCATTGTGTTCAGCAACATGAGGGTCTAGGTGCTGCTAGCTTCGGTCCTCTTCTCAATAAGAGATAAACTTTTATGGGGACGCCAGGCCAATGGAGTTGGTACCCCTTGTACCATAAATGGTGACCCCCACACCTCATGGCCACTGCTGATTTCTGATATTTTACTGCTTCCCTTCTGCCCTGATACAACTCAGCCAGCAATTTGAATGACTTTGTGGCCATGGACCTACCATGACACAGTGGCGGATACAGTCCACAAAGTTTATTCAAATAGAAAAGACCATTCAACACCTTGTATCAAAACTGCTCACTGAAGTGGACAGGTTCGATGACAAGTGTGTTGTATGCTTGATATTAAATGAGAAATGGATGTGTTAGTAAAATGGTCAAAATATTCTAATATTCTGAATCGATTTCGCTGGTTGTAGACGGGTGATTGTTGATGTCATATGAAAATGTCAGGAGGACACCTCATCCGACAAATTCTACTTCTGATAAAATATGAAATAAATTTCGCTTTTATACAGATACCATTGTGGAAGCCTTGGCAACACAACTAGGATTTGTAACCCCTGCTTAGTTTATATTTAGAATCCTACATGGGTGGAAAGTATAGCTAACCAAGACGCTTCAGTATCTAAATATTATTAAAAAAAACACATTTTATATAAAAAAAATGAATGTATAATTGTAAATACGTTTATGGTGTCCTTGAACAGGTGAATGCAAAAAAATCGGCATGCCATATTTCCTAGTATTTGCTTTTAGGCTAGATAGAAATGGGCCGAGGAGAAGAAAGATAGCCCAGTGATTATCTGTATTAGGTCTTTACTGATAGTAGTTTTGATTGGACGCCTGCCATGGGCATGTGACACATTCCAACCAATCGGCGTCCTCCTTGTATACGGGTGGAATAATCAACCAATCAACTGGTCTAACAAATAAAGCTATGTGATGGTTTGGTGAATGGCAATTGATGTGTTATTAGTTTACCCTGGACTTTTCGGCGTCACCAAAATATATTCATTTCTCTGTTGCAAAATTTGCCATCTCCATTTTTTGTAGAATTTTACACCAAGCAAATACATATCAAGTGATCAATTATTGTCACATAATTAAAATCAATCACCCAGTATATAGATAAATGTATTTTGATATACGAATGTTTGCAGTTTTATAGCCAGGTTGCTTTGGAAAAATCAATCCTGCATCCAACATTTCACTTGTTATATTATTGGTGTATAGTGTTATGTTTTGTACAACACAAACTAAATGTATCTTTGATTCAGATTTCAAAAGCAATTCATTATATCACTCGTATTGCATCAAACCTTTCAATACGATTATTAAAACATTTTAAAGCTTTAAACGTGTTCAGTGAATTGAAGTTTTAGTTTCATGGATCATCTATGAATCTATGTTGAATGTAGTGGTGTTATGTTTGTGATAAAAATGTAGAACTTTTCTATATGATTACCTCATCTATTTAATTCGATTCACCAACCATCAGTAATGACGTTTATTGACCAGTTTACATGGTGTGATACTGAAAATGTTAAAACATTGTAGTGTATACTTTGTCAAACGCCTTTTGTGTAAAGGACACCCTGTATTTGACGGCTATTAAAAACAGTGACATCTTGTTGAGAGGAATACAATCTATTGTAAATAATACTCTTGTGTACCTTATATTTCTGACAAGAACATGACTGTATATATGCATATATATAAATATATATATATATAGAGTTACGATATATATATATATATATATATATATATATATATATATATATATATATATAAACATATACATATATAAATATATATATATATATATATATATATATATATATATATATATATATATATATATATATATATATATATATAAACATATACATATATAAATAAATAGTTGAACATGGTGTTAACATGGTGTTGACATGGTTTTGAATAAAGAGGTACAAAGTTGCAATGTTTACAGTTGTCAGATGAGGTACTTGTTGCATACAGGGTGTCAGATATTACCAAGACAGATACATTAATGGGCGTAGTCACACATATTACTGTTTGGTTTAATCAGGTCCAACCTGGTATAGAGTTACGATTGTTTGGAATATATGTCTTTGCAACATATGAAAAAGTTTGGATGTATTTGTATGTATAGCCCATGTCTGTGATATTCTACTGGGTGGGTCTACTATGGTATACCAGGGGTGTAAGGTGTATTTATAGAGGCCTCGTCACACTAGTTTACATGTTGATGTCTAAGTAGGATATGTGGGCAAGTCATCTTATTGACAGCAAAAAATAACACAATAAGGAGACAAGCTGAAATTTGAGCATGCATGTTTATGCATATTTGCTGCCTCTACCACAGTTAATCACATATTTTGAAATATTTATTGTACCACACAGCAATTCAAATGTATTGATGTTTAATGAGTAAGTTCCACAATCAACGTATTTAACCACTAATGTAGAAGATATTACTTTGCCAAATATTGTAAGAATCTTAAAACTACATTTGTCCTAATGCCTGGAATTTAAGTAGAAATAGTAACAAAATGACATAAATGTTTTTCAATTCCTGATTGGAAATGCACGACTTTGATATTATGGGTAATGCCTATATATATATATATATATATATATATATATATATATATATATATATATATATATATATAAATATATATATATATATATATATATATATATATATATATATATATATATATATATATATATATATATATATATATATATGCATGCTAAGACAAGGCCATTTCACAATTTTAACCTTGCTGTATAAATATAGTGAATATTGAATCAGTTATGTGCATTTATCTGTATGACCTAAGTTAATGGATATAACGAAGGAAACGTTAATAATATTGCTGTGTGTTATGCTTGCAATTCCTTTTAGTGAGATGGCCTTGTCGTTTATGATGGTAAATATACTAAGAAAGTAGTAATGTGATTTCAATGATATTGATAATGACTGTTATATGAAAACTGCAATAAGACATATCTTCTATTTATGATGTAATGACAAATGCTATGGCCATCAACTTTGAATATAGGTGCAGATATTGTCATAACAGTATTGTTTCACAAATAACGTAAACAATCTGTAGAACCCAGTCAATTTAAACCCCTTAATTAAATGTTGTAAAATACCATTGTCTCACAAATTAAATATCTGTTCCTTCATTTTTCGGACCAAACTTAAAAAGGAACAATGCATATTATGCTGTATGCTTGCATAAAACAAATATTTTATGGGGTTTTGGGGTTTTTTTTGTTTTTTTAAAGCTTGCTTTAAAAACAGCACACATATTGGTCAAATATCGTTTTAACATGCCAATATAAGAATGCTTTGTCGCACAAGTTTTTTGTTCAAAGAAAACTTACAATATGCTGATTCAGTTAATTGGAGGTCGTTTGTCTTATTCCAGCATAAACATAAGAGATATTTCACCAAAGATAAAACAAATCACAAATGCCAATGAAAAACATCATCGAAAACTGTTCTCTGAAAATTTTAACATAACACACCGCACAACATCTGATTTTGCAGAGATATGTGAAGAAATGGGAAATGGAATGCTTTCTTGGTTACATTGAATACATTTTCAACAAGGTAAATTGTGTTATGCATGTTTTGACAGAAGAATTCTGTCTTCAATAAGGTGTGAAGGAAAGGGACGCATTGTGTCTTCATTGGCGTGAATCTTGCATCAAGAATAATATAATAATAATTTAAGTTTGACTCAATGAAGAATAGACAGGAACAGGTTTATCATTCGTTGAGAGTTATCAAATGATTATTTTATTTTACAACCGGTGGGTAGAATGACGTCATACTAGCACAATAGCTTCAGACGTTTTGGCTGAAATACATTCGTACCAAAGTTATGTTGAATGATCCTTATTCAGAGTTAACAGAACTAGAAAAAAATAGATGTTACATTGAGCTTCCGCCATTTTGTAGTGATAAACACTCAATCCGCAATGCATGGTTCCGGGCGGCATAATCAGGAGCTACCTTTTTGCAGTAGTTAGTTATCGATTATACTGGGTCCCGGTCTGTACTATCACTTCGTAGTAAAACTGCCAAATTGGACTGCGGTTTTTTGGGATTATTACTCAAATTGTAAAAAAATAACAAGTCATGTATGAACCTTATATGTTTGAAAGCATGCTTAAACATATAATGTATGTCTTGATACCTTTTATATGTATACAAACACATATATTCATATTAATATATATATATATATATATATATATATATATATATATATATATATATATATATATATATATATATATATATATATATATATATATATATATATATATATATATATATATATATATATATATATATATATATATATATATATATATATATATATATATATATATATATATATATATGAATATAAAATAGAATGATTGGCTTCATTTTGTTTATCAGACTGTGATGAAAGTTCACCTTAGTTTTGAGTAACTCACCTGTTAGGATTCGCAATGTTTGGTGTTAGCGTAAATGGAAATGACACGATGATTGCATGATGCAATATGTATGGCCTGTGATAATGTGTGAGAGGCACAGGAAGCCTGCTCAGCACGTCACATCTGCTTGTAGTCTCTCATCCGTATATAACATACACATGTGTACAGCACTGTAGATTGATTCTATTTTCCAAATGCTTTCTTCTGGCATGAGAATGCTGTTGTTTGAAACATTAAAATTAAAAAAAGGTTTTAGACGTTTATACCCTTATATTCGTGGACATTCAGAACTGATCTGCAATAACGGCAAAATATTTAAAACATGCTATTTAAGATCTATAGCTAGAGTGTGAAGGAGTGAAACGCAAATTATGTATTTTGATATTTGGTCTGGTGTTGCAGACTTTTATGGATAGTTAAGTATGCCCTTGTGGCACACCCATACACTTGCCCGCCCTGACTATGCAGCAACTCCAACTATAGGGTAAAGCACAAACAATGGGTACAGAGATATTGTAGTATGTGCCCCATTGGTGTATAGACCTTGTAACGAGGATACCGTTTTATGACATACCATATAGTATAGTAGTGTATTGTGTCTATATATCGATGTTCTCTGTTGTTTAACCCAAATGAGCCATGTTACACAGATTGATGGTGAATTCTTAATACAGGTCATGACTCAGCCACTAGATGGCGATGTTGTGAACTTAATGTTTGCCAATCTGTATCCATGGTATCTTTGGAAAGGCAGTGCTAAAGCTAAAATCAGCATTACATATTTAATTAAAGTGATGCATTGATACTTGTAAATCCCAACATCCCCAAACCCTTCATCAATATTGAAAAAAGTACAATCTAATACAAAATGTGTTAGACGACCTGAAATAGCAAAAAAGAAGTAGTCGTTTGAAGAAGTATGTGTAATATGTTTGTTAGAATAGTATCATATGTTTAGTGTAGTAGTCATAATTTAATATTGGCACTTCTACCATTCTATCTCACTGTTTGGAAAGCCCTGAGTTGAATGGTAAAGAGAATTTATCTTCATCATTTTTGAATGCAAATTTTGTACCATGGAAATGAGTATCTCTTGATGTGTATATACGTGGTCCAAAGCCGCCATTTTGATATATCCGCACATGAACCTAATCAAACTTGAATGTCTGTACAAATAAGTGTGCACCTCCAATTTTTCAAATTTTCTGATTCATATTTTGTCAATATGACACAACACGTTTTGTGAATACATGAGGAAGAGAGAAAGCACATAACTATTCCTCCTTTATTGCACGAATTCCCCTTTTGATATTAACCGTATAGAAATATGACTTTTCTGTATTCGACATCAACTCAATTTTAAAAAGTCACGTCTCCAACTTCTGCAAACAACCAGTGAATGCATTAAAGTCATTCAGAGTTTCTCAAGTGTATAGTCCATATTTGAAACTCTAATCTGCATATGTTATGTTACAAAACTAGAAAGACGTTTAATGTTAAATATTAGATCATAGAATATAGTATGTGCTACATCTTTGTACACAGTTCACTAACCCTAGGTGACTATTATAGATTGTCTAGAAAGGTTTGTAACTTTACAAGTGTGACATAAAAGGTAGCATCGTGTTATGATGCTCTGTATATAGTCAACCCAAAAGTATGTGTGTGACATTGCATGCTATACTAGATTAAGAATATGATGTACATAAACACATGGAATTATAATTGCCAACAGTCTGATCCAAGTGTATCATAGTGTAAGTATATAGTATTATATAACCTAACATGAATGAAACAAGAGTGAGTTAATAATCCCATAAAACCCACCAGTCAATGATGATGATTATTATTATTATAACCTAATGTTTTATTAGACTTACTGATTATGTTTGCTTGTGGCGTTAAGGTCACCCGTTATAACTGATCGTATACCTGTATTGCCCACTAGGGGGCATGTGGGAGCTGTGTTATCTGTTACCATGTATATTGAGGACAACATATATTTTGTACAAATGGAAATAAAGATATCTTGTTTCTGTATGATGTCTTTTGATTTATAGCGATTATATTTTCAAAAACAATATTTTGTCTTGTGATAGGAACTGATAAACTATATTTACAAATTAACGTAATATAAGGACATATTAGAAAACAAATCCTGCAAATTCGACTATCCTAACCATACGTACCATGAGTAATAATGGTACTGTACTTCAAAGTAAAAAGAATAATTCACAATGGTCATTTCATGAAATGAAGTCATTGACGGGCAAATTATATTGGTCATTCGACCGTTGTATAAATCTTAATTTCCACTTCGGCAGAGTAAAATTCCTTTATTGTTGACATGCCATACATGTAGTAATTCTGAAATGGAACTGCAATCGATGTTTCCCTTTTGTGAAGTCATTTTATAAATTAAGCAGAAATCAATTAAATTATCACGAACCTTTCTGTTAGCTTTTGTTTTGTTTTATGTATTGACGCTCCTTTATGACCGAAATAGCTCAATTGGTAGAGTATTCGCCTTGAGATCCAGGGGTTCTAGGTTCGAATCCTGGCCAGTTACTATCAACCGCTATGAGCAGACATTGTCTGGTATCAGCGGTATATAAATGTCAGCTTTTTAATGTTGTCTGGTGGCTTCGGAAAAAATGCGAGTCCCTTCTTAGTTTATCATCATATCATCATATCATATAGCGCATTGTTGACCTTGTTTATCTGTTCCTTATTTATCATAGAATAATCGTTGAGGCAAAAAAGAGGGAATATTTGAATCTTAAAGTTCTTGAAAGGCATTAGAGTGTATGGCAGAATGTTGTCTAACTTCGTAATTGTTTTAACTGGAATGTTCCCGCCTTACTAGAAAAAGGCGATGTCTTTCTTTATTGTCGGTGAGACGTGAGTCACTTTCAGATTAAAATATAGATTTTAGTCTATGAAGGCAGGCACGGTGTAAAATTGGCATTTTCCCTATCTGCTCAATTTCATAAATCCTCAAGGCCACCTGTAGTGCAATCTTCATCTCAGCCAAATTTGATGGATCACCATTTCTAAAACCTAATGCACACAGGCACTTATACAAAATGCAGGTTTGTACAAAATAAAACATTTTTGTTGTTGAGTTTGTTTGTTTTTTGTTTTTTGGGGGGTAACATTTGGTCATTTGAATCAATTTGATATTCTAGTTCAAGGCCGAAGGGTTTGAATAATGTTGATCAACTATAATGATGTTGGTAACGTAACATGAATGAAATATCAAGAAGACAGGTCCATCTGATGTGTTCACATTAAGTTAGACGGTTCACATTTTGTGATAATATTAAGGGGACTGGTTCATCTTATCTCTAAAGTCAAAATGACTTGTTAACTTTTTTAGAACATCAGGAGGACTGGCACACCTCAGGATCAAGGGGACATGTTCATCTAATGATGACTGATGCATCTCACCTGTTAATATCAAGAGGATAGTTTGTTCTTGTTTCTTACCAAAAGGATATCCGGTTCACCAAGAGCACACTTTTTTTGTAATATCTATATGTTTGTATCATTTGCAAGTATCAATAGGACAGGTTCATCTTTAGATAGATTACAAAGAATGCCACCCTCTCGTCATCTGAGAATGAAAACGAGTTAATGCAGTCTCCACTAAAAAGGTAGAGAGAGCATTTCCAAAAGAAGGCTCAAATATTAGTCTCTACAAAATTTGTTTGTTTTATAATTAAGCATTTTATATATGTGCAAGGAAATAAATGCACGAGCATGGGCAATCCAACAAGCAACTTGCTGCAAACTGCATGCAGAATCGGTTGTAACTCAGACTCTTATCATGGTTAGTCGGTGTTTCCTGGCTACTTCCGGGACAATTTATAGCTTTTCTACAGCTTTGATGCAGCTATTGACAGTGAAAAAGAAATAAAACAATGGCACCGCATCCCCGTCTCGCCCTTGATTATCATTTAATCAAGTAATTGTTGTTGCATACATTCTTTTATCTGTTTCCAGCACAACGTTTGGGGTTCTTCTGTTGCAGTTGTGCTGCTTAGTAGCTGTTTAGTAGCACAAGTAGTATCATATGAATCATATTCTTCCTGTCACACCAGATATGAGAGATTTCATGATAGCTTATTCATGACCGACGTTACTTAAAGATCCTAACAAAGAACCTGATTTATCAGTCATATATATGAGGTGTGGTTTTATAATCAATAGACACATTGCACACAAATTATATTCGCTTTTAATATACAATATCTTAGTCATGCAGTTCTCTTGCAGAAAGCTGATAAAGAAGAACTAATTAAATTGCTTCATGTATTTTTCTATTAAAAAGAATATCATGAATTAGCCACAAGACAAACATTTTCAATTGAGATTGAATAGGTTGTTATTTATTCCACACAAACCTTTCAGGCTTCTTGTCTAATGTAAGGCACTAAAGGTACTATACCACTATACTTATAAATGACCCAATAATATTCGCAAAATGAGGTATTGCTGGTACCCTTTTACTTCTCCTAAGCGACCCTATGCAATTCCTTTCAGTGATATAAGGCACCAAGGATATTCACTGGCTATATACGGTGATACTGGAATAAGCCCTTCTCACTCCCTGTGGTATTAATATAAAGCAATGGTGGTAAGCCCTGCCACTCCCCGTGGTAATAATATAAGGCAATGGTGGTAGCCCTTCTCACTCCTTGTGGTAATAATATAAGGCAATGTTGGTTGCCCTTCTCACTCCCTGTGGTAATAATATAAGGCAATGGTGGTAAGCCCTGCCACTCCCCGTGGTAATAATATAAGGCAATGGTGGTAGCCCTTCTCACTCCTTGTGGTAATAATATAAGGCAATGGTGGTAGCCCTTCTCACTCCCTGTGGTAATAATATAAGGCAATGGTGGTAACCCCTGTCACTCCCTGTGGTAATAATATAAGGCAATTGTGGTAGCCCTTCTCACTCCTTGTGGTAATAATATAAGGCAATGGTGGTAAGCCCTGCCACTCCCCGTGGTAATAATATAAGGCAATGGTGGTAGCCCTTCTCACTCCTTGTGGTAATAATATAAGGCAATGGTGGTAACCCCTGTCACTCCCTGTGGTAATAATATAAGGCAATGGTGGTAGCCCTAGTCCCTTCCTGTGGTAATAATATAAGGCAATTGTGATAGCCCTAGTCACTCCCTGTGGTAATAATATAAGGCAATTGTGGTAGCCCTAGTCCCTTCCTGTGGTAATAATATAAGGCAATGGTTGGTAGCCCTAGTCACTCCCTGTGGTAAAATAGAGCACAGATGATATTCGACGGTATTCCCAATAGGAATAGAATGTTCTTACTTCCTTTCGTAATATCAGACACTGATGGCACCTTATGTCATTCCATTTAGTAATACATATGGTACCCGATGTCACTTCCAATAATACTGCTTTTCACTGATAGCGCCTTACTAATTGTACGGCGGTGATGGTGTTGTCTGCCAAATAACATCCCACATTACAGTACTTCGAGGAGGCCCAGTGTGATGCTATTTGGAAATCATAATTGGATGTCATGGAGATATTAAGTTCGTCTCATGTGCATTGTGATTTTCGGTCTTGGAATCAAATGCTGAATAGTGCATTATGTCAGATGATCCAAATCTTTTAAATGGTAATGACATTCCTAAATACCAATAAAAATGATTGTGAGAATATATGAACTAGAGCCTATCCTTATATATCGTGGCTTATATAGAAGTTAATGGATGAATATCTTGTTAAGTGGAAAAATACTGAAATGTCAAATGTCATGAGTCTTGCAATTCAGCCTACTCAGCAGGAATAGCCAGGGGAGAAATTAGAGGATTTCACACTGCTGTAAACTGGTGATCCTTTACATTCATGTTCACCAGACAGGCGTGAGGAGTTCACAGTAGTGTGGAGTGCATGATGTAGACTAAGCAAGGTGAGAGGAATATCAGCCTTGATATCACAATATAAGCTTAGATGTGGGAACCCCCACCCCTCCAGCGTCACAAAACACTGTCATCTGCATCTTACTTCAAAAGCAGTCAATATCTGAAAATCTAAACGACCAGAATAAGGGATGACAATCTGGGTGACATTCCCCTGGGGCAATGTCATGCATAAACATGAAATGGTGGAATGGCATCACACCAAACCAAATAGTTGGTGATACACTACATGTTTGTGCAAAACCATCTCTCAGACTAACCACAGAATGCCACTGTCAGTCAGGCATCTACTTATATTATGCAGATGGAGAAGAAAGCTAAGTGTCATCAAAATGCAAATCACTTCTGAACCCAGACAAAACAGTTATCAAATGACACAAAACAAAGACAGCAGTTGAATTTTTCAGCATCACATATTAGAATCTAAATTACTAATCTCAGAACGAGGCAAACAATCCTGATATCATGGTTTTAATATTGAGCCAGTATTTGCCTCTCATTATGGGCTACTTTCAAGATAACACTCTCTTCTTATGATATTGAACAGAATGTTGAGGTCACAATTCTCAACATGTTAAGGAAACACAAGAGTGCTTATTTTCTTGGAAAGATTTATATTTTATGGATTCGAAACGCTCAACTGCTGTGCTACCAGAGGTTCCCTGCCCGTTCTCTCCCATGAATATAATCAGAACATATATTATTATGTTAATTACATGTATTTCATGTATTCAAACCTCTTCAAAATCGCCAATGTTTGCCTTTTTATGCCTCTTTCAAAAGGCTGCTATTCTGACGTGGCCTTCTGTGGTGTATTGTCTCTTAAATGGTTAATTTTATATTATTCATTTTTATCATGAACGTATCTTTGAATTATATTATCGATGAAATAATCATCTCTCTTCAGATATTCTAAATTAGAATCAGTGGCCACAATGTGGCTATTTGCTTGACTATTCTTGCCCTTATTATATCCAGTCCTTTTAAAAACACTTTTTTTGTCAATCTGGTCTCCTCCCATCCACCAGAGGGTGTATATTGTCTGCAGCCTACTATAGCGCCATCTGATGGAACGCCAACTTTGATGTCACCACTTCTGGTGTGTTGCTGAGCCTGATCATAGCCGCCTCAGTGCCACGGGCCGTGGCGCAGTTGGTTAGAGGGCCAGCTTATTAGCACCACTTCCTCGGTGGTGATCCAAAGGTCGTGGGTTCGAACCCCAGCCGTGCCGAGATTGAACTCATGATAAAATTTCCCATATGAGCTGAGGCCCGTGCCTAAAGGGTTAACCCGTTGTCCTTGTAAATCTGTGACCGGGTGGGTTGTCATGTCAAGGACCTGTGAGGCAGCACTATATCTGTTACAAGTAGGTCTCATCACGAAATGACTGAAATAGTGTTGAAAGTGATGTAAAATCCCAAACAAACAAACAAACAAACATAACCGCCTCTAGTGACCTCTAGTTCCTTTCTTCATGGCTACATTTAGTTGTCATTAAAAATTTGATTTATGCGGAAAGATATTTGACAAATATCTATTGTGGAATATTGAGTACAGACAGGTGCAATTAGAAGGATGGACCAAGGGCATTACATTTGATATTTGCACATGATTTGTTGTATGGGTGCTATGTAACTGAGTAACATAAAAAATCATCAATGACCTATTCATAAAATAATCAGAAATCAGTGCATCCAATTGTACTTGATATAGAAGGTAGGACAATGAAGGAAGGGGAATCAATAAGTGTGGGCTCTCTCAATTCCATCCGTCAGATGGCACTCTTCCTAGCCTTTCCAGGAGCACCTCAATGTACTCACATTTGAATTTGAGTAAATGGTCAACGCCATTTTCAATATTGCTTCAACATTATCATGACGACAACTACTTGCAACAACTCTGTATTTTCTGTTAGGTATTTGCCTGTGAACAAAGTAGTCAAAAGTCAATGTGACATTTGAAAGTGTCTGGCACAATACCATGAATACCGTTTTTATGCTCTGTAAAGTTGATGAATTTATGCTTATTTTCTGAAAGATTTTTCTGTGATATAGAACCTCATATTTAAAAAAAAATAAAATGCTAAATATCTTGAGTTTCACATTTGTTCAAAATAATTCTGGTTATTTTTCAGGAGAAATTCCATGTACTTCCATGTAATTACTAACACTTGGACAACATGGATGAGAAATCCCAAATGGCAGTCTGCTGAGGAATTGCAGATGCCCCACTTTGGATCTTTATAGTTAAGACCCTTCATGTCAAATGATACAGCATTATTTGTAGGTTGATATCAACCAAAATACATACACCGTGACCCCTGTTCTAAGTGGACCATGTTACCATGTGCACAAGCATTTGACCTGCACCAATGGGCAAATCCGATGCACAAACATGCCTCTGAAAGCCAAATCACTCCAATGTCCAAATCTGTAGATGTTCCATTGTATACAAACCTTTACTAAGAAGGTCTTTGCACTAGATCACTGGTCAGCTTAGCAAATTATGTTGATAACTTTAGTATTCAAAGGATGACTTTAGATTTTAGCAGAGGAATCATCGTCTTCTTTCAAATGGCATAAAACATTTATGTTGGGGTGACATGAAAGGTAACAACATTAAAAACATAATAAACATTTATAACATGTATTGAAAAATGTCAATGAATTTTTCATTTTTGTGTTGTGTAATTAATTTCAACCAGCCTTATTTCTTAGATATAGTGGCAAATACTTGCAAATCTATATATACACAGAGAAAAATACTAAATTACATATTCAAACTATCACAGTTATTGCCTTATTGACTGTTTTCATTGCTATCGTGCTATTGGGGAATACTGCAGTGGTATATTCCTATCAAACGGCATTTAACTAAGAACGTTTGCCATCAGAGATATCTATTGGAACCGTAAATATTTCATACCTTTATACGTAAGGTAGAGAACCATTCTGTTCCAAATTGTAGAATTTAGATTCATTAGACGAGCTCTATAATGCATTGAAATTACAGAGGTTAAACACAAAGATGTGATGGCCAGTTCGTGTATTTGGCCACTGCCTGGAGTGGGGGAACCATCTTCTGCTGGAGGCAGTGAACACATTCTGAGATATTGAAAATTTGTTCTCTTCTTAATAATATATCACAAAATATGAAGTAGTATTGTGTAGTACATAAAATAAATTTTCTATGTGGACACTTTGATTTAAAGATGTCACATTGTGGTTTAGAGAGATATTACATTACATCAGGAAGTGACCAAAATACAAAGGTTAGAATTTGATAATAATTAGTGAGCATAGTTTAAAAAAACAAAATATCTATTCATATCTCCATAAGAAACTTTAAGTGAGTAACTAAATATCAGCAAGACAGCAAGTGAGTAACTAAATATCAACAAGACATCTGACATGGGAACTTAGATAGAAAAAGGACATACCAAGCCATTCATTCTTAAATGAGAGAAGAGCAATTAGTACTATTGACAAGCTCATTGTTGACTTCATACAGCCTCCATTATTTTTTACTTATCAGTTTAATCATTTACTTATCTATTGCGAAAATAAAAAAGTAATCTATAAGATACCAAATACATAATGACTCAAATCATGATATAAGAATATTTTGTGAAACAGGTAACTTGTTGTGCTCACAAAATGGCAGGAGAAACATCGTCCTGAACATATCGCGCAAATGGATGCCAAACTGACTATCCATGACAGTGTCTTTATACTATAAAGGTACACAGGAAACTGTGTTTTTAGAATATTCATATTATGTAAATGTGTTCCTGGGATTTTGTTGCGGAGAAGCGCATATAATTTATTGAGACTGTACATGGTATACCTGACCTGTTCATTCAATTTGGATTGTCAGTATCTCTGCTCCTATTTCAGCAATATGAATAATCCTGCTTCTAAAGGTTTGAAGGCTTCCGCTTTTGTATAAGACACGAGTGTGATAGAATGTAAAGAGGTCGCATTGTGCTGGCTGCATTTATTTTTATGCTTAATGGATATATTCTCATGAATAATTTAGTTGTGAAAGGCAAAGCCATGTAAACTTAAGCATTTGGCACAAAGTAGTGACTATTTTGGCAGACCTTTGCTCCAGTTCCTGAGTCTTAATTTGTCCTGCCTTTGGATGTTTAAACAATGTTAATTTCGGTACTAATGGTTGTACTTTCCCCTAAAATAGGTAGTCCTTCAAGATATATAAGATGTATATGAAGTAATAATAAGGTCTATTCATGAACGAATAATGATATATTTATCTGCAACCACAGGAATGAATTATGAATGAGACTATATATCTTGTTGATGCATTGCAGTGTATTGAGCTTATTTTGGCACTGATATTTTCAACTTGTTTTATACAATTGATTAAGAGTAGCTGTCAAGTACATTAATATATAGAGCTAACAGGAAACATAGACATACTATGTAATAGCATTTATTATGTATGATTAAAATCTCATATATTTGTTATGTATTTCTGGAGTAAAGGGTTGTGCAGACAAACTTGACAGTGCATGATGGAAACGTGTGCCTTAACTATTCCCAATATCGTGATAAATTAAAACAATTTTAAAATTACAGTTTAAGTGTTCAAAGAACATAAAACCTATGTTTAATTTGGACGTTAATTCATCCACTTTACTTATCACATTCACTACGATTTATGGTCTTTGAAAGTGTGATGTTTATTGTTTGATTATGTATAATTTGCTTTTAAAGTGTTTATTATTTACAACTTTTACATTAATATCCGCAATGATTATTTGACATTGCATTGATTTGTTACTTTTTACTGTCTGCTTTCTCATGCCATTCATTCAGCTTTATAGTAGTTTTACTGTTATTTCCCATTGAAATGTCATTTTTATTGCACGTTATTACACATATCATTCAACACACATTTACAATAGCTTTTAATGAATACCATAATAGCATTGCATGCCCTTGATGTGCCAATGCCCTGTAAGAATTCATTCATTCATTCAATATATTATTTTTCTGATACAAATGTACATAGAAATAGAATTGTCCAATTGAAAATGGTTTTAATATAATCTCAAACAAGCCATTTAAAAAGGAAAGACATTTATTATAGTATGAGAAGGATTGAAAATTTAAATCATTGAAAACAATCTTATTGCTAAATGAATGTTTAGCATTATTGATGCTATGAACATCATCGTCATTGAAAGACTCATTCCATTTTCATTCCATTTACCCGTAGTGAACTTGAATTAATTCATTGGTTGCTATCTGAAAATATTATGATATGACTTGACTATGTGGAAACTATATGTCCAGATTCCTATCAGATCATGTCTTGGTGGGTCAACAAATTTACTGAAGATTTTGATTCTATATACCTCATATTTTTCTCACTAATCCCCAATGATTTAGAGAATCTTGACATGAAAGCTCTTCTCTAAATTTTACTTGCCATTTGCATGTAAAAATAGTCGGCATTGTTCCTCCCATTTCGCAACAGGAACGTCAAACATGTAACAGTATTTGCACCTAATCTCCCAGAAGACAATTGTTAGCTTCCATTTGTATTGAAACTAAATATTTATGACTGTTAAAAAAAAGATTAGGTATATATGAAATATGACGTATACAGTGGAGTGGATTAAGCTGTGGCGATTTTTGCCCGTGGTACCGGCAGCATGACCTGGTAGCGGCATTATATAATGGGAGTGTAACCGGCAGAGTAGCGTGAGCAGACGCTTTGATGGCATTGGGGCTGCAGCCAGGCTAGACTTGATGGCGACATCTCTCTTCTGTCTTCCTCTCCCACACACTTCAGTCAGACCAGTCAAGGGCCCAACACACAACATTCACCAACCATTTCCTGCATATATGAATCTCTGGTGACCAGTATGTCATACTGTCTGCATTACTGAAGAGGTGTTCTGATAACCAAAATGACTAGCCATTTCAAAAAGGAGCAAGCTTCAGTCATAGTTTTTAAAATTAACTTTCTTTCAATATGCAACTTTTTCCTATATTATGCTAATATACCCGTTAGAAAGGTACAGCGTAACGAATTCAAGTAAAAACAACGATAAAGTATATTGAGCAATGTGAATGCATAGAGAGGAGAGTGGGAGAAGGCCACTGTTTGGTTTGACAGGAAGCAACATTGATGAAAGTACGTCGTGTTTATATTGTATTGACTAGTGTATTGTCCTTTCTGGTGGCCGGGACCGAATGTCTCATACAAGATACCAGCCAGTCAGTGTTTGTAATACCTGGAACTATTGTCCTGACACGTTGCCCTCTCCTGATATTGTATGGAATGGAAATATATGATCAGTGAGTGACACAACCTGAAAGTTGTAGAGTAAATGGAAGACATTGCAAGCCATAACAGCATCATAACATAAACAACAGTCATTCAGTTCATGGTTCTGATACCCTGAAGATTTATATTACATATCTTCAACCATTCATTCAACTAATTACGACCGAGTACTGTATGGACCCTCACAGCTTAAATATGTTCATAAGGGATGGTACCAGCAAATAGTTTACATAACTTTCTTGAATTGAATGTAGCTGAGAAAATGAAAAACCTATTACTTCTTTGGGAAGATTGAGCTTTCTAACACATTCTCAATGTGCTGTTATATCATTATGAACAATTCGGTTATTTATTCCCAAAGTTTTGATTGTGGAGTAATTGCCTTTCCTCCTCCTTATATTCCTGCCGATTAGTCTATTACAACTTAAATAAAATTTGTGTGTCATCACAGTGAAGGCAAT
This sequence comes from Amphiduros pacificus, assembly GCA_949316495.1. Classification (NCBI taxonomy): domain Eukaryota; kingdom Metazoa; phylum Annelida; class Polychaeta; order Phyllodocida; family Hesionidae; genus Amphiduros; species Amphiduros pacificus. Next base: position 20,387,156 of record OX439003.1, read on the forward strand.
TTCTCATCATTGAATGTCACATTTATACGCAGGTATAACCTTTATATGAAAACATAAAATAAAATAATATTTTAAGGGGTTGCGATCTTGTTTCGAAATAATGTAATTTTGTAACTTTATGAATCGGACACTGATTGGATTCAATTGAGTAAAATCTACTCTGAAACGAACATTGCTGACCTAATCAAGACGGAGAAATGAATATTATTTGATATGTATCTTGACATCTTGATAAAAATATAAGATATAATAACATAGGCGTGTCAATTTGAGCATTGTATAGATTTCATTAAGTGGCTCAATATTCTTAATGAAATTAGCAGAGTTTTATATTGGCCTAATGTTTCTCTGCAAAAATGGTTATGTTTCGCAGTCTATCTTATAGCTTATGACTTTTGGCAAGGAGATGAATGCAGTAATGTTCATATACTGTAAGTGTATGAATAATTTATTTTTTTTAAACTTTTAAATGTGAACAAAATTTAAATGTGAGAGTAGTTATATTGATGAGGTGATCTGGAAAGAATACAATCTTGACTTCCATGGGAAAAAATTATTTTATCTTAGTTTGCCTTGCCTTCCACTTACAATATTTTCATAACTTTTCATAGAAATACTTTATAATAACCATGCATAATATTACATACACAACATACTTTATCAATGTATTACCATTAATTGCATAAACCATACATAGATTGTTTTATTTCTAATTCACTCAATTTGGTGGATTTCTACAATTTCTGCTATTGTTTAGATAAATTCCATTAAGCTGTTTTTAATCACATCGTTATTTCATCCCAATAGTCAATAGAGAAAGAATTACACTGAAATTGTTTTTCTAGAAACGAAAAAAATGACCTTCACTCATCCCACGATGTTATTGATATACAATCAAGATAGAATATCAAAAATGCATGTATTCTTGCTTGGGCAAATATTAAGATAACCTATATAACAACCTATGCTCCATCACAGGGTGGAAGTTTATTTTGAAAGAACATTTTTGAGTTACTTAGAGGGCAGAAGAAATATTGTGTTATGTCGGTTTACAGGTGTGTATATATCAGTGCATGGGGTGTTTCTGTTTTAAGTATGGCACATGCAGATTAAAGTATGCCAAATAAATAGGTTTAACATTATAAATCGCAAATAGGCAGTCTCCAAATATACCTTAGGATGTAATTTAATAAATGTCAGTCTAATGGTAACCAATAGGTTGGTCATGAGCATTTTTACCTTTTATTGTCCAGTACGTCAAGATAATTATTATAAAAAGTATATTTGATTTCAAATGTATTAAATATATGTATTGGTGGCCGTTTAGTGAGTTATATATATTACCTTGTTCGAATGGAAACCTTTTTCGAATTGCTTTACTCTTTGCTTTAGCAAAAAAGAAATCTGAATAATGTGTCCTAAATATAGGCTTATCAGATATGCTAGGTCACCTTTGGACATGAAATATACAACCACATCTAACAAATGTGATCGTTCCTTAAGCAATGAATGAAACCACTTAGAACAAAACACTATATAAAACCATTTTAAAACCACCTCTGTCAAATTATGAAACTGATATATCTGAAGATGCCAGATATGGAGACATAATGCATGAAGAATATTAACACATATTACACTAGTGTCCATGTTTGCTGTACTTGCATTGCTTGTATTGATACCTGACATGACCGTGAATCACAACCATTGACAGCTTGCTTGTTTGTGCAGTGGCTGCTCGGCATGGCTTGACTAAATATTGTAAACCATTGATGCGTCCATGATGCTTACGCGTCTTGAATTCCAATTAGAATTTGTCAGCATGCTACAACAGGGGATATGTTTTTTTCCCATAATGCAATTTCTTTGTTAAATATTGTCATTCGGATACACTCATTAATGATGGAAACAATAAAGCTTTAAGTGTGCGTGATGTAGTTCTAATATAATTCAGCCCCTGCTTTGTATATATCCTCGACTGCAACATGGATCTGGGTGATAGAGATTATCTTATCGTGATAATCCAACCAAATTTGACCCTTCGAGACCTTCAAATGTTTTACACCAATGCATTGCTGTGTCATTATGCAAAGACAAAGTATTTTCATGTAGCTAATGGATATAGTATTCTAGCTAACATTGATGTGATTTAGTTTACCCATAAAACTTTACACGCGAAATAGATATAGGATGAAATGTCTAGAATATAAATATTAAAGATGAGTGTGTTGCTGCACAGAAGCTAGAGCTCGTGGTGGGCGAGTCTATTAGTTGTTTCTGCACGGGGACGCCAGCCCAGTTTACCTTTACCTGAAATAGGTGGCATGTTGTTTGGGGATAATGTTTTCACTTGAAGATGCGAAGGGTGCCAAGGTAAGCAAGCCCAGAGAGGGTTTGGATGACACGGGGGCGACATCTGACATGAAGGGGGCGAGTAATTTGAAGCTTGCATCCCTCTAAGTGTCGTCTGCTTGTGTGCAGCGTTCAGCCTTGCGCGCCAAATCCAGGTGACTCCTCCTTCCCTGTACTTTTTGTACATGTCGGATTGCTCTTCTTTCTAATTGGATTCCACACTCAAGTATTCCTATCGTTGGATCCCTGTGATTTTACACACTGGTTGATATTGATATATATTGAATGCCACAGCACAAGTAAGATCTCACCGGGAGGGTCTACGCTTGAACAGTCAGTGAGATAGGCCATACCATTGGCGGTGAGCGAGAGAGGGAGAAGCTTGTCTGTGTGTGAGAATAGATCACATAGGAAAGTCATAGGATTTACATTTACACAGCGTCATCAAAATCGTCATCATGTGTACTGTTGGATGTGCTAGAATTATTCTTTTCATCTTCAATTTTGTATTTTGGGTGAGTAATCTATTATTTTATTGAGCTTGGCGATTAAATCCAGAAAGACGCTAGTTTTCCAGGTGACAGCATACACGTACAAGCGCCTACAGGCCTTCTGCCAGTTCCCTTTGAAAAATGAATCAAGTGGATCAATATCTTGCAAGAACCATACATGTTTCGCTGAAATGTGTCAACCTCACGTTTGCCAATAATCGGTGAATAATAACTTGATCACTGTCACAACTTTAAGTAGCGTCTTTTATTTTGCTGGAGTTGATGATACAGACAGGGCCCCTGGAGGACCTCGCTAGTAAGAGAAGTATTTGTGGTGCTGGAGGACAGACTGAGAGGTGCCTTGGTACTGCCGACTGCCTGATTCCCACCACAAAGCTGCATGATAATCAGACTCACAGAACTAGAAAATTCTGTTTCTATTTGTTTATGCACAACCATCTTCCTGTGTAGCTTTTGCTAGACTCTGACCTAACATCGTTAAGTATAACAGTATGTGTGCATATTTTTTTTGTTCTAACCTACATCCTCAGGTAGAAGTATTTGTTTCTCTTAAACTACCAAGCCACACCACCTCTCAAAGTATCATCTGGCTAATATAAGAACTTTCTCGTATAAATATATGTATAAGTATATACAGAGATATGTATCCATAAAGATGATGTGTGCCACCCATGGTTTTAATATATCTGACAAAAAAACAGCTGACAGTAGAAATGTGACTATGTGACTTTAGTACAACATGCGAAATGTAAGAAAGGAATGGTGACAGCTGGCATAAAAGTCTATTATATACTTAATATATCAGTGCTACAATATGTGTACGCGTGTATTGTCTCCAGATGCACTAACTTATTTTATTGTAAAAAGATAGACTTACAGCTACATTATATTAACAACTCAAGATAAGGAAGTTACAAAAAGTACATAATAATGGTAGCCCGTCATGCTACCTTGAAAGTTGGTCAACATAGCTTTGTATGTAGAGTTTAGGTGTGATGTACTTACCTGTGCCTAGTCCCAGTGTGTGTCCTCGATAGTCTATCCATATGCATGCCCCATACTATCATATATCATAGCAGTTCTACATTGACTATATGGGCACTACCGCCCTCTGATCCATAACTTTACAAAAATTGTCTCCAGGCATTTTGACGTTTCTGTTGTGACTCATTACATTTAGCATATGTGTAAAAAGTATAGAATTACAAGTAGGAAGTAGACAGAAGTTTGGCTTGAGTGTAAGATCTTTGATCTTGAAGTATTGTCGTCAACGCTTGGGGCTCTATACTGACCAACCTAATTAGACATACAACTATAAGTGCCAAAAATGTTCAATATATGTGCAGCTCAGTCTTATAGTCCAGATATTGAAAAATTAATAAAGCAAGATGTTATGTTAGTGCTGCCATATAGATAACTCTAGGAGTAGGTTATATTATATAATGGTCTTCTCCTATATTATTTTCGGAGTAAATCACACCCTCCAGCTTAAAATGCACACCAACTCAACAGTCTATATACACGCCCACTTTTTCATCACCCCTTTTACCAACTTCATAATACCTGTAACTAACCACAGTATGTTGTATTTCCCAGGGATCTTAATGTAAGTAACACACGTAGTTTGGAGCAAATAAACTCAAACAGTGCATGCATGAAATGGTCTCAGCATTTACAAAAGCACTGAAATCTTCTTGTTTATGCCAGTTACTGAAATCGATACATCCTGAATAAATTATCCACCGGATCGATATCAGTCGAGCGTTAATATTGTATGAAGGACACATAAAACATACGACACCTACAATTATATATATATATATGTATATATATATATATATATATATATATATATATATATATATATATATATATATATATGACGTTTATGACGTGGATGATAGTGCTTAATAAAAAGAAAGCACACAACTGAGTATTAACCTTTCATCCATTATGCTCTATCTTAGGATATATATATATATATATATATATATATATATATATATATATATATATATATATATATATATATATATATATATAATGCACCAGCGCAGTCAGTTTCATACAGCTCCCAGCCAGTTACATGTGACTTATGCATGTCTGGCAGTTAAAGTACTTGGATGCAGTGTGTTTCAGATTTATTCCACCTGAGTTATCTTGTTATACTTATTCCTCCTGGAAGACAGTGGGAGATGTATATAGCCTAATTGTACGGTATATATAAATATAATTGCACTTTCAAACAAAAGAAATTGTTATTTATAATCATAATACACTCAAGACATTTGTCATAAATGCAGGAATTAAAATTCAAAACTTATAAAGAAATTCATTTAGTGTGTAATAGGTGGCAATTATTGCTGGTCCACAGTGGGAATGGAACAGTAGACGCGAACAACAGAGTTATTGAACCATCTACCAGGAAACAATGTGAGCTCAATGGCAGAAACTCTTTAACATGACGTGACTAATGCAATGTTAATGTGTTGCTGTCATGATCTGGTAAACAGGTGGACTCCATACCTACTATTATAAACGACTGATCCAGGGATACAAAAGGAAAAAAATATGCCTTTGTTCAGGTGATACAAGGATGAAGACTTATTGAAGTATATTTATCAAATAGGTGCAGCTGACTGTCAGTAGGATTTTGCATTACTGTATAACCTTTAAACTGTGTCCACTGTGTTGGTGTCAATTTGGTAATTATTAATCGGTTCACACATTGGTTATATTGTGGGAGTAAGGATGCATGACTACATGATGAAACTTGTTTAAGCGTCAAACAATTTGAGATAAACTATAGGAATTATCACAGAGATAATTCCATTTTTACAAGTGCAGGGCAGGAAAGCTGGCACTCAGATAACCCTCTGGAGGGGGTATAAGATAGGCGGCAGCACCAGTCCTTCTTGGTGACCTACATTCATGCACCCTGATCATAACAAAGACTGCTGCATGCTTTTGCTGCTTGTTACATCAAATTTCTGCAAATGTATCTCTCATCGACATTCCAGGTATGTTCTAACTGGTTAGTGGACTTCTACAGATGTGCCTCCCACAGGTGTTTGCGTGGGCCTTTGCTTCTGTGATGAACTTTTTGCCTCACTTTCATGCTGTCCCACTCTGGGACAGTCATCAGGATAATCAAATATGGCCATGCATGTGACCCATGACCTACTTTGGGACTGATTAAAACTGGACATTACCAGGTTACCTGGTGACTTCATTATATGTACAGATTGTTACCATGCATTCTTCATCATACCAGCCAGTATGTACACATTGTTACCAGGCATTCCTCATCGTCACCAGCCAGTATGTGCAGATTGTTACCATGCATTCTTCATCATACCAGCCAGTATGTACACATTGTTACCAGGCATTCCTCATCGTCATCAGCCAGTATGTGCAGATTGTTACCATGCATTCCTCAACGTCACCAGCCAGTATGTACAGATTGTTACCATGCATTCCTCATCGTCACCAGCCAGTATGTACAGATTGTTACCATGCATTCCTCATCGTCACCAGCCAGTATGTACATATTGTTACCATGCATTCCTCATCGTCACCAGCCAGTATGTACAGATTGTTACCATGCATTCCTCATCGTCACCAGCCAGTATGTACATATTGTTACCATGCATTCCTCATCATCACCAGCCTGTATGTACCGATTGTTACCATGCATTCCTCAACGTCACCAGCCAGTATGTACAGATTGTAACCATGCATTCCTCATCGTCACCAGCCAGTATGTACAGATTGTTACCATGCATTCCTCATCGTCACCAGCCAGTATGTACATATTGTTACCATGCATTCCTCATCATCACCAGCCTGTATGTACCGATTGTTACCATGCATTCCTCAACGTCACCAGCCAGTATGTACAGATTGTTACCATGCATTCCTCAACGTCACCAGCCAGTATGTGCAGATTGTTACCATGCATTCCTCACCGTCACCAGCCAGTATGTACAGATTGTTACCATGCATTCCTCATCGTCACCAGCCAGAATGTGCAAATTGTTACCATGCATTCCTCAACGTCACCAGCCAGTATGTACAGATTGTTACCATGCATTCCTCATCGTCACCAGCCAGTATGTGCAAATTGTTACCATGCATTCCTCAACGTCACCAGCCAGTATGTGCAGATTGTTACCATGCATTCCTCAACGTCACCAGCCAGTATGTACAGATTGTTACCATGCATTCCTCATCGTCACCAGCCAGTATGTGCAAATTGTTACCATGCATTCCTCAACGTCACCAGACAGTATGTGCAGATTGTTACCATGCATTCCTCAACGTCACCAGCCAGTATGTACAGATTGTTACCATGCATTCTTCATCATACCAGCCAGTATGTGCACATTGTTACCAGGCATTCCTCATCGTCACCAGCCATTATGTGCAGATTGTTACCATGCATTCCTCAACGTCACCAGCCAGTATGTGCAGATTGTTACCATGCATTCTTCGTCATCACCAGCCAGTAGGTACAGCTTGTTACCATGCATTCTTCGTCATCACCAGCCAGTATGTACAGATTGTTACCATGCATTCCTCGTCGTCACCAGCCAGTATGTACAGCTTGTTACCATGCATTCTTCGTCATCACCAGCCAGTAGGTCCAGCTTGTTACCATGCATTCCTGATCGTCACCAGCCAGTATGTACAGATTGTTACCATGCTTTCCTCGTCGTCACCAGACAGTATGTACAGATTGTTACCATGCCTACCTCATCATCACCAGCCTGTATTCACTGATTGTTACCATGTATTCCTCGTCGTCACCAGCCAGTATGTACAGATTGTTACCATGCATTCCTCATCGTCACCAGCCAGTATGTGCAGATTGTTACCTTGCATTCCTCAACGTCACCAGCCAGTATGTACAGATTGTTACCATGCATTCCTCATCATCACCAGCCGGTATGTACAGATTGTTACCATGCATTCCTCGTCGTCGCCAGCCAGTATGTACAGCTTGTTACCATGCATTCTTCGTCATCACCAGCCAGTATGTACAGCTTGTTACCATGCATTCCTGATCGTCACCAGCCAGTATGTACAGATTGTTACCATGCTTTCCTCGTCGTCACCAGACAGTATGTACAGATTGTTTCCATGCCTTCCTCATCATCACCAGCCTGTATGTACAGATTGTTACCATGCTTTCCTCATCGTCACCAGCCAGTATGTACAGATTGTTACCATGCATTCCTCATCATCACCAGCCAGTATGTGCAGATTGTTACCATGCATTCCTCAACGTCACCAGCCAGTATGTACAGATTATTACCATGCATTCCTCGTCACCAGACAGTATGTACAGATTGTAACCATGCATTCCTCGTCACCAGACAGTATGTATAGATTGTAACCATGCATTCCTCATCGTCACCAGCCGGTATGAACAGATTGTTACCATGCATTCCTCGTCGTCACCAGCCAGTATGTACAGATTGTTACCATGCATTCTTCATTGTCACTAGCCAGTATGTACAGATTGTTACCATGCATACCTCATCATCAGCGGCCAGTATGAGCAGAGTGTTACCATACATCCCTCATCGTCACCAGCCAGTATGTGCACATCGTTACCATGTATTGTTCATCGTGCCAGCCAGTATGTTTAGATTGTTACCATGCATACCTCATTGCACCAGCCAGTATGTACAAAGTGTTACCATGCATCACTCCTGGCCACCACATAGTATGTACAGCTAGTCAATATGTATCACTCGTCACCAGCACTTTTGCCTCATTCATTCACAATGCAGTGACAGCCGTCACACAATATAGTGACTGCCGTCACCACTTTTGCCTCATTATTGCACAATGCCGTGTCTACTGTCACCTCTTTTGCCTCATTTTGCACAATGTGGTGACTGCCGTCACCTCTTTTGCCTCATTATTGCACATTATAGTGACTGCCGTCACCTCTTTTTGCCTCATTATTGCATTAACTGCCGTCACCTCTTTTGCCTCATTATTGCAAAGTCAGGTGACTGCCGTCACCTCTTTTGCCTCATAATTGCACATTATAGTGACTGCCGTCACCTCTTTTTGCCTCATTATTGCATTAACTGCCGTCACCTCTTTTGCCTCATTATTGCACAGTGCGGTGACTGCCGTCACCTCTTTTTGCCTCATTATTGCACAATTCAGTGACTGCCGTCACCTCTTTTGAATCATTATTGCACATTGTAGTGACTGCCGTCACCTCTTTTGCCTCATTACTGCACAGTGCGGTGACTGCCGTCACCTCTTTTTGCCTCATTATTGCACTATGCATTAACTGCTGTCACCTCTTTGCCTCTTTATTGCACAATATAGTGACAGCCGTCACCTCTTTTTGCCTCATTATTGCACAGTGCGGTGACTGCCGTCACCTCTTTTGCCTCATTATTGCACATTATAGTGACTGCCGTCACCTCTTTTTGCCTCACTATTGCACAATGCAGTCTTTCTTGCCTCATTATTGCACAGTGCGGTGACTGCCGTCGCCTCTTTTGCCTCATTATTGCACATTATAGTGACTGCCGTCACCTCTTTTTGCCTCATTATTGCATTAACTGCCGTCACCTCTTTTGCCTCATTATTGCGCAGTGCGGTGACTGCCGTCACCTCTTTTTGCCTCATTATTGCACAATTCAGTGACTGCCGTCACCTCTTTTGAATCATTATTGCACATTGTAGTGACTGCCGTCACCTCTTTTGCCTCATTACTGCACAGTGCGGTGACTGCCGTCACCTCTTTTTGCCTCATTATTGCACTATGCATTAACTGCTGTCACCTCTTTGCCTCTTTATTGCACAATATAGTGACAGCCGTCACCTCTTTTTGCCTCATTATTGCACAGTGCGGTGACTGCCGTCACCTCTTTTGCCTCATTATTGCACATTATAGTGACTGCCGTCACCTCTTTTTGCCTCACTATTGCACAATGCAGTCTTTTTTGCCTCATTATTGCACAGTGCGGTGACTGCCGTCGCCTCTTTTGCCTCATTATTGCACATTATAGTGACTGCCGTCACCTCTTTTTGCCTCACTATTGCACAATGCAGTCTTTTTTGCCTCATTATTGCACAGTGCGGTGACTGCCGTCGCCTCTTTTGCCTCATTATTGCATATTATAGTGACTGCCGTCACCTCTTTTTGCCTCATTATTGCACAGTGTGGTGACTGCCGTCACCTCTTTTTGCTTCAGTATTGTACAGTGCGGTGACTGCCGTCACCTCCTTTTGCCTCAGTCTTGCACAGTGCGGTGACTGCCTTCACCTCTTTTTGCATCATTATTGCACTATGCATTAACTGCCGTCACCTCTTTTGCCTCTTTATTGCACAAGATAGTGACTGCCGTCACCTCTTTTTGCCTCATTATTGCACAGTGCGGTGACTGCTGTCACCTCTTTTGCCTCTTTATTGCACAATATAGTGACTGCCGTCACCTCTTTTTGCCTCATTATTGCACAGTGCGGTGACTGCCTTCACCTCTTTTTGCATCATTATTGCACAATGCAGTGACTGCCGTCACCTCTTTTGACTCATTATTGCACATTGTAGTGACTGCCGTCACCTCTTTTTGCCTCAGTATTGCACAGTGCGGTGAGTGCCGTCACCTCTTTTTGCCTCATTATTGCACAATGCGGTGACTGCCGTCACCTCTTTTGCCTCATTTTTGCAAAATGGAGTCATCTTTTGCCTCATTATTGCACAGTGCGGTGACTGCCGTCACCTCTTTTTGCCTCAGTATTGCACAGTGCGGTGACTGCCGTCACCTCTTTTTGCCTCACTATTGCACAATGCAGTCTTCTTTTGCCTCATTATTGCACAGTGCGGTGACTGCCGTCACCTCTTTTTGCTTCAGTATTGTACAGTGCGGTGACTGCCGTCACCTCTTTTTGCCTCATTATTGCACAGTGCGGTGACTGCCGTCACCTCTTTTGCCTCATTATTGCATATTATAGTGACTGCCGTCACCTCTTTTTGCCTCTTTATTGCACAGTGCGGTTACTGCCGTCACCTCTTTTTGCTTCAGTATTGTACAGTGCGGTGACCGCCGTCACCTCCTTTTGCCTCAGTCTTGCACAGTGCGGTGACTGCCGTCACCTCTTTTTGCCTCGTTATTGCACAATGCGGTGACTGCCGTCACCTCTTTTGCCTCATTATTGCACAGTGCGGTGACTGCCGTCACCTCTTTTTGCTTCAGTATTGTACAGTGCGGTGACTGCCGTCACCTCTTTTGCCTCATTATTGCACCGTGCGGTGACTACCGCCACCTCTTTTTGCCTCATTATTGCACAATGCGGTGACTGCCGTCACCTCTTTTGCCTCATTATTGCACAATATAGTGACTGCCGTCACCTCTTTTGCCTCATTGCTGCACAGTGCGGTTACTACCGTTGCCTCATTATTGCACTATGCATTAACTGCCGTCACCTCTTTTGCCTCTTTATTGCACAATATAGTGACTGCCGTCACCTCTTTTGCCTCATTATTGCACAATGCAGTGACAGCCGTCACCTCTTTTACTTCCTTCATACACAATGCAGTGACAGACGTCATCTCTTCTGCCTCATTCATGCACAATGCTGTCACCTCTTCCCTGTGTGTCTTCCCCCTGTTATCTCCCTCATACAGAATCCTTTTGCCTTCCTCTCTTTTCTCTTGTCCTTGTGTATGGAATGTTGACACTGGAGTTACCACTGTCGACACTGCCCCCCCCCCCCCCCATCTACTCTCTTCCCTATTTGCCCTATCCTTGTGGGGCGCTGGCAGCCATTTCATTGCTGCCTTTGCTTTGGGTGTTTCACTTAGCGCCCCATAAATAGAGCTATTCCTAGGAAGGGGTTATTTAATAATTGTATATAATTCTAGGACATATGATTGTTAATTACTTGTAAGTAAATTTTTAAAATATACAGTATATACATTGTCTATTTACTTGTCCATGCCAAAGAACAAAGATGTGTGAATTATTAAATTGTTTAGTAACATACATATTAGTCAATGAAACCTGTTCCTTATAGTATTTCTAGGTAGGATAGCATTATATTACTGTAAACTTATATAAGATGTATTTTTACATGTCTTTCAACGTTTCATGGATATTTGTTATAACATCATCACATAAGGTTCACTCAGTTAATAAATATTTATTTTACCCAAAATAGTCTGCCTTTGTTTTCCTGCACTGCATTTGTAAAATATAGGAATTATCACAGAGATAATTCCATTTTTACAAGTGCAGGGCAGGAAAGCTGGCACTCAGATAACCCTCTGGAGGGGGTATAAGATAGGCGGCAGCACCAGTCCTTCTTGGTGACCTACATTCATGCACCCTGATCATAACAAAGACTGCTGCATGCTTTTGCTGCTTGTTACATCAAATTTCTGCAACCCGCCTCCGCCCCCTTTTACATTTCACCGCCGGGGTTTCAGTTAGTGCCAGTGTTTCACTTAGAGGGGTGTTTCACTTAGCGCCCCATAAATAGAGCTATTCCTAGGAAGGGGTTATTTAATAATTGTATATAATTCTAGGACATATGATTGTTAATTACTTGTAAGTAAATTTTTAAAATATACAGTATATACATTGTCTATTTACTTGTCCATGCCAAAGAACAAAGATGTGTGAATTATTAAATTGTTTAGTAACATACATATTAGTCAATGAAACCTGTTCCTTATAGTATTTCTAGGTAGGATAGCATTATATTACTGTAAACTTATATAAGATGTATTTTTACATGTCTTTCAACGTTTCATGGATATTTGTTATAACATCATCACATAAGGTTCACTCAGTTAATAAATATTTATTTTACCCAAAATAGTCTGCCTTTGTTTTCCTGCACTGCATTTGTAAAAATATGTTTATCTCTTAACACAGTTCTCTGGTCAAGCCTACCTTATGCACAGCATATTCACGTTTACACTTGAGATAGATTTTTGAATTAAACTATTAGATTTAGAGTACTGCAATACAGCTGCAAGCAGACATTCAACAAATTAGGAATAATTAATGCAAATAACCAAATCGCTTGAGGTTTATAGTCGTCTTTCCATCCGTATATAGTTAGAGATGTGCCAAACTGTAGTTTAGTTTCATGTTCAAGGGGTATCGAGACAACCGCCAAACGTGAAAGGAAGAGGAAGTATACAACATCATATATGCTGATGATCATCAGGTGATGACACATTGTATGGCAGGCATTCTTACAAAGGTCTGCCAGGCCATGACACCTGACATCATCCTATTCTCAACTTAGTATCTCATCATGAAGTACAGACATAACACAGAGGCTATCAATCCAGAAACGAGTCACTTATATCAGCCTGTCTGTAGATAAGAGTTCCCGGAATATTTAAGTTTTTAATAACCATGTTATTTGACATCGGTCTAATTTCAACCCCCTGTCCAAATCAGAAATATATTTTCAGGGTGCTATTTTAAAATTTGATTCCTGTGGCCCCAGCTTGTATGTCTTCACGTGGAAGTTGTGGGATCGCTTTGAAGTCTCGTTGTGGCCTGCATCACAGGGCTGTTCACCCGTCTAGCATGGCTAATTGACGTGCAGCATGAAACAATTGGTAGATGCTTCGTGAAGACTGCAACATGTTAACTTTCAGGTCATAGCATTGAAACATGTTTAAATCAACTACCTTTGCTAAACAAAATTTACTTTTAGGAATAATGTGTATCCATCCTATTTTTTTCATCAAAGCATGGATAAATATTTATTGTGCATCATTTTGTGTTTTATTCCATTTCCCGAATACTCTGCATTGCGAGGTAGAGTCATATATAAATCCTGGATCTGCTGTGGAGAGTATTTCTCGAAGAAATTTGTTCACAAAACAGCTCTTGAAACAAAATGTGATAACTAAATATGTCCTAATGGCTCGCACACTAAATAACTGTATGTGTGTGGGTACAGAATATCTCTAAACATAAAAATCACTTCTCTATCCTTTTCATTAAGCATTTTCTATTTGTTTTATCCTGGGAAGACATCAGTATGTATGCGGCTCTGTTCGTCGTGTAGGGCCATGATCGACCTTTTAATTTAGCACATACTGTCGTAATCAATACCAAAGCATTCTGTGTTTGACATCTTGGTCTCTTATAGAACTATCCAAAAGACATAAATAACATGGTATATAAAGGTAAAATAAATCATTGCCCTAAAATCAATAAAACCCAGGTGAACTTATATGTAATGCTATACTATATACAGCATTATATTACAATATATTTATGATCAACTATCATTTGTGTTATAAATACTGCTGAATAATTTAGAGAATATAATATTCAGATGTCAGATATAATATTCTGTGTCACATGAAATCATCCTTGACAGTATCAAATGAATATGTACTGGTAAATGGGTTAGTGTGCTTGCTTTCCCATGTCACATAAATAAACGAACATATCTCCATGCTTACATATCATAGACAAAACTGTAATATTTTATCCCCCTATACATTACAGGAGCATATTCTAAGATAATTGAACCGTGAGTTTTCTTTCGTAATCTATAACCTTACAATACTCAAATCCCAAGTTCTTAATCCTGGATGGTTGACCCCATTTCTCGATATCTTGATCCTGAAAGGTTGACCCCTCTCTCATCGGCTAGATCCTGAAAGGTTGAAGCCTCTCTCGGTGGCTACATCATGAAAGGTTGGTCCCTCTCTTGGTGTCTTGACCTTGAAAGGTTGACCCCTCTCTTGGTGTCTTGACCCTGAAAGGTTGACGCCTCTCTTGGTGTCTTGATCCCTCTCTTGGTGTCTTGACCCTGAAAGGTTGACCCCTCTCTTGGTGTCTTGACCCTGAAAGGTTGACGCCTCTCTCGGTGGCTAGATCCTGAAAGGTTGGCCCCTCTCTCAGTGCTAGATCCTGAAAGGTTGACGCCTCTCTCAGTGGCTAAATCCTGAAAGGTTGACCCCTCTCTCAGCGGCTAGATCCTGAAAGGTTGAAGCCTCTCTTGGTGTCTTGATCCTGAAAGGTTGGTCCCTCTCTTGGTGTCTTGACCCTGAAAGGTTGACCCCTCTCTCAGTGGTTAGATCCTCAAAGGTCGATCCCTCTCTCAGTGTCTCGATCCAAAAAGGTTGACCCCCTCTCTTTGAATATATTGGAAACCTGTTTACACAAAATAGATAGAATATCGTTTAACATGAAATAGCAACTACACAAATAAATGATTATAGATCAGGTTTTGCTTACCTGGCACGATTTAAAATGTATTTCTCGTACTTGACTTATGTTTTAAATTTCAAAAAGGAACAGAACAAAACATTTGCATATATACATTTGTATTATTACGTTTTTTGGTATCATTATATCATTAGGGCAAGACATTTCATGTATTACAACATAGATATCATAACGAGACAGTTACATTGATCACTTCGCAGATACAATGTATAATTTTATGGAAACCATATGATGGACGCCAAAAACGTCAAAGAAAAAATTAACCTAAAAAGAAGTAACTGTATATTAGGGAAAATAACATTAACGTGGTTAATTTCGAGATGTATTTGGATTTGATATCCAATGGCCAGACATTCCTTATCTCCCTAGATTTCATTTAGATTATGTAAATTATCCTTCATATTTTCTCTTACCAATGCCTTCTAAAGTGTTAACTCGTCTGAATTCCTAAAATCCTAACTTTAGGTTTGGCTAAAGATGACGATTTTTCAAAATATTTCACTGACATGATTAGTTGCGGTGTTTTTGAAATGGCATATATATATATATATATATATATATATATATATATATATATATATATATACTCTGTCATGATTTCAATACTGATTCTGCTGAGACCTGGTAAGCAATAAGTGGTTAGATTACCATGCATGGTTTCAATATCAGCACCATCAAGGAAGGAGAGAACATGACCTTTGAGCTGCAATAAAATCGTTATGAGACAGAAATAGACCGCAATTGCTGTCTCCTTTGCCCTGCACTTCTCGTGTAACCAATATCACCTGATCTGCATGAAGGAGTAACAAAGACACAGCCAAACGCCCGCTGACATATGACCTGCTCAACTACTCAACAAAAAATCAATAGTTTCAAATCTCAGAGCTGCTCTTGTTCACGGTGAAGCTGACCACTTTATTCTAAAAATAATTACCCATGTTGGACAAGTGAATGTGGCACATCAGAAACAGGATGAGATTGCGGTTTATGACGTGGATGATAGTGCTTAATAAAAAGAAGGCACACAACTGAGTATTAACCTTTCATCCATTATGCTCTATCTTAGGATATATATATATATGTGTGTGTGTGTGTGTGTGTGTGTGTGTGTGTGTGTGTGTGTGTGTGTGTGTGTATGTATGTATATTTCGAAATCTCAAAAGAATTGTCTTGCAGCTGGCATATACTTACTGTTAGGTCTCTGGTATATGCCTAAACTCTAAGATATGTCATTATCCGTTCAAAATGAACGTATAATATATCTGTGTCGTTTTTTCTGTATCAATTTTATGAGTATATTTTGTGCATAAACCAGTTCGGACGAGAATAACGAGAAGTCAACGGCGACAATGGCGGAAAAAACAGTTTGTCAATTGACCCACATTATACTACACAACACAGAAAATCATGCAATCCCTGTGCTTTCCTTGGCAGTTAACAGTGAGAATTGTCCTATTTTATATTGAGTTTTATAAATATGAAAAGTCATTTTAAAAACGGGTAATTGACATTTGATTGGAGTATAATAAAAAAGAATTCATTAAACCGTTGTATGTACAAATATGGTTTTTTTCTCTTCACTTTTTTTGGTAAATGGGTTAGGAGGTTGAGTGCTTTTAAAGGTTTACAGGGACCCTCTTGTGGGTTCGATTCCCTGCTATGTTGAGATTTCATTCATGTTACGATTTCTCATAGGAGCTGCGGCCTCTGCCTGAACGGTTAACCAGTTGTACATCTGTAACTGGGTGGGTTGTTACATCAAGGACCTGCGACATGGCAACTCATTTCTCGTGAATCAGAAATTACTGAATAAATATTGAAAGTGGTATAAAACCCCAATCAAACAAACATATCCCATATGATAGGGCGGCGATGAGAAAATATACATGGTCTTCCTGGCTAAGCTGACTTCAACTGGTAATGATCCTCATCATAAACGTTCCGGGATGCAAACAATCTAAATATATTCATTCAAGAAGGAGCTGAAATAAAGACCTGGACATTTTAACGTATATTGACTCCTTGGGTGTTCCTGGGGTTTTGATCTCACAAAAGATTCATAAGACACATGCATGAGCTCTCAGTCTCTAATTTACAATAATGAGTGACGAACTGTTCACCTCCGCACTTAATGGACATCTAATTGCAGAGTGGCACACCTCATATTGTCCAGATGTCACATTGGGTCATATTTAGATATATACACAATATAATAACAAGCATATTGCTCACCAGTACCTATTATTAACGTTAATGATAATTGCCTTAAATTGGGTGAATATATGTCCTCAAGCAAGCAGTTATAATACGGTAAAGACAAACATTTGGCTGTGAACATCGTTTTGGCATAAAAAAAGGTTTTTTACCTCCAGACGGCGTCTGTTGTGAGTGTTATGATATGTTTCTTGCGTTCTTAGTAAGTTGTATCTGTTAACCTATTATGAAGTGTCTTTCTGTGATGGTGACACATTATTCCGGTAATTTCACATTTGCATGATGGTCATATCCAAGTATCATGTATATATCTTTCAAACTAAGCCCTATATTTATGATACTTAAGATTATGAAATATTCTGTCTGGTTGTCATGTCCTGACGTCATCTGAAATGTCATTGGCGTCGTCTGGATATGGCGTCGTCTGGATATTATAAGTAAGTCATAATATTAAGTCGAAATGCATGAATATGACAATTTACTTTTGATGGTCTTATAATCATATTAAATGTACTTGCGAATTGAGCTTCATCATCATGCTCTGTATGAGTACCTCTTTAAGTATCACAAATAACCTTATTTGCATATTCTCAACTCAAGACCCTTAAGATATCTTGTGGAACAGATGCTAATCTTCTGATC
This sequence comes from Amphiduros pacificus, assembly GCA_949316495.1. NCBI lineage: Eukaryota > Metazoa > Annelida > Polychaeta > Phyllodocida > Hesionidae > Amphiduros > Amphiduros pacificus. The sequence goes on from OX439003.1 coordinate 20,405,121, forward strand.
GGATCCTCACGATCACATAATTAATAATGTTCATAATTGCATATACACTACAGAGTGCGTGTTGGGTACGGCATGTCCCCTTCCATATACCAGTGTAATCGGCTTGTCCACTTGACCTAGTTTCAACTTGAGCTTATCGATCCTCTGAGCTCCCGAGGGATCAAGAAATATCAATCATTCAGAAGTTGGCGAAGATTTCTTTATCCAGATTGACTTCTCCTTTATATTGAGATCGCTGCTCATGACACATGAGTAGCTCGCATCAAATCAAACCTTGATGAATTGGCCATTTGATTTTGCAAGTTCGGATCGATAAAGAAAAGCGCCATTTATACACTGGTTATTATTGGTCGTTTTCAGTCAAAATTCTGAAATATGGATCTTAATGTTGCAAGGGTAAGGGAACGCAGAAGGATGCAGTTCATGCTAGGACATGCAGCATTATTTTGGCATTTAAGTTTGAATTTACAATCACTTTTTAGTCTTGGATAGTGTCTTTCTTGCATCAGGATGATGTGCATATTGATGCTGTCTGGAACAGTTTGCAAACATAATATACCACATGAAGGTCATAACCAATGCGATTATGGTGAAAATTATGATGTGCTAGACTTAATAATTTAATTAGTTTTACAAAATATGTCAAGAGTCATCATTAACTGTTAAATACCATATGAATAAATATTCATGTCACGGTCTCGACATTGCACATTATGCCATAATTAACCCATTTTTAAATGGCTATTCAAAGAAACCTGATCTTGAAACTTGGAATCTGAATAAGCGAGAGTTGTACTTGATGAAAATGTCATAAACACCCTCAGCTGCTTTTAACTATTAATTGTCTTGAACGTGATTGCTTCCTTTCCTCAGATGCATATGCCAAAAGCACTTGTTCAAGATAAAAGCAGCCTACTTATGGTAAAACTCTGTGAAATGGGGAAGGATCATTTGACACACGTCAATGTTGTTCACACAGTACTCCTATGAGTTAATGTATACATACCAATATTGTGATCAAATAGTATCTTTGATTAAATACTTTTTTTCTTTTCAATATGAATCGGTTGTATTTTACTTTGAATAAGTAAAAATACTATTTTTGAAAATGAGATATGAAATTGATTATATTGAAAGATTGAATAAAGTTAGAGAATTGTTTAGAAACTCTCACCTCAACTTAAAATGATCTAATTTAATCTCATTTCATTTTATATTTGTGGATGTTATTGGAGAGGCATACGTAAAAATATGTTTAGAAATATGTAGGATGGGCAAAGAAAGAAAGTGCAAATCTCTCAGTAAACTGAGGCAGTGACAGGGGGAAATGGGTAGCAGATAAAAAAATCCACTTTTGACTCAATTAGATGTACATGAATTGAAAAATATCATAAAGTAAGATTGCATAAATATATGTAAAGGAAGTAAAATATGCATTTACGTTATTTTCATAAGGTGAAATAGGACGAATATAAATGAGTTTTGTTCAGCATGGATATAGATGTTGTGATATTCATAATTTGAAGCTTATCCTTTATCAAAAGGCAAATTGTCAGCGTATTTTGTGCCTTGGAACTTGGAGCCATGAACATATTTCTGAAAAGCATGTTCCATTTTTACAACCATATGAAGTGCTACAATAACATTATTGATTCCAATGAGTAGAAAATACTTAACGCAAAGGACAATTGAACCCTCTCCATCTGAAAATGAACTTTAGTCCAAATGAATATTCCACAATGGAAAATTATATTTTTAAAAAGTGATTTGATAGTGGGTATGGAACATTTTATTGTATATTTATGGACAAATGAAATCATTTCATTTATATTTTACTAACACATATATGTCCTAAAGTTACATTACGACTATCAAGATATTTCACATCACTTGATTGGGGTCCGGTCTTATATTTGTAGATGCAGTAGACAGATCAATACTTTTTATTTTCTTATCTATGTTTAATTATGTTATTTTAGTCCCCGTTATGAATGTGTCGTTGAAGCATTCTTTAGTGCAGTATGTCAACATCATTTATTTATCATTTATCCCTGAGTGACATGGTGGATTACTATGATAAGAAGCTCACATTAATCATGGATAAACATGCTCCCATCAAGTATGCCAAGGTCACCCAACGCAGACCTGTACCCTGGATGAGTGACCAACTTAGGCTGGAAAGGTCTCTCAAGAGGAGGCTGGAGAGGAAAATGAACAAAACTGGTACTAACATTGATAAGGAATTGTACAATTCTCAGAGAAATAAGTATAACTCAATGCTTAAATCCGCACAATCAACATATTTTTCCAATCTGGTTGAGGAAAACAAACATGACCCTAAAAAGCTCTTTAGAGTCATTGACACAGTCATGCACAAGAAAAAGGACACACCTATGCCCCAATCTGACTGTGAGATCACTCAAGCTGAGAAGTTTAACACATTTTTTCTTGAAAAAATAGAAAGAATCCGCCTTGACATTGATAATGCTCCATCCTGCCACATTCCAACACCAGGTGACACTGCGAACAATAGTACTACATGTCTGGAAAGGTTCACACCCTTAACCATTGATGACGTGCGGAAATTGGTCAAGAGGTCTGCAAAGAAGTCATGCGACCTGGATCCGATCCCAACCTGGCTCCTACTTGACCTCTTAGATGACCTCCTGCCAATAATTACTTCCATCATAAATAAATCATTGATGGAATCAGCAGTATCAGAAAATATGAAAATAGCCATCATAACACCCCTGCTGAAAAAACTTGGCCTAGAACTGGTTGAAAAAAACTATAGGCCTGTCTCCAACCTAACATTTGTCTCTAAACTAACCGAGAGGGCGGTGGCAGACCAACTAGTCCCCCATCTCGTAAGGAATGGCCTTACTGACAAGTTTCAATCAGCCTACAAAGAATATCACAGCACTGAAATCGCTTTGTTAAAAGTACAAAATGATATCTTGAGTACTCTCGACAACAGAAAGTCAATCATACTGTTGTTGCTTGACCTCTCTGCTGCCTTCGACACTATTGACCATCAAATCCTTTTAGACAGACTGAGAGATAGATGCAACGTCAAAGGTCATGCACTTGCCTGGATTAGGTCATACCTTCTGGATAGGAAGCAATGCGTGAAGGTGGGGACCCATAGATCCTGTCTCAAATCCCTAAAATATGGTGTACCTCAGGGCTCAGTCTTGGGCCCTATACTTTTCACCATTTACATGACACCCCTATCTGATATACTTGCCAAATATGGTTTGAGCTACCACATTTATGCAGATGATACTCAGATCTACATCCCTGTTGACCACGCCTCTCCCCACCATGCGGATATGAGTAGACACACATTGGAGGAGTGTGTCAATGAGGTCAGAAACTTCCTCATTACAAACAAGATGAATATCAATGATGGAAAAACTGAGATGCTCATATGTACTGACAGGTACAATACTGCCACCCATAGCAGTACCACGACCACAATCAAAGTGGGTGACTCTGATATTGCTCCTAGTCAGTCAGTGGTTGACCTTGGTATCACATTCGACTCCAACATGGACATGAAGGCCCAAATCAAGAAAATGTGTCAGAAAGGCTATTATCACATTAGGAACTTGGCGGCAATCAGACACTGTCTAGACGAGAAGACTGCGGTAACACTTACCCATGCTTTTGTTACATCTACCCTTGACTATGGTAATGGTCTTCTGGCAGGTCTTCCTAAGACTGACATAAAGAAACTGCAATACCTCCAAAACTCGGCAGCACGGGTAGTAGGAAAAATCAGGAAATTTGATCCCATTTCAGGAAAACTACAGGAACTGCACTGGCTCCCAGTTCACGCGAGAATTGATTTTAAAATTCTTCTATTAACCTGGAAAGCCCTAAATGGTAAGGCTCCGCCTTACTTACGCGATCTACTATTGATCAAGGAAGATGAACGCTGTCTTAGATCCAATGATGGCACTCACCTACAAGTTCCTACTACCAGACTCAAGACAATTGGTGACAGGGCCTTCTCATCTGTAGGTCCACGACTATGGAATGCCCTACCTACTAATATTAGAACATGTACTTCAGTCTCCTCGTTTAAGAGCAGGCTGAAAACACATCTCTTCAGGATGCATGTCCTGAACTCAGCGCTATGAACAGACTTGTCTGGTATCAGCGCTATACAAATTTTATTATTATTATTATTATTATAACCTATTTATATAGTCTGTCTATGAAAGTAAAAAGACAGATATATTCAAAATCTCAAATGACTTTGACAAAGTGATTAGCAGGGTGTCTCCCATTTTGAACACTCCATCATTTAGTTTTACTACATTATTAAATATATTGGACACAGCATGATTTACTGACATGCACTCATGGTAATTTATCATTATCTGGGATGAGGAAGGAATAATAATCCCAACAATTACAGAAATACCATGATTCATTATTATGGACAAAGGATATGATTTCTACATCATGTCTTCTCATAGATCTAAGGGGAATATACATTTAAATTTAATCCATCACTCATTAAAGGTAAATGGAAGAAATTGGTAGTGAAATATTGCCCAGATTCTGTAGTAAGAAATAATGATATTGATAACATTTACAACGAGGAAAATAATAAACATGCTTAGATCTTATTGGTGGCAAGAGCATTGTGACTGAAACCAAGATGGCCGAAATTTGATTGAATATCCTTAAGGGCACAATACGTAGTGCCTTCACGCTTCCCAACCCTTAATGATTTAATTGGTCATTCCTTATGTTCCAATCAATACTTTTTACTGTTTTTTGCAACACGAAGGTGATAAAGTTAAAAGCAATTGCTTCAGATCATAAAATCATAAAATATAATTATCTGTTGGTGTATCGATGCCAAGCATATGACAGAAAAACTGTGACATTTAACCATAATCATCGTCGTATAACCTTAGAGTATTATATGAATATATCTAGGATATGTCGATTGAACATTTCTTTATCAAATTGATCGCTGTTTCAGACGTTCAATACAAGACAAGCGGCAAGAAATCGGCATGCAATTCATTTCGCAGTGGTCTTTATAAGATAATAAAATAATAGTTGTTTAATCAGAAAAAAAAATATTTTTCACAGGAGAAATAGTAATTATTTCGATTATAAGTAGTAACATTTTACAATGTACCATTTTACTACAATTATGAAGTAGATGACAAAGTTTATATCTTAATAGTTAAAAAACTAAAATAAAGCATCATCATCGATTAATGATAAATTAGAAATATTTCAGCGCGAGACATTTGAAAAAATTATGTCTGATATTAGATTATATCATAGGGAAACTCTCATAATTCGAATATCATGTAAGATATAATCTCCGACTTGAACAATAGTCAATCTAAGTAAGATACTGTTCTTTGAATGATAGCATTTTCTTTAACCAAATACCAACAAACTTCAAACCGCTTTCCAAAAGTGAAGAGTCTTGTCTCCATTTCCTATTTATGTTGTTATTTTATTTGATGTGAAGAATGGTTCATATATTCCAACTCCAGACGGCAAACAAAGCCATCCATGTCAGACGAAAACCGTCAACACAACAATATCACTCAAACTCTGCAGCCAATATATCAGCCACCATTGAAGGACAGACTTTGTGGCATTCCAACAATATCATACTGGATATGTGTGCATACATGGGCTGTTTGGTGGCTTTTATGTGGTTTTGTTTTGCTTGAAAAAAAATATTCTTGAATAGACCCATGTGATGCTTCATATTAGACATTGAACAAATCCGATGCAAAGAGACTTAGCTGCAAGGATGCAAGTGTGGAAAGTGCTAACTCAGGACAAATATAGCACAACTTATTGACATAGTGTTATTTTGCCAAAATGTTCATACACATGACAGGAGTAGGCAAACACAACTGCCGTGATATATCAAAGAGTGCCAGGGTGTGCTCACATTAGTCCTGGCATGTTCTAAATTGTGTTGCTGTTGTCAGCTGGTAAAATGTCTTGTACTAAATCATGCATCGGGGATCACGAAGATTTACTTATCAATTAAATGTGACATCACAATAATTCCAGTTCATTTCTTATGCAATTAATGTACTCAACTCAAACTAGTTAAAATAAATGTAAAAATAAAGCCTATTTGACTGTCAATGACACTTAAAAATGTTGTATCTATATTTGTTTGTAAATTATAAAAATTATGCATCATAAGAATAATTATTTACAATCCAAATGCCTGATTTTCCTGAGGTTTTTACACTAAACCTCGATGTAAGAAACATACTAGATAGATTTGAATGTAAACAGCCAAACATTGAATGGTTAGTCCGGGACCTTTCACGGCATGTCGAATCAAGTTAAAAATATTGTATTTAATACAGGTTGGACCTAAAGTAAAGCACATTTATCCATTCCCATTCTTATTTCGCCTCTTGGTGATACAGATCATGGTAGATTCGGTGAACTTTGTCATGTAGGCCACGTGAATTCATTTCTGAGCCTGTACATTTCCTATGCGTTTAAATTTGAATAGTCGATCAATTCTATCAAAATTAATAAAAGGAAATAGAGAATTCAGATTACCACGATTGTGACATATTTGGAAATACAATATATTAACATTATCTGTTCAGAAGTGTTTATGAATCTTAGAAAGTAGAAGTGTATACAAGAGCTTGTATCTCCATTCAGTATCCATTAGGCTTGTTCATGAAGGTGTGTCAGCCATACCACATCAACATTGCACACCTAATGTGTCACCATGGAAACCATGCATAACACCGTACCTTACAATCACCAGCACACAGCACTGCCTCCTAATAGGCTTCGTGCCTTCAGCAGCAAAAAAGTAAAACACATGCATCAATCATGAATCCCTCCAATTACCATAAAATTAATCTATTGTGCTCAAGGTAGAGATTTATATTTTGGTCACCTTGCTGCCTGACATTCTTTGAATAAAATAGACTTATAAAAGATTTAAACATGCCGATGATAGTGAGAAGGCTTGGTATGAATGTTTTAAAGATGTGGTTAAATGTGGTGATATTTTGTTAAAATTTATTGTGATGTGCTGAAACCACCGGAAAGCCAACGGGACAGGGAAAGTTTGAAGGATTTATTGCATATGGGAATGCAAACTAATAAAACTTAGGTGCCTGGAAAGTATTCATACTAAAATGTCACAGAAAAGGCCAAATGCCCGTGAGCACTAAGGGTATAGAAAATCAAGATATAGTAGTTGGATCACATTGATAAAGCCTCAGTGAATATAAGTGATAAAGGCTGTCGGAGATCAATTAACACTTTAAATTAATAGAATATACAAACAATAAAGAAAGTAAAATATAAATGTTCTTTTGATTGCAGCTTGCTGGTGCAGGTCTTTTAGGAATAGGAGTATGGATGAAAGTAGACGAAACAATAGTGAACTACCTTCACGTGGTGAACATTGCTGGCTCAGACCCGCTTATAGACCATGCGGCCACCCTCTTTATTGCCGTGGGTGGCTTTGTCTTCCTGGTGGGCTTCCTTGGATGCTGCGGAGCCCTCAGGAAGAACCAGGCCTGTCTCTTTATTGTGAGTATTTTCCACATTGAAATGTCCTTTTTATTCATTGTCCATTGCACCCATACCACGACATATGCACGTATTATGATTATAGCATTTAAATAGCTTTTAATGTTAATGTCACCAAGTATTTTGATTTACATTAAACTTCAGTCATATTAAGTACACTTTTAGCACAAAAGGGATTAATGACATAAAATATCCCTTTGTGTTGATTAATTATGAATCTATATGAATTACTGCATTGAAATAATTGTGGCACTAAACAATCCATTGTGTAGCTAAACAAGGCAAATCAAATATGTGTAGAGCAATAGATTTCACACTGCATATATCATGCTATGTTTCGGTCAATGACAATCATATCTATTGCATACATAATTCATTACCTTTCTAGCAAACTGTCACCAGCACCGTTTTTATGGTCCGGGCTTAGCAGCAACATAGGCAATACAATTTTACAGTATTGACAAACACCTTTTCAAAATTACCTATTCGTCCATGTTGTGCTATATTTTATATTTATCAACATGTTTATTGCAAAGTCATTCTTTACATCTTGGAATTATGTGTGAACAAGCGCAATAATTAGATGTTTAATATTTTATATCTCTCAGAGAATACAAATTAATTTGTGTTGTTTATGTTATCTTGCCTATTTATTTTAGTATGCAGCCCTGGTGTTGATAGCCATGCTGGCTGAATTTGCTGGAGCTATCCTTGCTCTTCTCTACAGACAAAAGGTAAATCCCATTGTGCCCCCCAGGTTACTATTTCTAAATGAGCTCTATGTAAAAAGAACAGTTAAGCAATCTCTAGCAAAGCATCATAACCTTTTTGCCAAGAATTATGTCATTAAGACATGTGGTCAACGTAGGCACAAAATCAATGTTCTAATGTTAAAGTATCTAGCCTCTGTGAAAGTATTACCATCTTGCCTCTCTATGAAAGTATTACCATATTTTCTCTTTGTTCTAGTATTACCTTCTTTCCTCTCTTCAAATATATTATCATTTTGCCTCTCTCTGAAATTTTTAGATTTCCACCTTGGTTCTCTGTGAACGTATTAAGATATTTGACGTTTTTTCTTGCATCCCACTTCAAACTCTCCTCATGATTGTAATTTCATTTTTGCTTTCAGAAATCCCTTTCCATTTTCCGACTTTTTGATAGCCCTCATAACGATAAAAATTAAAATCAAAATCAATACATCCATATGCTTATATAATGCCCAAAAGGTGGGCAATGGAAATGTGTAAACACTCTGTGTATTTGATTCTATATGAAAACATCCCATTAATTTAATTATAGGTTCAAAACGAGCTGGAGAAATCAATGAAACAACAGATACAAGAGGAGTACAATAATGGAACCGCCACTCAGGATGCATGGGACTTCCTGCAGATTAAGGTATGATCTCTACATTGCATCTCTCAGTCATATCTTTAAATTGCCTTTCCTTGTCATAACCTAGCATTGCCTTTCCTTGTCCTTTACATTGTCTTTCCTTGTCTTACCTTTACATTGTCTTTCCTTGTCTTACATTTACCTTGTCTTTCCTTGTCTTACCTCTACATTGTCTTTCTTTATCTGACCTTTACGTTGTCTTACCTTTACATTGTCTTTTCTTGTCTTATCTTTGCATTGCCTTTCCTTGTCATAATTTTACATTGCCTTTCCTTGTCATAATTTTACATTGCCTTTCCTTGTCTTACCTTTACATTGTTTTTCCTTGTCATAATTTTACATTGCCTTTCCTTGTCATAACCTTGCATTGCCTTTCCTTGTCATAACCTTGCATTGTCTTTCCTTATCATAACCTTGCATTGTCTTTCCTTATCTTACCATTATATTGTTTTTCAATGTCTTACCTCTACATTGTCTTTCCTTGTCTTACCTTTAAATTGCCTTACCTTGTCTTAACTTTACATTGTTTGTCCTTGTCATAACCTGACATTGCCCTTCCTTATCATAACTTTACATTATCCTTCTTAATCATAGATTTACATTACTTCTTTATAACCTTTTATTTTTTTGTCAAAGCTTAACATTGCCTTTGCTTGTCATAACCTTACATTGTCTTTCTTTGTCCTAGCCTTTCGTTGCCTTTCCTTGTCATAACGCTACATGTCTTTCCTTGTCATAATTTTGCATTGCCTTTTATTTATCCTAGGGTCATGCAATCTATTTTACTCGACTTAAACAGGTCCTAACTACGTTATGTAAAATACAATGATATGATTTCTAATTAAACATATTAAAGGTTTCTATTGTGTACGTTACTAGATAGTCTATGACATGATATACACCGACATTCAATACCTCTAGGAATGCTAATAATATTGCTAACTGCGTTCCCTTTTTTTAGTTGGCATGCTGTGGGGCAAAATCAAGCGCTGATTATCAGTTTGGAGCTTGGTGGAACACAACAAGGGTACAGTAACAAGCACATTATTTTGTCGATCCTCCACTTTCAGTTTAATTGGTCATGAAACAAATATGGTTTAAAAGCCTTTTTTAGAAATGTACTTATAATAAGAGATTTAGAAAACTTAATGAAGTAATTATATATATGATGAATTGATAAACATACGGGTATAGGGAACCGTGTCACATGCCTTTGAAAGCAAGTATTTACTGCATTATACATATATGTATAAGTATATGTATATGTATATGGATATGTATATATAAAAGAATATCTAAGTGCTTTTGGTATAACATAAATGCATTTCATTGACAGAAAACTGATGAGTACGTGCCTTTGAGCTGTTGCAAGTTGGAGGAGCGTGATGTGAAGAACCCCAAACCAAAAGACTTTGCTGACTGTCAGATGGATGCCGAGAAGGCGGCCGAGAAGAGTGAATACCTCAACACCGAGGGCTGCTTCGACTCGGTGGAGAAATGGTTCCACACTCACAGCATCATCCTAATGGGAATAGGCTTCGGTGTTGGCTTCATTCAGGTAATTATCTTTGCAATACTCATAAGTTGAAATTCATTTTAAATTGAACAATGCGATTTTATTTTTTTTATTTTTTTTTAAAGGCAAAATGAATACTTGTCATAATTTGAAACCATCATATGAATTACTTTGTGGAAACAATATTCCCGGAGAAATGAATCAAATATTGCATTTAACTATTATTATCAAAATATATATTCCACACACACAAAAAATAAAAATGTTTTAATATGGTTATCAAGATTATACATACATCTTTATTTTAGTAAGTTTCTCCAATTCTTTGTAGATCTTTGGCTTCATTGTGGCATGCTGTCTACGCAGTGCCCTGAGGAGGGAGAAATCCTCATAAGACACGGTGGAATCAAACACCACCAGGATTTAGGCAGGCCATGGAATAGTCCAAATTGAGAAGAACTTTGAAAAGATGTGGGAAGGTATAAAGGATATTTATAACCCTCCCTCAGTAGGCCTATTTTATAAGAGTGTGAATAACAGTGATGGATAAATAATGCATAAAGAGTGACTAAGACAATCTCAAAGAAAGAATAATAGGCATATGATCACATGACAACATGTAAAGTTTTTAAAGAATTGGTAGATTATCTTTGTCAAAAATTTTAGTTTACTGGAGTAAAATTTATATTTGCTTATAAGGTGTCTACCAACATTCCAGAAATAAACGAGTGTCATCGGTCAATGACCTTCATCTGAAGGGTTGGTGCCACAAGTAAATAACAGAAATTAATAGTTTTTAAAATAAAAAAACAGGCAGGTATGTCTAATATAAAGTTATCTTTTTAAGGATTTGGCAACATTATTACCCATGTAAACAGGAGTAATTACTATGAAACATTTTGTGAAGAAAATAGTTTTCAATCGCATACATTGTAAGATCAAGTTTAAGAGTTTGTGAATTTTTCGGGCTTATATCCGCTATTTCATTATGCGATGTTTTCATTTGTTTGTCACGTATTTTTTAGATGGAGTTACATTGTGAATAAAAATTAAGACCGCATTTTTAATTCGGGAACTTTCAAATACAGTTTTCATTTCATTTTTATTTGCCATGGTACAGACTTTCAAGTCAATACATTGCAAAATTCACTTCACTTTGGCCATGTCAGCTTTCTGCATATTTCATACTGTGGCCAGATGTAGTTATATATCGTTTCACAATATTTCTGGAAGGTTTATTGTGATGTTTTTTGTTTTCCTGTGTACCACAATAAAAACATGTCAATGTCCATAGCTATTTTGTTTTGACCTTTTGGGGAATATTTTTATAAATATATATCATCATAATGACAGACACTATGATGTCATAATCAATAATGTGTGATGAATTTTGAGTTGTTGAAAGGAAGAGTTTTCTATGCAAAAATCATGAGTAAGTTGAATTATGAAAATGTATCAGGGGTTTGAGTGATGCAGCATGGAATAGGTGTAGAATATAGATAGTTAGAAGATTTGTTAGGTTAACACTCTAATAATATGTAAACTATTCAGATCTGGAATTAAATAGGATAACAATATTACCAAATTAATGCCTGTTGATATATATTTTTTTCCTCGAATTTCCGCAATGTTTAGTATGTGAAATAAGCCAGTTTCGAACAGAACTAGTACTTGCTTTTATAACCCACAATATAGGTAATTACCTCATTAATTCCAGATGCAAAAATAACATTTTTCATTGGCAGCATCAAACGTCCATTTTTCTATCTATCTAAATGGTTATCTGAATTGACAACTACCCCAAACAAGTTATTCTTTTATGAAATGTTACATTTGATATTTTTCTTCTGATATTTATATACCTATCTGGTTTATAGCTTACTACATACCCAAACTTAATGTTGTTAATATTAATAGATATTTTGTACTGTTGCATTATAACTCAATGTATGTCTTATGAAATATTGTCCTGTGTCATACTCTGTGTCTCGGAGATCACACTCAATCCCATCATTTACTTAATCTCCATAATAGAAACGGTAATGAAAAAAGACTTCCAAGGAATTATTTCAACAAATGTATGTTGTTATATCTAAACGTAAATGATAATAAAATAGGAGATGCACAATTATCGGCAGTAAATTTTCTTAATTTTTTGTTTTACTTTAATACAAATATTTTGGTATGTAATAGAAAAATTCTATTTTTAGAAAAATCATTCTTCCATTTTTAGAAAAGTCATGATACCGTTTCTTATTGGTATCATCAGAGCAACATAAAATTAATCTCATGAATTATAAAATAATTAACTCAGCACCTCACTTCATTAGCAAACATGCAGTAAACAGGTTGTGAATTGTCAAAAATGTTGTAAGAACGTTAATTATGCTACTATGAGATACAGTTTGTATGAAAATACACTTTTTTCAAATTTTATGAATCCGCCATCAATTTTGTATATAAATATTTTAAAGGTAATTAGAATAAAAGATTATTTGGTGTCATTAAGCAAGGATTAACCATGAATGATTCTTTTATTTATATATCAAGTATGTGATAGACTGCATTGTAACTTACACATAAACCATTTGTATACTTTTTCTGTGTGAATGGTACATTTTAATATTACTGTGAAGTATATTCATATTTGTAACTCAGCAGTGTGGGCATTGAAGAGCAAATGTGGGAAATATACTTTGTAAGAATGTGGAATTAGTGTATAAAACACAAATCAACTTTAGACATAAGTCACACAAATTGTAAAAACAAAATAATTGGAATTGCCAAGAGATAATTCCATTTTTGCAAGTGCAGGTCAGGGAAGATGGCACAAAGATAACTCCTAAAGTGCCCTCTGGTGGTAAAATAACCTAGGCGGAACCAACAGTCTCCTGTTTCAGATTCATGGTTAGAAGAGCAAAATGTTTCTGCTTTATTTCTACAAATGACAAAATGGTATGTTTATTTACTGGTATAATAGATGTTTTAATGTGGATTTTGTGCGCTTCTTTTCACATAGCGTGAATATCAGATCAGCAAGGTACAATTATTTAAACCCATCAGAGCAAATATGCAATATTTGACCACTGTGTCTTAATTTGTACGTAGTTGTTTCTGCAATATGCCACCAATATTTTCATACAAATATGCATCTGACAAAACAAATATTATATATTCGATTCCTATATATTTTGCTAAAAGTGAATATCTGTACTTTATTACTCCCCAGGTGTATTATCCAATATAGATGATTGATATCGGTGTGCAGAGCTAGCAAATATTGTTGAATTCAATGTGGCTGCAAAGCATGTACAGCCAATGAAGTGTTGAAAACAACAAAAAACATATTTAGATATGAAGATATAACCGCTAACTATATATCACTTCGGAAAAAAATAATAGATGTTCGTATAAATATATATTGAATATTGTATGAGACACATAATTTGTATTAAAAATCATGTTATATGAGCGACAAGGCTGCTTTATTAGAACCACGCCTCCTAAGAGAAAGTAATGCTTTGGCCCGTAGCTGTTATGGTGTTGCCTGGAACTTTTGCACGATGTCACATGTGACAATTACCATTACAATCAATATTGGATTCTTTGATGTGGAATTATAATACCATAAAAGAGGGAACCTCCAGAAATATTACGTCTTTGGTGTAATATTATTATAATAACAGTTATGACTGTATATTGCGGAGTTGTTTCATTCTTTTTGTTATAATATCAGGGAAAGTGAGAATATACCAATGAAGAATATAAATATTATAAAAAATGCAAAAAACATTTAAATCATAAGATCGATAGAAAGAGGTTGCCATTTAAAAATAAAAATGCTTAATCTTACAAGGATTAAGTTTCATATTTTCATACAAGTAAGCACCCTTAATCTCTGTAGCGAAATGAGTCATCATTTTGGATAATGTAGATAAAGCTTTATCTGTAAAGGTTCTCAATGAATAACTCATTTTGTTGAGTGAGAGACAGGACAGCAATGATGCGTTTCGGGTATATACCAAAACCGGTACGCATTCGCTTTCTCCTGTAATATTTAACATCAGTTCACGTGATCCGGTATCATTTAACATCTATTAACATGGTGGCATTGAAATGGCATCCGTTTGTTGTGAGCACAGTGGCAATTGTTTGTAAAGTTAATGTTGAGTGAATAAATTTTACAAAAATGATATTGTACTTTTTTTCTTATGCCCAAAAGTCAATACCCTACTAGTGTACCAACTAAAGTAATGAATTAACTTCTATAAGATTTCAGATAAAACATTGAATTGTTATTAAATTAACATAAAACTGCACAGGATTAAGCGCAACTAAGCGATTTAGCATTCAACTCTATTGAAAGCATCTAGAATGGAATGGTGTGTGTGAACTTTGTTACTTATTCACTATTCACAGTTCATTATTCAAATTAATTTCTAAATTTATAGTCGGACTATGTCAACATGTCAGATTTTCAAAATTGTGTTCCAAATATCACCGTGCTTGATTTTGTGCCATATTATGTGAAAGGAAATTATAATAATTATAAAAATCAAAATATTTTTTTTAAAAAGGGCAAAAAACAAGTGCAGGTCAATATTCAATGGTCACCCAATTTTGTATCCGTTTTGAGGGTGGGGGTCCCATGATGTTATATATAAAGCGTTTTCTCGGCACAATGCATAGTCACAAGATGGCACCACTCACAAATTTTAGATTTTTATGATTAAAATTAAACGAATTACAATATTCCAATTGAAAAATAATAAGCGCAGGTCAAATCTAAGGTCACCAAATTATGTATGCGGGCTGATGGGGGGGGGGTCACATGATGTCATTTATAAAGCGTTTCCCTGGCGTATTTGACTGTAGCAAGATAGCTCCACTCACAACTTTAAGATTAAGATAAAATAGAACCTAATATTCCAAGTGAAAAAATAACTGGCGCAGATTGACTGCCCAGAATGGTTCAGAGCTCTCTCTGTGATGGCCATTGGTTATATTTATTTATTTATTTATTTATTTATTTTTTATTTATATTTTTATTTTTATTTTTTTATTTTTTAAATATTTTTTGTAGACACAGACTTAATATCATAATTTTACTTCAGCTGAACATTTCAGCGTCATGCCCTTTATTTAAGTACTAAACACTCTCACGTGAGAGTCAACTTGATAAAGATAAATAAAACATTTTTCTGTCTCAGCTCAAAGAACCTAGATCAACTAATATATCAGTCTGTATCAGATCCACAAGAGGGCACTGATACTAGAATGAAGTCAGGGCGCAGTGAGATTACTACCAACAGATGTCACTCTCAGTGCCTGTGGGTGTTGTTGGACTGGGGCTCCACCTGGAGGACTTAAATGCTCACCTCAATGTGGCCCACTATTAAACATTTGAAATTTCAGTTTGTCTCACTTTTGGTGCAATTAAATGCTTTTATCCAGATCATAGTGGTTCTAAAATCATGCATTGCCTCATATTCGTGACATAATACGCTTCCTGTTACTCAGTGTCCTATATTTTTGAACTATCAAATCACATTATAATTTAATGTGTTTGTCTGAGAACAAAACTGAAAGAAAAGTTTAATTTCAATCTTTATTTTCATTGTCATACAATTATTACGCAATTGACAATGTTGATGGCACAGAGCTGATGACAAATCTTGATGTCTGGTGTACTTTGTACAATATGCATATAAGTATCATCAAGGTAGCATTACTCAGAATGCACTTTCAAAGTAACATTGTCACAGCAATCACATTTAAATGGTCACATGGACTGAGTTTATTTGGTTTTTATGGCAGGTATGAATTTCAAATCAATCAGTCATCCTGTTTGATTAATCCTAAAAATGCTAACACTAATATATTTATCTGCATCTTATAAAAGTACCAAATCATAAAATTACAGGAAGAAGCATCCAATTTTGGTTTTTTTTTTTTTTTAAATTAATGCTATATTGCGTTTTACATCTGAGGATGTCTTTGTGCTTAACTTTCAACATATCACAGCACGTTTAGCAATGTGGGGGTCTACCTAACTAGACTGAAAGTAAATCTGTTTGATAATATACTGCAGGAAATTTTATTCTGAATGCATGTACATCACCTGCACAGCATAAAGTATGTATTACAGCTGGTCTTGCCACACAGAATGTTATTTACACTAGAACATAAAAAAGCTGGATCCTGGTTAGCAGGTAGGTGACTTTTCATCAATGGGAAAAATGCATTCACCATGAGTGTTTCAAAAACAATTTCAGGATATCCTTTTCTTATAACTTGTTACTGACCAAACAAAAACACCTTTTTTAAAGGGTAAACCTTCATATTGGCATAACCAGATAAATTGTGGTTTTACAGAAAAAACGCAATACAATGACATTACTCATACAATAAATTCTTTGACTGACATTTAATAATAATTGAAGCACTACATAATCAGAGTTTTGTCTATGTTTGCCTCATGTCTCAATATATTAACAGTGTCTATACATATCTACACATAACATACTGACCGTATAAAAACTAGCATTTACACATATATTTTCATATCTACAACATAAATATACATAAATATATATATATATATCTATATGTACATTACGCAAATGTGAAGAACATTGAAAAGATGAAATATGCCACAATAATCTGTGTAACATATCCTGAGATTTGTTACAACAAATTTCTTTACGCCCATTAATCCATGTCTTTACATACAAATATTAAGATCTATATTCTGTACAATAATAAAAACATAAAGAAAATTTAGTACGCAATAAAGTCATAGTTCTTGTAATGTTTATCTAGCAAATACATATTGTCTTGATACAATGCTCCCAAGACTGATCACAAAGCACTCGGATTTGAAATGGCAAGATTTTGTTTCTATCACAAACCCAAATATATAATCATGTTATTAATCAGTTAGGCCTCTTTCATGTGGCGATGTGTATAGTGACGGCTCAGCATGACATTCTTTACATCATGATATTGACTATACCCAGCTCCAGAGGCCAAAAATAGTTCATATCAAGTTATCAGCAAAATTGGAGTGGTGCGCACTGCACAATGCAAATACATGAATATGAATATATTTATATATAGATTGATTATTGCAGCCTAATCATAACAAATACTACTTCATTGCTAAATCTAAGACCACAACTGCAAGTCATCAAGCTAAGATAATAAATTCTTCAAAAAGTTCCTGAATTGGCAATATTATACGAGAGAACAATGTTGATCCCTATGATATTAAACAAGGGATCTGACTTCATATGCATAAAGCCAATGGGAGTTCACAGCACCAAACATTACGCCCAGCATACGCCCTTCATGCAAATATTACAATATATTAATTGCTTAATTATCCTGAACATTTTTTTTAACCAATGTAAAGTGTAGCAGGGATGTTTTATAATATAATATCTAATTTGACAATCTCCAAGCATATTTAAATATAGATTTTGTGGGCAATCTAATACCCTGTGACCCTGTGTGTTGTTTTGTAAAGGTATACCATTAATTTCTCCTTAATTAATATATACCTATAAAAGAGCTTTGGATATCTTGATTTGTAGGGTCACTTAAAAAGTTCATAATTTTCCTAAGTTCTGAGTCGTTCTCCACCTCAATGCTGCCAGCGTCATCACATGCGAGCCATTTGAGTAATTCAGATCTAACAGCCTTTGCAGACTTTGAGCCATGCTGTGACAGTCCTTTGCAATTTGTTGATTTGATCAATGGCTTTAAATTTGTTGATATCTTGCTCTGGAAATAAAAAAAGACATTGTGATCACACCAATTATCTATTGAACATCTGGTTTTATTGTTCTAGTATGCTAATATATGCACCAAAAAGTTCAAAACTGTAAAGGAAAAAAAATTTTGAAAAAAGAAGTTTTTTTCCCAATTATTAAAGTACAGTGGAGCACAAAGTATACTTAATGTGATGAATCACGATGAATCGCATATGCATCGTTAATCATTTCAATTGGTGTTAATGTGAATGTCCCACTTGGGACTTTGTAATATAGTGAACCCCTCATAAAACTGATAAGACAGGCCTGCTATACCTCAGCCTTCTTCATTCTAGCAGCCCCTTTGAGGAGCCAAAATGAGCAAATTTACAATTAAGTCTCATTGAATATAAGAACAGGTATGATCAGAAAAGGGTGTGAAATTCTGTAAAAACCTTTGAAGTTGACGTAAGGTCACGTAAGGTCACGTAAGCTTGAATTAAATCTGTGTCAGATAATACCTGATGTCATTAACAACACCAATCATAGAAGTTGTTGCTTGTTTGGCAATGTATGGGTTTTAATTACATCAAAGGTGTTCATATTGATGTTGTAGCATCTTCAGAAGCATGGAGGGTAATTACAGATCTTTCAAAAAGACAAAGTCATATATCTATTTTTCAATAATGTAAACCTTGACTACATTTAGCCATACATGCCTCATGTAGGACATATTATGGTCACATGACATGTGTGTATGACCTTGCATCATCAACATATGTACATTCATTTGAAATGAAGAGTAAATTTATAAATGATGTGTTCAGAAATAGTTTTTATTTAATTGTGTGGATATTATATATGGTTTTATACAATCTCAGATTTTAATAATTTCAAAGACCAACATAAATGGGTGAGGGACATTCAATTCATCCATCCTACAGCCGGAAAAGAGGGTTCCTTGAGGTGATTTATATGTGATGAAGAAACAAGATATCTGTTCTACTGTGGTAACCCTCCCATTGAGACAGGACAGAAAAGTTTTATGGGATTTTAATCGCTGTTATCTTGTGATATCTCTTCAAAAGTCTCCCATGATAATATAGCCAAAAGTCTCCCATGATAATGTAGACAAAAGTCTCCCATGATAATGTAGACAAAAGTCTCCCATGATAATGTAGACAAAAGTCTCTCGTGATAACGTAGCGTGATAACGTAGCGTACACTTTGGGCTCTACTGTATGTGAAAGCAATTTGTAAGTAGTTTTCAATTCTGAAATAATCATAAAACATGATTGTATCAGAAGGGTGGATCCACTCTTGGTTTCTCAGTAATTAAAGTGATTATTTGTATTGCCATCCAACCTAATAAATGACAATAATGTTTATCTCTATCACAAAACTGGCATAAATGGTATATTCGTTCTAAAGTCTCCAGGCTCTGATGGTACAAATCATATGTGTTGTTGTAGTTAGCTCTATGTAGGTCTGTAATATTTTGAATCATACCTTGTTAATACATGTGTAACCAGTACAATCATCTTCACCCTCCATCAGTAGCTTTTTCAGAATGCTGGCCTCACCCGTGGCCTCTTTCCCTGAAAGTTTTAATAAGATATTTAATAACTAACTCCATAATAATTCAATCTGTTGCATAAGAATATCTACACATATCATATCAGGATATTCAAACAAAAAATCAATAAATCATTAAATTTACCTTTTTCAAGTAAGTTGGAAATTGCGAGACTGGACGTTGGAGTGGTTGGACTGGAGAGGATTGTAGATGTCTCAGGTTGGCAATAGGTGTTGGGCCGTAACTTCTTGATGGCCGGGGCTCCCATGAATGGGTTATCCATGAGTTGTCTCTTCAGCATTTTGTTGCCGAGTAGAGTTGGAAGTTGGGAGGTGGTGAGCTGCTGGTTCAGAGTATCTTCTTCAGCCAATGACAGTAGATTGTCAGTTTCACATACAAAATCCCTGTAAAAAAATAAATACTATTATTTGTTGAAAAAGAATATGGCCATTAAATAAAAAAACTTATATATTGACTTTTTATATCACTTTTATTCATATTTCTCATGAAAAACAAAAATAAACAAAACAATTTGAGCACCAACTGCTTGAACTCTCAATCTGCTGGTTTAGGACCAGGAGAAATTAGTCTTATAACATAATCAGAAACTTAACACTTCCTGGCTTCCTGAGGTACCCATTTATATACTGAATAAAACTTACTGAAAGTTATCCAGCATGTCTTCAAACAAGAAGATATCATCTGAATGATTTCTGCTCTCTTCAATCAGACTGTTGGCTGGCTGAGGCGAGGTATAGTCCCGGTTCAGCTCAAAAGCACTCACAAGAGACGGTGATGGGCTCACCTCAACATCCTGAAACATCACAAATAGCAAAACTCTTCAAATACTATCATATGACAAATATTACACATTACATCTTTATAATAGTCTCATATTTAAGTCATAAAGGTTCTGATCCTTTGCAGCTGTAAGAATGATTTACATTGTCCGTTTTGCTTATCCTTGCCTATCTTGACTTTTTTTTTCAGATACGAAATACTCATTAACATTAGGGGAACATGGACACTATATACAGAGGATCACAGCTGCATGGGATTTTTTTGTTGATTGTTGCTAAGATACCAATGAATAAAATGTCACTATCTCATTGAAAAATAGCCCAAACACCACCAGAAAAAAAATACAATTTCAACATTAATAAAGTTAGTATTAAAACATACCTTTTCTTCATCTATCACAATGACCTCTGGAGTGAATGATGGCTCTGTCTCAGGGCTGAGCGCGAGGTCGGGTCCTGGAGAAGTGGCAGCAATGGTGGCAAGGTGTATGATATCTTCACAAGACTCGTCCAGGCAGAGGTCGGATAGTTCCACTCCTGATGCCAGTGATAGCCCGGTGATGGGGACGGTGACGCCCGGTTCCTGCTTTATAACGGAGGACACCATATTTGCTGTGGAGGCTGGCCCTGTCTGCGTGTCAAGCAGTTCTCTGTTTTTCTTGTTGCTATTTTGCATTACCGTCAACACCTCGTTTATGTCTTCAACCCCTCTGCAATATCCAATATCATTTTTTTGATAATAAAAAAAATGTCCTGACAATCATGGTATATTAATTATTAATGAGAATAAGAAGATGTGCCAACATTGACTAATGTAAAACACTTCTAAACAGACTGGTCCCAAATAAGTTCTATTTGTTCTAAGGGGCTATTAGATTGGTTTAATTCAGAATATTGAGAAGACTCACGTGGTGACAGTGTTGATGCAGATGACGTTCTGTGGCTTCTCAGTTCGAGGATGGCAGATGACGGTGGCCTGGGTGTGCATCCAGCAATATCCCCCGTCCCGAGCCATCATCCGATATCCACTGATTACACTCTGACCCTTGGCAAACACTAAACACAGAAAAATTATCTTACTTTCAAATACTTTTGCTTAACACTACATTTCAAACTATTTTTGAGTTACATCATGAGATAACAAGTACTTGCCAATTGTGACATTTGAGTAATTTTATGGGAAGATTTTGTACTTGACTGGCTTTAAAATATCTCACTTAATCTTTATAATTGTTTGTTGCAAATTTGAGAGCTTAAGCTAACTTTCAGCATCAAAATGAAAGTTGTTTGAAAATCAGTGTAAATTGTCTTTATTAGTGAATAATAAACAAATAAACTTACAATCTTTATACTGCTTTAGGACTTTATGACTGTCCAGAACGTGGTGGAAGTGGTAGGCAGACTTGCCGATGAGGTCTTTTCGTTTGTATCCCAGAAGGTTTTGGACGTTGTTGTCTACACTGGTGTATTTCATGTCCATTGAGTGTTGGGACATGAAGGATGCTCTGTCTAGGTAGACCGGTTGCGACATGGGGCTGAAGATGGGTTCACAAGCCAGCACCAATACCCGCTGCTGGTCTCTAGGTATCCCTGTTATCTTCTCCTTGTCATACACAACCTCACATCCAGTGCACTGTATCACCTGCACCAGAGAAAAACTACAATCTACAATCCCTGCATTTGATATGATCTGGTAAATTAATGTCTTGTAAGAACAGTACAGTAAAATGTTCATTTTTATTTTAACCATAGACAATGCATTCTTTATTCAAGCAAAAGCAAACAGCATATGCAGTTAAGGTTAGAAATTGCTGCAAATTCTATTCAAAGTAAAAACTGATGCCAACCTTGTACATTGCTGATTTGAGACTCATGCTGCCCCCTTTACTACTGATGGTACATTTTAAGCGGATGGAGAATGATTTGTGGTTTTCTGAATCTTCTTTGGCCCCTTCTTTTTCACTTTTGGGGTCTTCCTGTACTGTTTTGGGCAGTGCATCCTTGAGGTCACTGTGATCGCATGGGTGTGTATACTCGTAAATATTCTGACCTATCAAATCAGCCTGAAATACAGAAAAATAGTGTGGTTAAGTTTTTGTAATTTTCTGTGATCGAGACTCCAATACAGTTAGAGCTTAATTAACAAGAGGTAAAAATTATCACTTCAAGATAGACTGACATTGATTTGCCCCTAGTTCATCACTAAAACTTAATCACTATGAAATCATATCAGATCTGAGAATGGATTAACTTCAGTATTGACCAACAATTATTCACTACACACTGACTAACATTTATCGGTACACTTTACACAAGAGCTCAGCTTTTTTTTTGTTCATCAATTTGTTGGAGAAGCCAATGAGAAAGCCTACCTGTGTGATGCCGAGGTATTTACTGACATTGTCAGAGATAAATGTTATGTCACCTCCCTCAGTCAGGATCATGGTGAAGCCTCCCAACATCTTAAGGTGGTCAATGCTCCCTTCTGAACCTTTTTCCAACTTAATACACTTTTCTGTAAAGAGGAAAACCACTTTGAGAAAAATGTTTAAAGAATCTTTCTGAACATTATAAGTGTTTGAGGGTCCCATAGTAGCAGCTTATTGCCTTGAGAGAGCTGAAGTTGTGTCAAAGCTCAAACTTTTGTCAATATTATTCCAAACATATAAGGGAGATTTGATTTTAGCTGACCACTGCTATTTCTATTTAATAAAAATCAACACCTCTCAACAAATGTAAACAATATTTTCAATTTACTTTGCATCATATACTTAACATATAGACAAAACTGTTGGTGTCCACATCCTTTATTACTCATCTACAATGGATGCATTCATGCTTGTGTTAGTTGTCTGAACATCATACCTAACTAAACTAACCCTTTCTCCATCCAAAGTATGCTAAACATTATTCATAATATCTAATCATATCACAGAGGCTGTGGAGTTCATCTTTTCCAAAAGGGGTGTCATTTTCTACCATGTCCTAATCTTGATTTTCATATATTTATTTTTCTCACAAACTGCTCTGATCTGATTGCAATATTCTAGTCATAAAATCTCATTAGAAGAAGATATTTAATGATTTAGACTATTTGGAAATTGGGCAAATAATAATAAGGAATTATTTTTATAACTGAAATTAATACTTATTCACAAACAAGAATCTCACACTGTACAAAGAAAATGATGAGTCCCTATATGAGTAAAGGCAGATATTTTGAGGGCCCAACATGACCAATTTCTATAGTTTGGCTCCTTCCAGGTCATGTTGTAGCCAGATTGATCAAATGCCTTTTTTCTTTTTAATCATTATTTTTCTTTTTTTCTTTTTATGACAACATAACCCCAAAAGATCAGCAGGGATTATCTGAATGTAGGCGGCCGGGTGCTTGGCTATGTGCAGCTGCTGGCAAGCCCGGTCCATGTGAGACACATTGCTTCAATGTGAACTTGACCCACATTCTCCTGCCCTTCCTGCTGTTCACCTTGGCCAGATTGCCTTGACCCAAAATTGCATGACAGCACTAAATTCTTTCTCATTTTCTTCAATGGATATTTTTTTATCTTTACACACTCCTACTACGTGTTGTTTACTTCTTTTGATATTCAGCAAAATAAGAGAAGCCATGTTCAAGGCCACACAAACATGAAGGTGTCATTGGATAAATGTGGTTTCTAAAAATAGCCTGTTTACGTAGATCAGTGTGTGGCTACGTGATGAACGTGGCCAACAATATCCTCTGTTCCCCAACTGGGCCTCTCATTGACGGGAACCAATCAGAAGATACAAGTCAACAATGTATTCAACCTAGTCTGGAACATTCGACCTAGTTAGGATGTCAACACCACGTAGTCCACCAATGCATGTGTTTATGCTATGTATACCAAAGAAATCAGCTAGACACATACACACATGAGTGCCACAAACAACTCCAGACAACCGTATTCAGAACCATAACACCTCATTTCAGAAGATGCACAATCAAAATGTTGGAGTCAGTAGCTTGCCATCTATGATCCTGGCACGTACGCCACCATTCTGGTACATGCAACAATGTAGTCTGTATAGAGCTGTCATTTTGATCTGACACTTTCAAGTGTTGGTTCAGTGCCAATCAATAAATTGACTAACAACTTTCTTTTTATTCTTAAATATAATAAAATATTGATATCAAAACTATCTGAGAACTATAATATGATTGTGTATTGTGAAATATCACAGATTGTTAACTATTTATTTCAGCTATTTATAATTGAGGGCTGAAACAAATAATAAAAAAAAAGAAGAAAAGAAAAGAAAAAAAACATTATTTTTCAAGCACTTTCTAAATATTTTTCCAGTAAACTATTTCCATAAAAAAAATTATATTTTTTTTATTTTGTTGTGTTTTGTTTTTTGATCTTAAGATTATTTAGGCTAATTTGTGCATTTTAATTGTCCTATATCCTCCAAAATGGTATGAAAGGTATTTCTTATAATGTCAATATATATATATATATATATATATATATATATATATATATATATATATATATATATATATATATATATATATATATACAGTCTGTCATACAGGTCAAAGATGCAGTCAATTTCATGATGTTCACATTTCTTCATCATATTTTTCATCATATTTGACAGGAAAACTAATTACAACACATCAGAAATTATATTATTTCCAGACAGACACAAATCAACCAACAGGAGAGTTTGTGAAATGTATATTAAAAAATAACAAGATATGTTTAGTCCTACGTCTGTGAAAAAACATCATATCCTAAGTGCTACCTATCAGAACTGTTTTGCCAATAAACACAAGAGCTCAAATTCCGGCTTTGATAATATTGAAATCCCATACAAAGCAGAAGTCGGTACTGGTTGTGGGTATACCTCACATTATCTATAAACAATTCCCATTTCTGAGCTATTTTAATACATCATACTTGAGGTCTAATCTTGACATGCAAATCAAAGTGTTATGGTGATAAAATGGATAAAGACTACACCATATCTTTAAGTACTACCAAGGGCAATCACGACAAAAATAGAGTATCTCCAGGAGCAAAACACTTGAAATTCCCACATTCAATCTGACATATTACTATAATTATCATGTTCCCATTCATATCTATCTTTTTAATTCAAGGATCTACAATCAATTTTTGTGAGTACACGATCAATGTCAAAGTCATATCACTGAATGAAATTTTCTTTTACACAAATATACTTTTTACAGGTGTGACAGCAGTGATAGAAACAAGCACTCGCCAACTAGCCAAGGCTAGTACTAAACCCATTTGGCTAGTACTAAATTAGCATTTTTCATGTTAAATTTAATCATTCACTCACCAAAAATCACAAGTTGGCTAGTACTGCTGAAAATCTGTTTCTATCACTGTATCAACAAATCCATACTTATAAACCTGAAATGATGACACACAATCAGAATATATCTTCTCAAATGTTGTCTGTGTGTGTAGTCCATTAAAATGGAATGGTCTGAAGGTTCCTGAAATAGCTATTAGCTAGCAATTAGGGTGTAATGCAACACAATGAAATATTAAAGCCTACCACAGACACCATATTTTATACTAAATATGTAGCGAATAGTTGTCTATTAAAAAAGAAGTCTCAACTTTGCCATAACTAGCTCAAATGTTGATATCAATTTGATTTTATCATTGTGTAACGAGTGGTCAGTATAAAATTCCAATCTATTTTTTTTTCAAATTCAAGGAATATTGTTTAAAAATGTTTTTTGTTGAAATTTCATATCATAATAACTAAAATTGATCTGATCATCACTTGAAAGAATCTTCATCTGATAAAAGTCATCATTTGATAAAGTCAATATGAACAGAAATTCATGCATTTCACTCAACACTAATAACTTTGATATAACAGTGGGAAACTAAATATTTTTTTTTACAAATAATATAGTCTCAACCTTGAAATATTTCTGATTTTAAGTTAGTTTCGCAATTTTTAGCCATAGGGTTTTACTGACCATTTCCTTTTTGCAATGGTTAAAAGGTTAATGTGGTGCAATTGATGTACCAAATATTGGGAATGAATTCTTCACCCGCACATTGATTTTTATCAAAAATCTCTATAAAAATGGATAAGAATCTGAGCCCATGGCAAATAGAATTGGTCTCCTGAAAATACAATATCTTACCTACAAATAGCTAAGCCCCAACCAGCAGTTCCAGAGGAGACGATCAAAGACAGAATGACAGATGACCCCCAACCTACAGTAGCAATTATTTCTTTCTTATGTTTTCACTTTGATACCTACAATCTCATTAAAATGATACTGTATACTCTTCTGTTCATTTTAATATTTCTATTTCCAAAATAGTGAATACAAGTTTGTGTTGTTCCACTAAATTGAGGATGGAACCTCTTTCACTATCTTGGTTTTGATGCATAATTTAAACCAGTTTGCACCTTGTCTTATAAATATCAATTTGCAAAACATTTGCTCTGTAAAGGGTAACTGGCAATATTGCAATATGGACTCAACAGATATCTTGAGCAAATATCATTTCTGCTCACCTCAACACTTGGTAATAAGATACCTTCATGACACCCCTTTCATTTAGCAGGGCAATAAGAAGCATCAAAGAGAAACACAAGTACTCACTAGGTCCAAGCAAGGTTCTCAGCCTGATGAATGCTATGGCAACCCTGATGACTGCTGTCTTGTCAAGGCCAGTCACTATGGACTCAGGGAGTGGCAGATTATCAGTCAGGTCATCCAAAACCTCTGCCTCTCTGCTTCGCCGGCATCTCGCCGCAACACGAGACTTCTGCCGGTGACGATCACGACTTCTACAAATGGCAGTTAATATACCAATTAATTACAAATCCTCAAATGGTTGAAGAAGAAAATCAATACCATGGGAACAGGGGGCTGGGGTGACAAGTCCATACTGGTTAAATAAAGCGTATCCTTCTCATTAGAGTAATTAGCTCTGATCTAGAATATTTTACAAGGATGCACAAATTATAAATGAAAAACACTTCATCGATTTCTCAATTTTGTAAATTTATAATAACATGAAACTTCCCTCTAATAAAACCCCAATTGATATTCCACTCCTGACCCATAGATCTAAGTGAGTAAAAAGATCACATATTGGACATGGCAGAATATCTTGGATTATTTTCCTGTATTCCAAAATGGACCATGGATTGGTGTGTATAATTTCTGACACCATTTTTATCATCTGTTTAAAACCCACCTTTGAGTCAAAGTTATATCGACTGATACACAGGACAATACAATGTAATGATACGTTTTATTGCCTATCAGCAGCAGATAATAGTCTGGCTTTGTAAATTCTTCATAAACACATAATGATTCTTAGAATTTTACTTTTTCAAATTGGCGGAACAGATAATGTGAATTTATAGTCACAGACAACATTTAAAGCATGGAGTCTTCAATATCTCAGGGGATGATAACCCAATTACAGTTGTCAAGTACAGTGTATATACATGTATAAACAATATATTATCTATTAAGTAGATAAAAACATTAATAATGACATACCTAAATACACTCTGTGATAGATGTTTGACTGGGAAAAACAGTTTTTGTGAAAAGACTTGTAAGGAAAATAAATTTGAACATTTATTGATGAGAATATTGACTACTTTTTCATATAATTTCTTCCAATGCATTTAATCTGGCCAAGCATATATAGAAACACCTAATTGCAAAAATAAATTTGTATTAAAAAGAATTGAAAAAATAATAATATGAATATCAGTTCATCTATCGTTCTGTTAAAAAAAGATGACAACTTATTTTAATTGATCAAGAAATGAGCTCTGATTTGCAATTTAAGTCTGACAAAAAATAGCTCAATTATTATGAAGAATACTGTATGGAAACAGCATGGGTATTCAATTGTGGTGATTGCAGTCTACCGAAGTAGCACATTTGGGAGAAAGTGGTAACATGATACTGTTGCCAATCTACCAAGCTTCTCCCACTCTTCTCTCTACAGATATATTATTCTAGCACCATGGTTACTTGCTATTTCTATGCACTTTCTGCATGTGACAATGCTTCACATCCAGTGATTGTCATTAAAAAGTACCTTAAGATTGCCTCCAACATGCTTGCATTACTTAGTATGATGCTCTAAGTATATTCTAACCCTGGATGCTCTGCTTACCTGTATGGCATGGTCAAAATCTGGAAATTCTTGTCTCTGGCACTTGATATGTAACAAAATGTTCCTTTCAGTTGAAACAATCGTGTATTCTCATCACTCTTCTTTTTAAAAAATCCATCTGATCACTATCACTGCTCATGGCTATTTGAAAATACTATGGCAGTCTGACTGGCCTTTTATAAATTTTGGCACACAAGTCAGCTGATTTCTGTTGGCTTACGTGCAGCCTCAAGATCCATGCCATAAACATCAGAATGAAGGTTAGTGGGCTGTGTTATGATAAACATTATGTTAATGAATGGAAGCCATTCCCACACGTGCAGCACATGAATAAAATTGTTTATGATTTAATTAACTAAACCTGATACACATTCGGTTGTCATTTAGATATCAGACTCCCCTGAATTTGTTTTTAATTCCTTTTTTTCTTTTGGTGTCATGAAATGGAGTTGTGTGTTTATCCTTTCAGTGCCTCTCTGTGACCTCAGGTTAACCAATCAGCAAATAGGAGGGAGGTGGTTACTTGCGTCACTGGGATGTGCGTACGTGCCTCTATCAAGTTCAGATTATTTGTAAATACCACAATACTACAAGCAGAACAATCCAGAGTATTTCAGTTATGAAAAAACATGTAAATAATTTATGGACATGACAGATATAGTGCATTATGTTGAAGGTCTAAAATATTGTGGAAAGATGCTGAAATGAAGCTTAAATGACCACTGCCACCAAACATTCACAGGGTGGAAGGTAGGAAACATGTTCTAGATCTTTGGAGAAAACAAAGATCTGAACCATTTTATTGGGTTAATGGTTATACTTGTGCTGATGTACATATCAATCAATAGCATTTGAAAACACCATAAACACATTATTGTGACATGCAAACTGACTTCAAAACACTTCAATCCATTATCTTTTTGTTGTCTTCCTGTTGATTTGTTTTCAGCTTATGTAAACAAATCAATAAGAGCTCTTCAATATCAAACTGTATCTGTTTGTATATACCGGTAGTAGAATACAGTGAATGATCAAAATTGTAATATTGGAATTATTTATTTATTTATTTAACGAAAATGGCCAATATGTATCATACCAAACAAGTGTTTCAAGCATACAAGAATTTGTTCTTTTCTTTGCTGTGGCATGTCTGTGGGGCTACAGTGGTTAATGGGCATTCTTTATGTTCTATACTGTGATGGTCGTAAACACTGGTCTTTCTCTTTCAGATTCTTCTTCAAGGTGTTTGTATTTTGCACAAAATGAGATATGCTTGACTAAAGAAAGCTATGTGCAATTAGATGTTGTCAAATAACAGTCATGCTTGTCCATATTTGGATGTATTCTACTTTGTACTGATTGGTTAGACCTAATATTTCTGTCCAAACTCCACCAGAGGGCGACTTGGTGAACCTATCACCTCTGTACAAGGTGCCTTTTGGTGCTGGCTCAGCACATCCACCAATTTTCATGCAACTGTCCGTCTTACTTATTTTTATTTCTTAGATTGTACTCAGATTGGTAAAATATGATATATTTCACCCTAAATACAAAAGTTTGTGCATATAGAAACAACTATTAAGTGAAATAAAACTTGGAACTACTTTCTCAATCGGAGGAGCCATTTTCTAGGGGTGTGATAAGGCGGAACCACAACAAAGATGGCCGCTTTGTTTATAATTTGAATTCTTTTAATCTATTATACTTTTGGTTAAACTAACCAACACAAAATGTTCAAATGTTAAGAAATGAACTCTAATGCATCTCAAGGCAACTTCATATTTGATATTAAGAGATGTTAACATGCCAATCACATTTACAACACAATGACAGTTCTTGAGCACATGACCAGTAAAAGTAGGACCGGATGAATACTAATCTGGGTTGGCCAGAGGTAATAGTTTGCGTGTGCCTCTGGTGGACAGTGTGATTTCTGTCAGCCAAATGATATTTGGACATGGAGCTTCAAATTTCGAATGACATCAATACAGGTACTCTGCATAACATCGGTAGTTCTCTCGACCTCTGCTGTCATTGCTCTGTTTTGACCACTATGTCCAGTCATGCATGTCAGTCTTGCCTTGCCCACCAAAATATCATACAATAAGAATTGACCAATCTCAGGTCATGACCTGTAGTTAGTTGGCCGACAAAGATGCTAAACAATAAGAATCTCTACGAACTGTCATTTGTTCTGTCACCAATCAGTTCTCAGCCAGATTTTTATGAATAGTCTTGACTCTGTGTGCACTTTTTTATCATTGATGGCTGATGTGATACTCTACACAACATAGTAGTATTCAGTCATTGCCCTGTTTTTTTTATCTCATTCAAAGTTTGGATTTCCTCAAGTCATAAATACTTTCCTTGCTCACAAAAATATCAAATCTGCATTGGTCAATATTAGGTCATATCCAGGTGTCTGGCACATGAAATGACCAATCAGTAAAACTGCCAGTACAAAACAAATCTATTTATATTCTTTCACCAATGAGTGGAAAACCAGATTATTATGAATACTGATGACTTGTGCTTGATTCTGTGCACAAATTTATACATTTGGTGGCCGGGACTGATATGAAAGAGAAGTCCTGCTATGGAGGGTAGATGTGATTGAGAAGCCCTGTGCAATAATTCAATATAGAGCAATGGCAGCAGTAGTGGGAAAAATTGAATGACGAGTATTGCTACTAATGTAGTGCAGATTATACAAAAGCTTGCTGGTGTTGTATTGATATCATGTCGGCAAACTGTTATTCAATTTTCACTGTAGTCCACCATTGACCTCTCTTGATAAGCTGGCTATAAATCTGTTGACAAACTCATCAAAGTTCATGAGTAGTTCACTGGGGTTATGCGTAATTTAGTGGCTTATTTCTACATTCAATTGTGGGGAATACAGGAATATGATTTCAAAACCAAAAATATGTAACATTCAGAAACAATATGTATGAATCAGTTTGAATATATGACTTATAAACTCTGAAAATCAGACAGTGAAAGTCAAATCTATCTGTTAAAATATGTCTGGTTATAACAGTGTTATCCTTTGTCACTGAATGTTTTGATAGGCAATTAGTGCAGCAAGGGATCCACATTTTGCTTTGGTGTAGCCATCCAGCTGGGCTATTCCAGGCACTTCTTGTGTCAATGTGACCTGACCTGCACCGAGATTGTCCGGAATGACCAGGCCAAAAGTTCAATCTTCAGTTAACTGTCTGTGTGTGTGTTCTCTTCAAACCCGAAAACAGCAGGTATATTCACATCGGTACAAGGTGTGTGTCAGAAAAGGGGCCTGGTTGTAAATAAAACTAAATATGCTTGGCTTTTTTTTCCAAACTAGTGTTTGATCTTTATCGGATCGCCTCTTCTTTATAGCCTCTGAATGTTAGGGCCACAGTAATATATATGCTAAACAGATCACATGCAGCCAGAGCTGCCAGCTTCACAAATTACATCGCACAGCAGCTGTGTGGCTGGGAAGTGCTTCTCTGGCTGCCTCTGCTTGATATGGTTGGTGTTTTAAGAAGGTCAATGCCCAGACTGGGTGAACTTCATGAGCTCAGAGTAGGTAGATTGACTACCACAGGTGGGCTTGGGTTTGGGCTAGGAAGAGGCAGTGCACCAACCAGTGTGTATCACTCGCCAAGCTCAAATCAATGATTAATCTAAGCAACATAATCAACACAAAATACAGTACCAACTAAAATGAATATTTCAGAAACTTGTAAATCAAATTATACCTCGACCAGAGATGTGAAAATGTTATATTGATTGAAGTAATTGAGCTGCTGATCATAGAGATATTTCATAAAATTCTAAATGTAAATAGGAAAATAATTTACCTAAAGTTATATCTTAAATCACAAGTACCAAATAAAAAATAGCAGTCAAAATGTTAAAGAATAAAACCAAGAATCAATTCAATCCCCTGAACCAAAATACTTGAGATTCCTATATTTAAGATTCAAATCACAACTTCAACCACACAATATTATTGTGAGGTAATAGGGTTTACATATACAAATGTACAGTTGTTCACCTCCAACTCTCCCATTATATTTCATTTCAGTGCATCCTGTAATATATCTAGATAGGCATCTTTTCACATAATCTGCATCATTTATGGTGACGGAGATAAAGAATTGAGACTTTTCTTGAGGTGAAGATAAAGCATTTAACATTGATCACTAATTGATTTTGGGAATTTACCATATCTCACCAATTTTTCTTTTTCATGCATCACACATATCAAACCTATATCACCCTAAGAATATATTGATCAGTGATAACAGGGATGTCAGGATAAACTTTGGCTGTTTGGTCTGGGCTAAGCATAATATACCTATTACTCTCAGGTCTGGGAGAGGTATTACACCCTCCATTAAGTATCAGGCAATCTTTCTCAAGCCTGACTTCAATCATATGTGTAATTCAATTATAACATTATGAAAAAAACCAGCAGGCATTTTATCTAGAGGAAATAGGCCTAGCAGGATATTACATAATAAAGTCCTGGTTATGCTCTATCCTGCATAAGCAGGACTAGTTTAAATCTGCACTACTGAACTTATCCATCCCTTTTCCTAATCAACAGAAACTATGTGGCCATTACCAGACATTTTTTCTGCACGTGCACACAATTCATAGAATCCTCTGAGAGAATATCCACCATTTTTTTTCATGCAACACCATAGGTATCAAATACATTTCTTCTCTTCTCAAAAAATAAATACTGCCATGCCCATTTTTTCCTTAGTGGATATCCTCTTCCTCTTTTAGAAGAGATCTTTGACAAGTTTAAAGGAAAGAGGAGTGCAGACTTCTACATTTGCAAATATTTTCTACATTCGCAAAAACAAAACAATTTTAAATGTTCATACATGCATATCACTCTAATAAAACCCCAATATGAAGATATCATCTTTGTTTTATCAATGAAGTCATTATTTTTTATATTTTCTACTTTTCCAAAAAGAAATCAGTTCTAAATTTT
This sequence comes from Amphiduros pacificus, assembly GCA_949316495.1. Taxonomy (NCBI): domain Eukaryota; kingdom Metazoa; phylum Annelida; class Polychaeta; order Phyllodocida; family Hesionidae; genus Amphiduros; species Amphiduros pacificus. Next base: position 20,438,928 of record OX439003.1, read on the forward strand.
CTTATATGCATATCACTCAAATAAAACAATTTGAAGATTTCATCTTTGTTTCCTGTATTGTCATTATTTTTTTTACATGTTTCTGCAATTGCAAAAATTAAATTCAATTCTACATATTCTGATGTGCAATAATTTATAAACACAATCAAATTAACCGTCAGCTTAATTAATCCATCAATATTGCCAGCAACTCATTACGGCTATTTTAATCCTGGTTGTAATAGAATTTTAAGATTTACATTAGATATTATCACACATTTGCACTTAAAAGTCAGTTATGTTTTAATCACATCTGTATTTTATAAGGCTCAAATTCATAATTCATAGGTGAAAAAACAAGCAAACTATTGACACAAAATTCTCACATCATTCAAATGGATCTCAAAATTATAACACATTAACCAATCCCATGTAAGTATAGAATAAGAACAATATTTACTCACCATCCAGGCATCCTTGGGTAGATCTCTCTCAATGTGGTCTTCTTTTAGTATAGCCTTAGAGATGTTGGCAGATCTCTCACAATGTGGTCTCTTATTTTAGTCTAACAATTGAGATGTTGGCAGATCTCTCGCAATGTGGACTCCTCCTTTTGTATATCCATTGAGGTGTGAGTTGGTCTCCCACAATACAGTCTCTTCGTTTAGTCTAACAATTGAGATGTGGGCAGATCTCTCACAATGTCGTCTCCTCTTTTTGTATATCCATTGAGATATGAGTCAATCTCTCACAATGTCGTCCCCTCCTTTTGTATATCCATTGAGATATGAGTCAATCTCTCACAATGTCGTCTCCTCTTTTTGTATATCCATTGAGATATGAGCCAATCTCTCACAATGTTGTCCCCTCTTTTTGTATATCCATTGAGATGTGAGCCAATCTCTCACAATGTCGTCCCCTCTTTTTGTATATCCATTGAGATGTGAGCCAATCTCTCACAATGTTGTCCCCTCTTTTTGTATATCCATTGAGATGTGAGCCAATCTCTCACAATGTCGTCCCCTCTTTTTGTATATCCATTGAGGTGTGAGTTGGTCTCCCACAATACAGTCTCTTCATTTAGTCTAACCACTGAGATGTGGGCAGATCTCTCACTATGTAGTCTCCTCTTTCAGCATAAGGATAAAGATGCAGGCAGATCACTCACAGTGAAGTCTCCTTTTGGAGTATGACCATCTGACTGTGAGCAAATCTCTCAGTATAACCATTGATATGTTGGTAGATACCGTATTTCACAATGTGATCTCCTCACACTGTATAATCATCATGAAAACTTGACTCCTTACACTCCATAATTTCCTTGAGTTCTGCAGATTTTGTTTACAATTCCTATCTGATGTAAATATCTTGTATTGGTAAACATCTAGAAAAAATATAATTTGTTTCCTGTAAATACCAAAGACATTCATGTTTCCAAGTCAAAGATTCACCTCAACTGTGTGATATGGGCATCTGTCCAATATATGCTTATTTTAGCTTTCCTTTACTTTCTTTTACAAAAATGACCTTACACAAATCCATATGACCCCCACATTACATAATGTAATATTGAGATAAATATTTATATATCCATAATCAGTTAATTACATATTGGAAAACTAAATCTACAATTGAGCTCATAAAACGGAGAAAAATAATAAAATAACAATTAATGCTTTGCGGGTTGAATTCCCATAGGAAATTAGTAAAGTGCCTTACCAGTCTGTGTCCCTCAACACATTTACCTAAGGGAAGCCACTAATCTCATGCTGATAGCATCCACGGAGCTGTGGCCTGCTTCTGTGACCACCATACTGCACAATATCAATAGCTCATAAGAGGTATTGACAATGTACAAGGTGAAGCAATAATAGCAACATTCAGATGGCCAGACAAGTCAGAAAAATAGGAAATCATTCATTTCTGGTCATGTGATAATGTTTCTATCAAATGGATTTACAACCGAGCATCAATAATACCCTCAGCCCCAATATGTATATGCATTAAGTATTGAGGAGCTGTGTATGGTTAAGTTCATTAAAGGGATTAAGCACTGATTTTGAAAAAAACGTTTAAAATTCACATATTGGTGATAAATGATGTCTATTTTGTTGTCTATTTTCTATTTTATTGATGCATCCCCATGTTTGCCTGTTAATTCTATTTTAACAAGACCCTAATCTATTGCCCCTTTATGAAAGCACACTTCTTTCTGGGCGTCATTTTTATGTGGAGTGTGACCATAGAGGCACTGAAAGGTAAAATTACGTCATAAGAGTATGGCAATATGCTTATGACGTCATCAAAGTTATTGCCTTTGAATAGTGCCAAAATGACGTCAAACAGTGCTACCCTGCTTTGAGCCTCAATTGAGGTCAAACAAAGTTCACGCTACCCGTGTTTACCCGTCACGTGCAGCTTATGGCTCAGACAGACCTGTGCTGGGAGTGCAACTCTTATGTCTTATAGTAACTTATATTATTATTCTATTATAATTGTAATTTGTCATGATGTTCGTATGTGGATAAGCTTTCAATTTCACTGAATTGTAGAATTGATGCTTAATCCCTTTAAATATAGTCCTCTTCGGCGATAGAATCTGCGCGCGCATAGAGCAGGTCATCTCACTGCCGATAATGGTGGCCAAGCAGGCCCAGTGAGGCACGCTAGCTGTCATTTACAAATCCACTGCAGGTGTCACTCTGAGTGAATGACATCTCCATTTATCGAGTGATGTACAATGTAGACATGTATAGGAAGTATTTTGTGTAAATTTGAAGTTATTTCAAGTTATCTGGTCAATGTACATGTATGCTTGTCTGGAAATAAAAAATCCCTCACTGGTCATTTGATTTAATTAATAATCATGACATTTGGTTCTATTTTTAAATGTTACTACATAATTTGTATTATTTTTTATTTATTTCATGTTGGGGAGATTACCAATGATGGTTCGGCCCAGCCGTGATGCCTAGGAGGATGGTTCGGCCCAGCCGTGATGCCTAGGAGGATGGTTTGGCCCAGCCGGGATGCCTAGGAGGATGGTTTGGCCCAGCTGGGATGTACTGGAGGATGGTTCGGCCCAGCCGGGATGTACAGGAGGATGGTTCGGCCCAGCCGGGATGCCTAGGAGGATGGTTCGGCCCAGCCGTGATGTCTAGGAGGATGGTTTGGCCCAGCCGGGATGCCTAGGAGGATGGTTCGGCCCAGCCGGGATGCCTAGGAGGATGGTTCGGCCCAGCCGGGATGCCTAGGAGGATGGTTTGGCCCAGCCGGGATGCCTAGGAGGATGGTTTGGCCCAGCTGGGATGTACTGGAGGATGGTTCGGCCCAGCCGGGATGTACAGGAGGATGGTTCGGCCCAGCCGGGATGCCTAGGAGGATGGTTCGGCCCAGCCGTGATGTCTAGGAGGATGGTTTGGCCCAGCCGGGATGCCTAGGAGGATGGTTCGGCCCAGCCGAGATGTACAGGAGGATGGTTCGGCCCAGCCGTGATGCCTAGGAGGATGGTTCGGCCCAGCCGTGATGTCTAGGAGGATGGTTTGGCCCAGCCGGGATGCCTAGGAGGATGGTTTGGCCCAGCTGGGATGTACTGGAGGATGGTTCGGCCCAGCCGGGATGTACGGGAGGATGGTTCGGCCCAGCCGAGATGTACAGGAGGATGGTTCGGCCCAGCCGAGATGTACCGGAGGATAGTCCGTCCCGGACAGAATGTACCGGAGGATGGTGTTGGTACTTACAATGTGTGCTGTGTAGTGGCCTGTAGTGCTTTGGTGTTGGAGCTCACATCATATTGACAAACAAATATGCAGCTTTGTAATATTAAAAGCAATCTGCTGTTTGTTGTTAATCTGATAGTGTTGCATGATCTTCCCTAGAATAGTATATGCACTATATATCCTCTGCATGCACCTATCACCACCCTAGCTTAGTCTGTATTCAGAAGGTAAGTAAAATAGCTCATTTTATTTCCTGTGATCCTTACAGTTTTTACTGACTTGTGCCAGATATCAGTCAGAACACACTGACCAGCTTTTATTCTAATTCATTATCAAACTAATTACTAGACATAGAGCTGAAACAATTTGTATACATATGATTTCTCGAACATTTTATTTTTGAATCCCATAATTCTGACCAAGTAAACTGTATTAACTGCTTGCCATGTTTTGCTTCCATCATTTTTGCAGATTCCTGGCTACATGTATTTCTGTGTAATTTTAGGACTGACTTTGTCACTAATTTTTGGCCTTAAGTTATAACATAGTCCAGTTCATTGGATGTGTTTGAATGTTATCTGACATCTCTCCAGTATAAGTTTCTAAGTGGATATCTTGGTTTGTAATTTGTATTTTCTTTAAGAATCAAATTAATAAAATATTATTGATAAAAAGAACAAGATTTCAAATTAATGTAAATTACAATTTAAAGATATTTAAACTGTAATATTGTACACAGGAGAAAAGCCATACTTTACATACATTTCAGTGAAAACAGGAATCCCCGCCTAAAGGCTTTAAGGTGTGATAATCTAGATACGGGAGAAGCTACCCCTCACAGTGCTGATGTAAATACTGTGAAATCCAGAAACAAAGCGAATCTCTGCCTAAAGGCATAAATGGTGCTAATCTGGACATGAGAGAAGCCACCCCTCATAGTGCTTAGGTAATTAATGTGAAAACTGTGATAATCTGGACATGACAGAAGCCACCCCTCACAGTGCTAATGTAAAAAGTGTGAAATCCATAACAAAGAGAATCTTGCCTAAAGGCACACTGTATATTATTACTATATTTTTTTGTACAAAGTGTAAATAAATAAAATTTAACTTATGATTATGTGTCTTGTCTTTGTCATAAATAATGTACTGCTTATAAATAAAAGATAAGCCAAGTGGCTTTCAACCATATTGTTGCAGACATGAAACATAATGAACCACTCAGATACTTGTCAATATTATTTACATATTTTCACAAATGACAAGAATGTGTTAAGGTGGTACACATCTACTTATCACTGTTTTAAAGTTAAGTTCCCTAATATGCCACTTAAAAAATATAACAAAAATCTGATATTTCATAATTATTTATGTAGCAATATATGTAAGCATCACATTTCCAGCAAGAAAAAAGGGGGTATCCATGCTACTTTTTTAGATATGACTGATTTTATATGTAATAGAAAATAGAGGAAAGAGTGAACAACACAATATTTCCTCTATTTTCTATTATATGTAGAGTCAGTCATAACTGAAAAAGTAGCATGGATACCTCTTCTTTTTTGCTGGAAAATGTGAAGCAAATATTATTCGCTCCATAAACATGAAATATCAGATTTTGAACTTTAATATAAAAACTAAAATAAAACACAAATACACAAGTAAACCTTTATTTCACTTTATTTTATTTTAAAACAACCCATCACAGCACTGCAAGGCCACGGGCCGTGGCGCAGTTGGTTAGAGCGCCAGCTTATTAGCACCAGTTCCTCTGTGGTGATCCAAAGGTCCTGGGTTCGAACCCCGGCCGTGCCGGGATTGAACTCATGATACAATTTCCCACATGAGCTGAGGCCCATGCCTAAAGGGTTAACCCGTTGTCCTTGTAAATCTGTGACCGGGTGGGTTGTCATGTCAAGGACCTGCGACATGACAATTCAGTGAGGCAGCACTATATCTGCTACAAGTAGGTCTCATCACGAAATGACTGAAATAATGTTGAAAGTGATGTAAAGCCCCAAACAACCAAACAAACAAATCACAGCACTGCATGCAGTTTTACAATTTAGTACATTTGCATTAGTCTTTCAGAACATTTGCATTAGTCTTTCAGAACATTTGCATTAGTCTTTCAGAACATTTGCATTGATCAGTCTTTCATTTGTTTCGAGACGTACAGGGTAGTGGTCCCGTCGAGACTTACAGGCATACTGCTGGGCTGGAAGCAGGGACATGAATGCCTGGGGCAGCATCGGGCTCTGCTGAAACAGAGACATGCAACATGACACAAATACTTTTTCTGTAAGACTTTATCTGTAAAACTTTATCTGTAATACTAAGTCCAACTAAGATATTATTAAAATAAGCTGAGTAAATAATAATCGCAGGCAAACCATTTATCACAATCAAGTTTGTATAATTTTTTTTGACTGTATGCAAGTATATCATAATTAATATTTCTATTATTTTAAAGTTACATGTTTGTAAAAGTGTAGAAAACAACCTCAGTTGATTTATGTTATGATAGTGCAATATATTTCAAATACTTACCCCAAGGGCCTGAATCAAATCATGGACACTCCTGTCTCATAACTTGTTGATAAAGTATCCATCAATGATCTGCTCTGGGCCTGAGCTGGGCTTGTCCGCTGGAGTGCTGGGATGTAGGTATACCATGTATACTGCATGTCAAGTCACTGGGGTTGAACCTGAAAACAAAATCTAAGAGAAAGTTTAATGCTAGGCTCAATAAATATTCTGACACAATGAGGGCCAATGAGCAAAAGTGGCTACAGTAGTGGGACTGGGGACTGGGAGATGAACAACTGATAAAAGGCATGGCTATTCATGGCTGTTGTCAGAGTAAAAAATATTTCTCATGCCATAGATTTTAACTTGAGACAACCATTTGTTATTAAAATGGACATTGACAAGGTAAGTTATAAGTGGAGCTACCATACTTGGTCCCACCAGTCCAAAGCTTGGTAGCTACACTGTAGCCAACACTCATATTTGAATAGTTTGACAGGTGCCTTTACCAGGACGTTTTTACTGAATACAAAGTTACAACTTTGTGTCAAAACTATTCAAACCTGATCCCAACATATTATAGAGTTCGTGTGCATGATAAATTGTTGATGACAGTGGCCATTTGTTGCTGAAATCAATGATATTGTAAGTGACAGCTAGCACGCACAGCCATCCACTTCTCACCTCCATTATCTGATTATCGGCAGTCAGATGACCTGCTCTATGCGCGCGCACATTCTATCGCTGAATTTGAGTATAGCCAGAAAAAAAAAATATTCTCATTATTTTCCCAAGATATGATAAAGAATTCTGAAAATTGTCTCACGTATGATTTTTGATAAGGAATTCTGAGAATGAAACTTACACAACACTTAAAATATTGGCAGGAGTTTAAATCATCTTTTTTTATATTTGATTAAGTATTAGCATTAAATGGTAGCTGTCTAAATATATATTCTGAAAGGTGTACATGTTGATTAAGTATCAGTAAAGTAATTCATCTTGTATCAATATCATTAATACAATGATTGAAATTTCTAACATTCATACTTTGAACGAAAAAAGTTGAACACAGCAAAAATAATTCCAAGAGTGATAAATTTCCATTTTGAACTCACCAAAGTAACACTACATAACTGATAATTTATGTTCTTAACAATACATAACTTGAATCCTTTCATAGGTAGCTTAGTCCCTTAAGATTCAAAAGATTCAAAATAGTCGCACATTAATATTTATGGAAAATAACTAAGACTAATTTCACGATATACAAAACAATGATAACTGTTTTTCTTGCAACTGTAAATAATTTATTTTCTCTACACATTATACACATTCTCTCTACACAATATATTGTGAAGGGATGAGTTGCTGAGGTAATGCCAACAACAGCATCACCACACCACATGGCCAATACTGCAAACTCTTTTAAAATGCCAATTGTTTTTTTTAATTTATTTTTCTATGCCATACAACTACCATCCATATCAAAATTCTAAATTTGTCAAAGCAAATATTTCTGAATGTCTCAAATTATTTGGTTGGTACCTACAGGTTGCAGCCACTTGGCATGAGACCAATTTTTGTCTTGTCCCACAGATATAGTGCACCGTGGTGCCATCTGGTGAGAGCTGCACACATATTGAGACCATTTTCACAGGGTTCTCAAGCCTACCTTGTCTAAAGAGTAGAGACAATAATTTTCCCCCTCATTTATTGCATACTACCCATGAGCGCAATATAAGAACTATCACAATGTCCACTTGGCAAAATATACTTATATTTATATCTATACACTGTCATTTGCTTGATACTTATTATAAGGAGGTATTTTAACAGAGTGTAAGCTCAGCAGTCACCTAAGCTTTGGCCCATCTACTTTATATACACCATTAAGATCATACGTCACTTGTAGTTGTACACAAGAAATAAAAGAGCACTTCCACATTTAACTGAAGAGACCATGTTGATAAGGTTCAGAGAATAGAATACCTTGTTTCTGAATAATGGCTTGCTATATACTTCTTTTAAAACTGATTTAACAAGAAATGGGGAAATATTCAAGCTGTACCTAGAAACAAGATATTTTTTCATCCTAATGCCAGATTCGCCGTGCTTGGGACATAAAACATCAACAGAAGACATAAAACTACACAACTTAATAAATATATGTAAAAAAAACATCTAAGTATTGTATACTTTCAGTTCAAATCAGGGATATTTGGGGAATGCAAAATGGCTGCATTAATTCAAATGACAATCCAAATTTGTTGACCTTCCAAAATGATGTATTGTGAAATAATGATACTAGAACAAAATTTTATTTAAAAAAATGACACATGACTCCCTTCTCAAGCATTAGAGACATGGCAACTGTGGCAGAGCAAGATAAATTTGGCATCTACGTGTACTATAATTGTCATGTTTTTTTTGTCATGCATATAGTTGTTCTCTTATAACTGGTGCCATTTCTTCTGCAAGTGTGATCTGCTCTACCAAAGAAAAATAATATGCTGTGGAATTCTAGTGTGCACAACACATTCACATGGTACATTTATGCCATTATTAACCTTTGTACAAATTATTCTTTCGGACACTTTCCAAAGGGAAGTGTGCATTTATATTACATATTTGACATATTTATTTATGTACAGATTAACACTACCTTTAAGACCCATATATATGAATTATTTGGAGCTTTTAAATTTCAGTGAAGGATCAATTATGGACCAATATGGACCACTTTTAAGGCTGTACTCAATTTATTTTACCTTAATATCTAATCAAACAAGTGTCAATTATTTCATAATATTACTCAACACTTCAAAACATTTATGACTAGAGTTCATAAAATGCACCATACCCACTGCAAATTATAGTTATATTTTTATATGGCCAGACATGCCATTCATTAACAACTTTAAGGAATATTCTGTTTGAATGTAGATATATATATATAGTCATAACAGAATGCCATTTATAAAAATGGTCAGGCTATAAAACAGCTGATTTAATACATTGGTAAACAAACAAAATCTTCAGAAAAAACATGTAACATTAGTTATACAGATTAAGTATAAAGTACCGGTAAGAGAAAACAAAGGAAAAACCATCACCTCTTTAAACAGTGTAAAATATTCAACACATTTGAGAAAATTAGTAAACAATAAAAATATACAATGTAAGTTATGAAATTGTAATTTGTAGAAATTGTAAAGTGCAGTTCATGGTCAGAGCAATCATGCCAAATCTGGAATGCACTTTATATGAGACATATTGTCAGGAAATAGAATATTCGGGACTCTTGTACATGTAAGTCAGTCACATGTCTGCAGTCCCAAAATCAAAGAATGCAGAAATGACAATAAACAAGCAGTGAGAGCACAAAAAGGTCACAACTAAAAAGTTCACATCAACGGTGATTTGTGGAATAATTATTATAAAGATAAACATCTATTTCCATGTTTGATTTATTGCATATTTGTTTTTTGTTTCTTTTTCATAAGGTTCATAAGGTTCAGTGACCAGTTTAGTTGTACTCTCTCCATTGTTCTTACATTTGTATATCAATTCTGCCAGATGGAATGTCATAATAACATAAAATATACTTTGAATTAATTCATAGATCAATAACAGTTTGAAAATAACACATGTATGTATAGTTTTATCACATTTGAAGGCTTTACATCATTGTAAATTCAAGACTTATCCTGTTTTATCCTATAAATCTGATAAATTATTAAAGAGTTAATGACATGGTATGTCATTTAGTTATGAACTTGACATTTAATGAATCCTATGTAGCTACCTTGTATTATTGATACACAAACCTGACAAAATGACCAAGACATATTTGTTTACTCCCTAGTATTGCATGGTCATTTAGTACCCTATTGATACACACACACAAAACTTATTAATACTACAATATATCACTATATACCTTTACACTGATATAAGATTTAAGAACAGAATATGTCAAGTGTAAAGATTTCATCAGTCCAGGGACATAATCATGGTCTGCAGCCATTGTTGTTGTCATGAAAACAGTTGTCATGGTAACCACTGTAGTTCACAGAAGATGTCACTTCATTTATCCTCTATACAAGAACAAGTCCTTAAACTAAGATTGAATCATTGGACTGGTACAGATGTCTTCATACCATTCCCTATTTGTTACTTTCCCTCAGATATGTAAACATTCCCTTAACCTTGGCTGGATATTGAACAGGGCAATGGTATTTTTTTTAAATTGACTTAAGGTGTTATAGACAAACCTATAGAGGTGGCCTTGCACTACCTGAAGATCAAATCTGTCTGTAATTTATGGCAAAAAATCACTTTCAGCAACCAGACTGAAGCCAATGTTAAGGTGGTGAATACTGAATCATTATTTTGAACATTTGAAACAATATTACCAGACATGACAAAACAATTGTTCAAGTTCATTCTCAGATAAGTGTAACATGATCACAGTATTATTTCTCACATTTGGATAAAGTTTATAAATATCATTACACCAGACAGAATGGGAATGAATATTACTGTCCAGCACTAATGTATTAATGTTTATTACAGTCATATCAACCCCTTGCATATCTAGTTGCAAATAGTTAACCTTTCACTATTTTGATATCATAAAAATATGATGCATTATTGTGTCAAGGGCAACTTATTTCAAGTGTAAGGTTTCCTTAGATACTGCAAAATGTATACATATGAAATTCAAGTTCATTAAAAATATTAATTTGTTTTAGTCAATAACATACCTGATGAGAAAGTTAGTTTGCAATTTGGAATGTAATATTTGTAATGTTGGAAAGTGCTCACAGGATTTCAATTAAGTTTGTATTTTTTTCTGCAATATATATTGAATATAGGCAGAGGCATCTGGTGTGAAATGAATGAAACAGTAAAGCTGTGGAGATTCAAATGTTTCAGCAACAAGTGGTGAAGGGAAATTCCAAACAGATCATATTTCAAATTTCATGGCATTGTGCCCTTATATCTAAATTACTAAAAAATCCCAAAGGTTAACATACTGCCAGCGATAAATCCTGGGGTTAATCTGGCTTTTGAGTTAAAGAATTGCCCAAGACTTTGCAAGGGTTAATGTATGTATCCAAATAATATTTATACTAATTGTTTGGACCCTATCATTATCATATCTTTTTCAGTAAAACTGTAATCGTTTTCGTTTTAACAGCTTCAAAATGCATCCTTGATGTTTTTAAATGGTCTGACAGCAAGGTCTACAGGCAGATTAAAGTGAATCTTGGACAGTTTATCCAGCGACTGTAGGGCATCATCAAACCCTGAGGAATACATAAAAATACCGTTCAAATATAATAACTTGCAGTGGTCCTGAGCTAGATGTAATATACTCAATGTGATTTGCAATATTACTATTCTATAAACAAGAATATAAGCATCTCTCTAAATTATGCATACAAAAGAAAAAAGAAAATTAGGTATAAAAAAAAAAGAAAAGAAAGAAAGTAATCCTATTAAATATTGATAAATGCTCACCTGTTTTGACAACATAACTCCAAGGCTGATAGTAGAACTCAATGAGAGAGTTTGTTCGTAACACCAACCTCAACCATGGCACTAACTTCCTCTCACTAAAAAGAAGACAATGTTTGTGAAGCACTCCTCTGGAGGTAACATGCAATGCTTTATCACTGATAATTCTCAGTATTTACCCAACTTTGTAAGTCAATTTTTACAGTCAATTTTACAGACATCTCAAACTTAGGATATATTTAACAAATAGCTGAGAAATCCAATCAGTAGTTCTAGGGCAGATTGAGTTTGATGAACAGACAGAATGACAGAAAATGTCCCTCCTCACTACATGAGCTTTGATAACAGTACAGCTAAAAATCAGCGGAAGCCACAATTGCATGCTTTTTTGTTTCATTTCAGCCAAGTAAAATCAGTGATAAAAAAGCAATTGAATAAACCCTTAAACTGTAAAAGTAGGTGCCAGGTGTGGTTGTCCATAAGCTGTACAAAGTTTAATAGTATTTTACTTGATACTTGTTCTCTTTGGTAATGTTCTATGAATAGAAATATGAATCAAATAGAGATGGTGTAATTTTTACAGGCTGACATAACTTCTGTGAACAAAGGCTCCAATCTGAGGAGCTGTATACAATTTTGGTAATTGTTAAAAAAGAATCTGATGGATTAATTTTGATACATGTTAGGTTTTCAAATACCCACAACAATCAACATTAAATGAGCTAATATTGTCCATGTAGGTTAAATTTGTGAACAAAAATTTGGAGATTATTTGTCCAAATGACCTCATGGCCTTTAATAGAAGCAATACATTTGAAATACAACTTTATTGGTCTTAACTGATAATTTCTGAGTTCAGGTTCAGCGTTTATGACATTTATTGGAGTGACAGAAAGATGAAAAAGAAAAATTTAGAAAACTACTTACTTGAGTGCTAAGCAAACAAAAGCTTTGAGCTGCGAGTCTTCACTTCGTTTCAAGGGCTGATGTGAGCTCAACACAGAATGGATTGCACTCAACAATGTCTGCAAAATAAATCCATATTATTCATTTTTCTTCACAGGGCTCTTTAATATTTTAACATTTAAATCCAAATCAACTTTAAAAGTACCTGTTTGGCTGTGATTGCTTTGCCACCTACAATATCTAGGTCAAAGGAATCTGATAATTTTCTGGCTGTTGAATCATTGTACTCTTTGCCATGCTGAAAGAGAATAATAATAATAATAATTACCATCAATCCATTTATCAGCAAAATATTCCCAAAATTTCAGATAAAAAATGTTGAGACATTCTCATGGCAAAATTCAATTATAAGCAAATTGTTTTTATTTCATACACGTTTAATGATCCTACCTTCATCTCATAATATTTAAGGAAAATATCCCATGCATGCATGATTTTTGTTTCTCCTTTTGGAGCTCTTGAAGAAAAACAACCAAATGGTACTAAGCTTGTGCTTTGTCCAATCTGAAAAATAAACACACACACACAATGACACTATTGATTAAAAAAAAAACAATCAATCAATCAATTAATCAACATATAAATGCTTATTTTATTATTTTAAGTAATAAACATAGACTTAAGGTTCAGAGGCTAGCAGTCATACCTCCATTAAGCCATGCTGCATGAGATCTCTTAGTGCCATAGCCAATTCTTTTCTCACAGCTGTCACTAACTCCTGGTTGCACTGGATTGTAGGTGCCTACAACAGCCCAATAAATAGGTTACATTTCATTACCAGACCTGTATATCATTAAACTTAAATAAACACTTGGCAATATTCAATAACAATGAAACACCTATTTTCTCATAATGATATATCCTTGTTACAACATAATAAAGGTAATGCACTAGGATTACACGTTATTGAAAGATGATTTGAGTTATTTTGACACACAGCATAAAAAAGAGAAGGTGAAAATCTAGTTTTCCTTTAAATAACTTTCAAATGTGTGGTTGTCAATAGCAAAGTATTCAATTCAGTATTCAGTTAAATTACCGTACCACCTCGGTAATGCAGAGTTTGCAGTTTTTTATGCACAATAGGTTTATCAGGTAATTAACCTTATATTCCAAACTTACATCTTCTGAATCAGATGTATATTCTGATTCTTCAGTCATAAAGCCTTCCTGTTGCTGAGATCTTTCTATTACATTATTGACTGCCACCTCCAACTTTGCGCGTAGATCACTGTGAAAAAACACACCCTTAATTCTAACTTACAACCATGAATTAATATTGAAGTTTTTTGTTTTAAACCTGATAAAATCCATATTCAGAAATTTATATTCTACATTATATCATTCCATTTTGGTTACAGAATAAGATTTGAATGGATTTTTTATATCTTAGGGGCAAATGTTAGATAATTCTATATATTTCACAAAATATTTTATTTTATGGTCATTTCTTTAACATAACACTCACCCCCAATGGTTACCCTTTGAAGTTCGTTTCAACAGGTTTCTTTGGAATTCTTTGCCACCGCAACCAAACTGGCTGATGGCAAATATCTGTAGCACAGTGAGAGCCTGCTTCATAATAGACAGTGTGGTCTCATGAACTTTCTGCAAGCAAGTACATCAAAGTTATGTGAATAATCCTAACTGGACCACTATTCAAAGTGAAACAAATTTGTACAAAATAGTAGAGATCTCAGTTGACATATTATTGGTGGGCAGATTTTATTTTTTATTGAGTCAGTCTCCTGCCTGTATGGACCCTCAGAGCATGAAAAATGTTCCATAGGATGGTAAAACAACCATTTAGCTAAAAAAAAATTAGCTTAAAACCTAAATGTTTCAAAACAGGATACATATTTCGAATGAGTCCTTTTCTATATTTCAATATATATGCTCAATTTTGGACAAATTATCATATGTAGTTCCCTGCAATGTACTTAACACTGCATTTTAAAAGCTAATCAACCACAATTAAAATAAACCAGATCATATGAAAAAAAATTGATTAATATTGGACAAAGGAAAAACTATTGAAAATTTTAATTTGGTACTGATAATATGCACTCACTTTTGTGTTTTCTTTGGCATCTTTTAATTTTTCTGCTGGAGTTTTTGCCGTGCCATTTGCATCTGCTATCTGAAAAGAGAATGGCTTGAGAAGGGGCAAGCCGAATGCTTATATATATATATATCGAAGCAGGAAAAAAGGAAATCAAAGTATGCTGTGTCAAAAGGAGGTAGGATAAAGTAGGATATTATATATGAGAATCAGTTAAGCAGCACAACTGAAAAACATTGATGTCATTTCTTTTTAATTCAACAACTGTGAAATGTCTAAAGATGATATCAATAACACAAATATATTTAACCTGATATTTACAGGAAAAATTATTGCAAATTGGGAGCTGAGAAAATAATTGCAATTATGTTGAGTCAAAGAAATAAAATTAAAATTAAATCAAAAGATGTATTCCAATGCAAATTAAAATCTAGGTCATTGCATCCTGATATAGACAAGCAAAAATGATTTATAAAGCTATCACATGTATCAACATATAATCACACATACTTCATCACCAGTTTTACCTCTTATTAAGAAAGGTGTTAATACGTGCAATGAAAAAAAATGCTGGTGTTGAATCAATGACACTGATATACATATGTACATATCCAAGTGTGGATTTTGATCAGACCTCCTATTTAACGCATGATAATTTCCATGCATCTCCAAAAACACCAAATGTAAATGATTCTCAAAATACTGCTGAGAATGCTAGGAAGTTACACTTTAAAATGTATTTTTTAATATTTACCTTTCCATGTACAGCGCAAGTGCATTTGACACCTAATGGACCAGGGCTCTGTGCTTCTCCTACAATGGATGAAGGATCACTAAATTCAAAGCAACAAGGGACATTGGCAACTTATCAATCCTTCTTCATTTCTCATTGAAATAACCTTCTGACTTTCTGAGGTCATGTATTTACATCAATATCTTAAAAGCATTGCTTAAGTAGAAACAATAATCATTATCTAATTGACTTTATTTACATATTTCCAGATTCTTATGATCCAATCATTAATAAATAGCATAAATGACAATCTGACAGTATTTGAATACCTTGTAAAAATGAAATGAATCTTTCCAAGTCAGTGATCTGTGTTTTTAACTGATCCACAAGCTTTTCTTTCACTTTGGCTGGATTCACAATCTGTAAAAGGATCAAATACAAAATGAAGAACTTTATAATATTGCTTATTTACATATAGATAAGAATGATAAAATTATATTTGCACTCTCCATCAATTCTCCTTACTGACAACCACATCAACAAACATTTTAAGCAAGTGTATATGTGGTGTTTATTTGAATACATTTGTCAACTACAAGTAAGATTTATTATCAGGAGGTTCAATACCCTTTCTATTATATAATTCATTACGTTCCCTTTGAGGCCTATCTAACAAATGAAATACCTGTCCAATTGCTTTATCCACTGCATGTCGGAGTTCGTCTGAACTAAGTTTACTAAAATCATCCAGGTCAAGCTGTAGTTTGTTTCTCAGCTGGTCAATGATTACTTTTTGTTTCTCAACCATCATGTTGGTTGGCAGATCAGCTTCCCCCATCTGTAGAAAAACAACTACTATTTTGTTCACTTCCATATAATATCAAGAGATTTGTGTTATTACAGCTGGCATTTACTCAAAAGTATTGTTTTCTTAAACCAAAGAACATGTTTCTGTAAAAATGATTTCATGAACATTCCCAAGAGTTAATCAATCTCTGACCACTGACCTCATAAGCATAAGTCTCTAGGTCCTGCAATTGTGATTTAAGCTGCAAGATGAGTTCCTGTTGTTTTTGTCTCTGTTCCATTATTTTGTGGTCATATTCCTCTTCATTCTGTAACCAATCATATAAACACACATAAATATACTACTTTAAACTAAAGTCAATACATTGAATCAAAGCTGATCTGTTGATAAATTACCACTGGAAATTCCCAAACTTTTATTTCAAATATGAGTTTTGTCAAAACTTGGAAATTTTTCAATAAAAATAATTTTGTTTACAGTCTTATTACATTCATATATAAAAAAAGCATGAACGTGATCAGAGAGGAAGGGTGACGAGATTTGAAAAAAAAAAAAAAAAGTTGCAGTCTGAGGTATTGACTGCAATAAAATTCGCCACTGATAAAAGTGTGTGATCTCGCTGTTGCGTTTTTATGTTGCCCTCTGGTGGACGCTAGATCAGTCTCCACTTCAGTTTTATTTTGCAAGTTTATGCGATGTTTTGCACAATA
Organism: Amphiduros pacificus; assembly: GCA_949316495.1. Taxonomy (NCBI): domain Eukaryota; kingdom Metazoa; phylum Annelida; class Polychaeta; order Phyllodocida; family Hesionidae; genus Amphiduros; species Amphiduros pacificus. Next base: position 20,455,959 of record OX439003.1, read on the forward strand.
TGTACATTAGGAATAGAGTTGTTTTCACTAAATTTTTATCAGGATTATGTTAGATATGAGATATTACCAACAATATGCCTATTTTTCTGTATTAGAGCTTTGTTTTCAACATCAGCAATTTGACCTATTTAATTACCTATTTATTGAGGTCCCACTAGGTTTTGTACAAAGGGGCCAACATGGGTGAAATACAGATAGTTTGAGCCAGCATGATTGTGAGAAACAATGTGAGATAGTGAGATTGCTACAACAGCAAGAAATAGCTGCATAAATAAGAGATAGCTGCATAAATAAGAGATAGCTGCATAAATAAGAGATAACTGCATAAATAAGAGATAGCTGTATAAATAAGAGATAGCTGTGCATGAATAAGAGATAGCTGCATAATTGGGAGATAGCTGTATAAATAAGAGATAGCTGCATAACTGAGAGATAGCTGTATTGAGACATGAAAAATAGCTGCACAAATAAGAGATAGCTGCATAAATAAGAGATAGCTGCATAAATAAGAGATAGCTGCATAAATAAGAGATAACTGCATAAATAAGAGATAGCTGAATAAATAAGAGATAGCTGAATAAATAAGAGATAGCTGTGGGAGAGACAGCTGGACATGGTGAGAGATAGCTGGACATGGTGAGAGATAGCTGGACATGGTGAGAGATAGCTGCACATGGTGAGAGATAGCTGCACATGGTGAGAGATAGCTGCACATGGGGAGAGACAGCTGCACATGATGAGAGATAACTGCACAGTTTGAGAGATAGCTGCACATGGTGAGAGATATCTGCACATGGGGAGAGATAGCTGCACATGGTGAGAGATAGCTGCACATGGTAGAGAGACAGCTGCACATGGTAAGAGATAGCTGCACATGGTGAGAGATAGCTGCACATGGGGAGAGACAGCTGCACATAGCGAGAGATAGCTGCACATGGTGAGAGATAGCTGCACATGGGGAGAGATAGCTGCACAGTTTGAGAGATAGCTGCACATGGTAGAGAGATAGCTGCACATGGGGAGAGATAGCTGCAAATGGTGAGAGATAGCTGCACACATGGTAGTTGCACAAGTGAGAGATAGCTGCACATGGTGAGAGATAGCTGCACATGGTGAGAGATAGCTGCACATGGGGAGAGATAGCTGCACATGGGGAGAGATAGCTGCAAATGGTGAGAGATAGCTGCACACATGGTAGTTGCACAAGTGAGAGATAGCTGCACATGGGGAGAGATAGCTGCACATGGGGAGAGATAGCTGCACATGGGGAGAGATAGCTGCACATGGTATGGTGAGAGATAGCTGCACATGGTATGGTGAGAGATAGCTGCACATGGTATGGTGAGAGATAGCTGCACATGGTATGGTGAGAGATAGCTGCACATGGGGAGAGATAGCTGCACATGGGGAGAGATAGCTGCACATGGGGAGAGATAGCTGCACATGGTAAGAGATAGCTGCACATGGTGAGAGATAACTGCACATGGGGAGAGACAGCTGCACATGGTGAGAGACAGCTGCACATGGTGAGAGACAGCTGCACATGGTGAGAGATTGCTGCACATGGTGAGAGATAGTTACAACAGTGAGAGACAACTGCACAACTGAATGACAGCTCCACAAGTGTTAGTTGCACAAGTGAGAGACAGCTGCACATGTGAGAGATAGCTGTATAGGTGAGGGATGGCTGCATAGGTGAGAGATAGCTGCACAATTGAGAGACAGCTGCACAGGTGATGGATAGCTACAACAGTGAGGGACAGCATCACTTCCCAGCCGAAGGCACTTGTTCGTATAAAAAGTATTTACAGTCTTATTGGAATAAGAAGTGTTCAATAATATTTTCCAATTAAGATATTGATATAAAATTTCTCAAAAAGACCCCGTAATGATAATATTTAAAGTTCAATGACAAGAAAGTTACTTACAATTTTCATTGGAGCTGTGACATTTTCATCTTCAGGAACTGAATAACTGCGTACATCTGGGATACCTTTGAATGCAAATTCCTCCAATTCCTTCAGTTTGAGCTGAAAAAAAGTCAAGAAACTGCAAGCCACATCACATAAAACAAAAATAAAATGAAAAAGTTAATTATTGTTAAATATGCTATATATTACATTAAACTGGTAAAAGCACTTGCTGGTAGTTAAAAATGGGATTATTTTATTTTATCTTATTTATTTCTAACTAGTAATTTATAATTATTTGGTTATATGTATGTTATATTTGATAACGGCTGTACCAAATTGGAACAACTGAATATCCACTATCTTTTCAAGGATTAATTACTCTTTCCAAAACCAGTGAATGAATATCTAGATACCTCTTTTTCATCAGGTGGAGCATCTACTATTTGTTTCAGCCGGAACTGGACCTGGGCAAAGTGACTGGTAAGTGCAAACAAGGAAGAATTGAGCTGTTCTTGTTCATCTTCTAACCTCCGCAACTGTTCAAGTTCATTAGCGCTCGTTCTGAAAAGAGATAAAAAGTGGAATTATGAGAAGTAAAAAAAAAAATTCAAATTTGCTACAGGATAAGAAACCAATAATATGTAGTATTTATTAACAAATATATGGCATTGTCATGAGTAAAAAAAAAACTTTCAATTTAGCTGAAGGATATGAAATCAATATGTAGTACTTATTAACAAATATATGAAATTGTCAGGAGTGATAAAACAAAAAATCTTTCATATCAGCTATTGGATATGAAATCAATATGAAGTGCATATTAAGGAATATATAGTAGCAAATTGTTTACCCCCATCTTGGCTCTTCCATAGAGCCTGGCACAGGAGTGGTGACAGCTGCTCCTAGTGGGGCCCATCTCTCTGCTGGCCTCTCATCCATGCTGTCATAACTCTCGTCTGTGGCAACATTCATTTCTTCCATCATCTTGGTAGGTGGCCCTATGAGGGTGGAAGCCCTGCCCAAGTCTCCACTTTCAGTTTCACTATCTATTTCAGCTGTGCATAAAAACAAGAAAGTATTTTTAAAAAAATAATTGCATTTTGAAGATTGTATTTATGACAGCGTACAGTGCAGTGGAAAAAACAACAGGATACTTCTTAACATACCCTTTTCCAAAAAATGGCCAGTGGATGTGACACTGCTGAGACAAAGTGCTGTACAAATAAAATTATGACATAACGGTATGCACATCATGAATAATTGAGAGTGAGGCTCCAAATATTGAACATGACATCATAAAGTCTTTAGTAATAAAGATTTATTGCAGGCCTAAGGCTTCAAGAGAAAACTTTACTTTTACAAATAGTTGAATAAGTTATTTCTCAAAGTATATTTAAAATAAAATATTATGGCACATCTCTCTTAAAATCAGTATAAATAAAATACACCAATTATGGTAAAAGCCTCCTAAATACCAGAAGAATGGATGACAGTGCTGGTCTATGTTTCTACTCAACATGAGTGCTCTCTAGATTATAATATGATTTACCAATGCTTAGCTAAAACTCAAAAACATTTTGGCACTGATTTCTATTTTTAAAATTATACAGAGAGACAGATTGCGAGTTACAATCCCAAAAATACAATTCGAGATAAAATCAAAAATATCATAGATTTCATAGATACAAATTTCTACCTTGAATAGCGTAGTCTAAAAACTAAAGTGTAATATGAGTGTGTGATACAAAACAAAAAGTCATATGATGGATACACAGATATATTGAAACATTTACTTTTGATATAAATACAACATGCAAACGACAATTTTTACCTCCTTCGCTATGTAGCATATCCATGATTTTGATCGCTTAAATAAGACAAAATTCAATCAGGTCATTGGCATTTGACAAAAATCTCATGATAGAAGACAACAAATTGAGATATAAAATTGTTAGAATGAATGTTCTCAAGTATTTTTCATAATTCTCGTTTTTTGGGTGCTTATTTTATTGGAATATCACTGGCATTTTAAAACTTTTTTCATTATCAAAAAAACACCTTAAGTATCTGTTCAATCAAGTGTAAAAAAAGCACGAAGTAAATTAAACATTTTTGGCTTGTTTGGGGTTTTAAATCATTTCAGTCATTTCATGATGAGACCTACTTGTAGCAGATATAGTGCTGCCTCATTGAACTATCATATTGCAGGTCCTTGACATGACAGCCCACCCGGTCAAAGATTTACAAGGGCAACAGGCTGAATTCAATCTCTGGGGATCAAACCCATGACCTTTACATCACATAAGAAGAACCAATGCTAATAAGCATGTGCTCTAACCAACTGAGCCATTGTCCCTGGCCTTGCAAATGCAACACAATTAAATAGATGATAGATATATGCATTGTATGAAACATCTGATGTCATGTCCTGGTGACACAACAAAATTCAAATGCATCTGAATATCATAGGCTGCTACTTCAAGGAGAATGAAACCCTTCCCAAAATATAGATAAGAAATGTTCATGGTATTGATGTGAACAGATAGAAAGAATAAAAAAGAAGAATTTTACAGATACTTTTAGTATGTTTACTGTTCCTAAATGTTCTGAATGTGTGCAAATATATTTTACTGGTGGAAGCCATCTTGTCAAGGGGATTATAGTAGTAGCAGTAAACCAGAAACATGTTCTAATTTTTTGGCAAATTACAGCAAAAATATGGTTAAACAAATCCCAGGGGATGTGTATCAGTGTTATTGTTTAATTCAAACACAGTACTTATTTTTATCTAGGTCACTTGGGTATTTCAAACCATGGCAGATCATACCAGTGGGGACAAGGATCGCTGACACTGACACTGATCATGGAAAATCACTGCAAAGCTAAATGTTCACCTTTATTTGGCGTGGAATCAGATCTAATAAATAAAAAGGATGAATTAATTTAGCTTCATCTCCTCACACTGCCAAATCCATCAAAACTAAAATCAACATCAATATGAATTTTCTACATTTAAATAATATTCCTCTCACCTAAGGATATGAAATGCTCTAATTGTACTTAGAAAAAGTCAGTTAAACAGGATGGGAAATAACGATGGGAAAATGAGATGTGAATTATGTGTGCCTTGAATCTTCAAGTGTCAATTTGCGAAGCTTTACCAGCTTGTGCTTCCTGGAATCTCAAGTAACCATGACAACTTGCTCTGTACATATTGGCAAGAATGCAGTCTTCCACCATCCATTTAATAAGGGACAGATAGATCATTATTATATTTTTTTGTTGTAAAGCTACCAAGTGTAGGGCACTGGTGGACTTACGGTATTATTTGAAGTTAAACAAGGATATTTCACAATAATACACCAAAATTATCAAAGTTACACATAATCCAAACATTTAGTTAATGTTTGCAAGATAAAAAGTATGACTGATGATTAGCCAAATCTATATCTATTTACATACAACTATACTACTAGTGCCAACAAACAATGAAAAAAGCAAACATGGTTGAGAAGTAGACATTTTCCGGCACAGTTGAAAATGCCCTCAGCTATTGGGAAACATCACAAATTGCTGAATAGGATAGGCTAAATCTTGCACAGAAATGTACTCTTTAGCCTAAATTTCAGTCATATAATAATGTTTCACTCATGTTATCTTTGCCTTTAGGACTGGATGTTTGAGGTTTCAACTCACTGAGTTGTAAGACTGTGGAGTGTCACTCTATTATGCCCCCATGTAATTCATTTCAGCAGCCATCTTTTGAGTTTTCTGTCAACTGATAGACAATGCAGGCAATTCCATGTATATGCATTGCTGTCCATCATGATGCCTATAAGCAAATTGATGCATAGCTTTTTGCATGGGGCAGCACATTTTCAATTTTGACACAGAGTGACGGATAGGTTTCTCATAGTTTGCAAGTTTAATTCTGGCGCCAAATTAGAAGTGACCATGAACACCTCACAACACTGTATTGCGCACTGCATGTATGGAAACAGCCTAAATCGCAACAGAACCAAGTGAAATCTGAGCAGTGCCAGACAGTGGACAATGGCTGAATTGAAAAAAGTTTTCTTTAATAATAATAAACTACCAGATCCAAATTATTGAGAAAATAAGATATCATAAGTAACAATGATTTCTGGTTTGGAAACTAATATGCTCATATTTTTACATAAATGCAGTATTTAAAGTAAAAATATCACATAGCTTACCGTATTTACTCATGTATAAGACGAGGTTTTTGTGCAAAAAACCTTAGTTAATGTTTGGGGGTCGTCTTATACACGAGAGCAGTCTTATACTCGAGTATTTACGGTAAAACGTAAATACGGTAAAACGTAAATACGATGTTCATATTTTCGAAATAACGAATATCAGACGTAGCAGATTGATTTTAATTGCGTTTTAAATGATAAATAAAGGTATTTACCCAATATTATTGGTCTATTATTTCAAAACGCTTTGTTTTGACTTTGTTCTCACTGATTCCAATTATCAGCGTTCAGTTTTGCGTTTCGTCATTGTCTCCACTGCTTTGAGTCTTGTCTTCCCTTTTTGATTGCATAAAGGTATTTACCCAATATTATCACAAATTGTTCGAGAACAGAACAAAACCATCAATCGCAATTAAAATCGATCCACGTGTGAAAGCATTTCTGTCAACAGGGAAGACACGACTCAAAGCAATGGAGACAATGACGAAACGCAAAACTGTGAAAACAAAGTCAGAACAAAGCGTTCCGAAATAATAGACATCAATTTTAATTGCGTTTTAAATGATAAATAAAAGTATTTACCCAATATTATCACAAATTATGCTTCGCAGGTCGAGAATATTTCCACGAAGTAAAACATAATACGATGTACGTGACGTCCTCGAAATAACAGACATCAGATGGAGCGGATAGATTTTAATTGCTTTTTAAATGATAAATAAAGGTATATACATAATATTATCACAAATTACGCTTTGCAGGTCGAGAACAGAACAATACCATCCATTATTGCGCAATATATTAATATTTCAATGCGAGTTAACACTCGTCTTCGTGCTAAAAACAAGAGCCTCTTCCCGTCACTTCCGCCTTTCAAAATTGCGACCACATGTTGCATTGAGTCGTGTCTTCCCTTTTTGACAGAAATGCCTTCACATGTGGATCGATTTTAATTGCGTTTTAAATGATAAATAAAAGTATATACCCAATATTAACACAAAATACGCTTTGCAGGTCGAGAACAGAACAAAACCATTCATCCATTTAACATGCATTATGCAATACAAGGTCGTCATTTTAAAAAGCAGGAGTGACGGGGACAAGCTCTTATTTTTGGCGCGAAAATAAATGGAGTGTATCAACTCGCATTGAAAAAATTAATATATTGCGCAACGATGGATCCCTGGCTTCTCTTCGTGTTGCCGCACATCAAATTTACTGTGTTCCGCACATCGAAAACGTAACACGATGTACGTGACATCCTTGATCAAAACTGTGAACGCTGATAATTGGAATCAGTGAGAACAAAGGCAAAACAAAGCGTTTCGAAATAATAGACCAAAAATATTGGGTAAATACCTTTATTTATCGTTTAAAACGCAATTAAAATCGATCCGGTAAATTCTGTGGCAAATCTGCAAAGTCAATGATCACATGACTTGTCAGTCACGTGGCCAAACGATCCGCTACGTCACGGACATCGTATTTACGTTTTACTTCTATGTCTGTTAAAATTATTATTTAAATATATCGCACAATTCAATTCTGCCTTTGATGTGGTGTGAAAATTAGTAAATTTTCACTGATACCAATTATCAGCGTTCACAGTTTGTTTCCACTGCTTTGAGTCGTGTCTTCCCTTTTTGACAGAAATGCTTTCACACGTGGATTGATTTTAATTGCGTTTTAAATGATAAATAAAGGTATTTATTTAATATTATCACAATTACGCTTCTCAGGTCGAGAATAACAAAGCGTTTTCATTATTTATCATTTAAAATGCAATTAAAATCGACCCGTTACATCCGATATCCGTTATTTCGAAAATATGAACATCGTATTTAAGTTTTACCGTATATACTCGTATATAAGACCGTTAAGATCTTGTATTGTAAGCATATTTACGTTTCACGTTTAAAATGCCCGCCAAGCTTGAGCTGAAACTTGAATGGTAGCAGAGGGGATATCTTGAGAAAAACCAACTCGTCTTATATTCGGTAATTGTTTTTTTTCAAGCAAAATAACCTCAATTTTGGGGGTTCGTCTTATACACGAGTCGTCTTATACACGAGTAAATACGGTATATTCAATACAGAATATTTTAAAACATAGATCTATATGTAAGTTAACAATATTGAGGTGTGAATAATGGTGTCAACTTATTGCCTTCAGGGAATGGTTTCAAAGGGTGCAGATCTGTGTGATTCGTGGGTGTCCAATATTGATTTTGTGATTGTATTAAATCCATTTGTCACAATATATATATAGATTTATAACATATTTCCTCAATTCTCTGGGTACATACATCACCAACACAAAACCGTGACTTTCTGAGACAATGTCCTGTCACTTGTAACATGATTTACAGGTGACTTTGTGATATAGGTTTCTGTAAGTTTCTGCCAATTTATGCCAGCAAAAAGTGTCATAAACCATCAAGAACTAGGTTTCTGACACTGACAGTTTACTCTGGGCGTCCCATCAGAAATAAGTTTATGCTGGCAGAAACCCAACCCTGATTTTCTGTATGTTGTTTTTAATGGAGCAAGATGGCAACCAGCCTATGGCTTGATATGCAAACTGCCGAGTAAACTTAAAGATGTATTCCTGTCATCAGAACCTCATTCATCGTATTTTAATGTTTGTCCTTGCCATTCATTCCTCAACCCATAAAGCAGTATTCAAAGGCATAATACCTTGTTAGGAAACCACAAGCAACCATACATTTCTTTACTGAAACGTTTTTCTTCCCCTTAATTACTACATCCAGCAACATATGTTGACTTTAGTAATATAAACACAAACCCAGCTGTCTTGCACTGGCACTGGCATGTGCACAACAGACGGGACAAGACACCCAGTTCTGCATTTACTGAGACAGATTAAAAGAAAATATAATCAAATAATATGGAATACTTGATGAGTTCTAATACATACCTGTTGAATAAAATAAACCTGAATTATATGTGCCGCAAATGGATTACATTTGTCTCATTTCATGTCGTTTTTCCTGACGACTCTTCAATTTCTATTTATATCCGGGCACCGACTCCACTGACGTCAACAATGGTGTGGAGAGAAATATTTGCACCTGAAATAAAGAAATCACATTTTAATATCATATAGGATTTGAAAATAGTCTTCTGTTATGTTTAACATATATGGCTGATATAATAATTAAAAATCAGTTTTCGATTGCAATTATCTATTTTAAAATCATTTATTTAATATTGTCTGTGATCAATAAACTTGGACAAAACAACCTCGCGACAACAGGGAAGTTGACCCGGAGCCGTGTGTATTTTTTTTGAGAAGCAAATGGTTATGGACCAAAATGCCAATTTTACATGGATCTTCTGATGTTATATATTTGACATAAGACAGAGCATTAGACAGAAATTCAAGGTGTCAAGATTTAACGGGTCAAAATACGCATTTTAATCCAATTAGTTCGACACCTGTTTGATCTAATCCACACATGATTAACACTTCAAAACGCACATTGACAATTTGAAAAATATAAAACAAATTAATTGAGACAAATTGGTCCTGAATCATTCGATGTTTTGGATGTGAAGATGGCCAGTAGTTTTGTAGCATTTTTCTCAGGAAGGGATAAGGTGAGTAGAAAACTCATGTTAATCGATTTATGTATGACAAATAGTCCTAAGGAAAGTGTGTGATTTGATTTTTGACAACTTAACTTAAGCCTTAACTGATGTCACGAGGACTGAGAGAACAACTACATCTACATCTACGGAATACGGGTCTGGATCTGCGGTTGCAGATATCAGGACTAGTCATTAATATTCATTTATGCATGATACATGATAAGAGTGCCAGTGAGGAGACAGCAGACAGGTTAATACGGGTGGGATTACATACAGGAACTTGAATAGTGTTCAGGATTGTACCATTTTTGCACACATCCTGGAATTGCACAAGATTTTAATATGGCCACCCACTGACTCCCAACTTGACCCAAGTTAGGAAGACAAGCTTCTTAATTAGAGGAACTGAGATGTCACCTTCTGGAAGCATACTGATCACAGAGTATCACAAATAGTTCCTTTTTGACATGCATTGCATATCAGCAATGTATATTGATTTCCACAGTTACACATGCACAAGTGAACAAATATACATGCAAAACATCACAAGTACCTCCAGTTTTTAGACCAAAACACATCCATATCTGTATCAAAATGTCCATGTTTGCAGCACAACATGTATCCTTTTTGATACCAATGCTCATCCATATCAACACCAATGATAGTCTGAGTCCACATCAATACACATCCATCTCTGCATCAAAATTCTTGTATATCTGCACAGTACTCAAACCAGCCAGCACCAATTTAGATTTTTCAATGGAGAAAGTAGTGCATTATTCATTAGCATATTATAGAATTCGAGCCCAGGGTTGAAACTATATTCTTGGACTCTCAAGCATGGCAAGAATCTTGTCTGTCCAAAATCTTGTCAAAAATACATCATCATGAACTTCTTAAACTTACTATAAGTGGTACACTTTTATTTTTGTACTGGATATCATCCAGTTCTAACAGATTTGACGAGCAATTTTGTCTCTGAGCAACTGCATCATACATCAAGGAGCATTTGTAAAAACTTTTAAACTTGAATACAAAATATGTAGACTTCTTTCACTGACATTATAAGGGTTCATATTTGGAAATTGGTATCACACTTGAAAAAATAACAAATTTGGATAAATGATATTGTCAATTGACACTATCATTGATTTGTCCAAATTTATTTATGATTCAAATGTGAATAAGCCTCAGATTGGGAAAACTACTGGTACATCATGGACTTTCTATAGATATATATTTGTATGATTTGAAACTGCACGTGGCCAATGGGCCCATGGCCTGCTACATTCAAATAAGGCAAGACAATAGGCTTGAGTTTAAGATCATGAATATTTATATTTTTTTATGTAGTGCATAATTGCTTCCAATAAGTGATGATTGACGATTTCCAATCTTAATGTAAAAAGGTCACTTAGTGGCCAAATAGTTTAAAGATGGCCCCCAAAACCCATTGCATTGGGTAATATTACAGTGACAATTCATTGATTTATGATGTAAAACCAGTCATCCAGATCTGATGACAAAAAAAAGCATGAACAAAATGGTTTTTGATTAATGGACCACAACCAGCTCGAATACAGCACTGTCTAAATAAAAAGTAGCAGGGACATCTCTATGCACATAAGTCAATCATTAATGCCAGACTCATCATTGTTTGCATGGGTGGAATTATTTTATCAGGTGAAGAACACAATGACTTGATCAGGGATTACTGGTCTCAAGGGGATAAAAGGCCAATTCGTTTGAAGTATTTTTTTAAAGAAAATATTTTGATTATGACAGATCTAAGTTTTTCCAGGTGATATAATAGGTGTTGCATTTTTCATAGAATTGAACACATAACATAAATGCCAAATAATTAGATTTATATCTTTATTGATCATGAGATACTCTGATTAGCATGTAGATATTTTGTGCAATATAATGATCTGAGTGTTAACAAAGCTGTTTGAATATGTCTGCATCTGGTATGAATATCTTTATACTATTAATATATTGATGATGAGAGACAAACATATATTATTTCAGCAAGTTTATACAAAATGATAGGGAAAAAATATTAAAACAACTGAAAACATTCTGAATAAAAGATATATCAATCTTAGACATGTGACATGCACAGACATGTCTTTTATCTTTGTAACTGTTGTATTCAGGGGCATATATGTTAGGCTGGTTATTTTTTGTTGCCCATGCATTGTCTAAACTAGATAAATAAAATGCCTTGATGTGATAATGCATAAAACATACTTAATGAAGATATGTATGGCAAATGTATGGTACATGGTGTAGATACATCCTGCTTATAAATGCCACATGAAACTTGCATTCAGAGATAGTGATGATAAAATAAATAATTAATATTCAACTGTATGATTGATGGATCACAGCTCTATTACAAAACTGCTGAAAACAAAATTAGGAGGGACATGTTTGGACTTTATGGTATTATACATATTAATGTTTTTATTCACTTTTGTTCTGTTATTTTTTATTTTTTTATTTTTTTTTGGTGGGGGGGGGGGGGGGGTATATTTGTCTACTTTTTGAAGGAGGATAATTATGAAAATGTTCTAGATACCACCTAAAACAAGAAAGAGTTCTTTAAAAAAAAAATTATAATGTGTTGTTAGCAGTAGAAATGATATATTTTTTTTTCACAAAAAATTAAGAATGTTTGTATTTGGGGGAATTATTTCGTGATGTGAGGGAGGGAATTTTACACACATACATACATGTGCATTTATGAATATGCATGCATGTATATATGTGTGTGACTAGTATATGATCAGATATTTGATAATTTGGAAGAATTAATGTTATGGTTTTCAGAAGCACATGTTTGGAACACAAAACCTGATGATGTTTTTCTTACCATGTGGGACATTTTAAAAGACAGCCAATGCCAAAACATAATGTGCTGTATACATCAGTCATTTATAAAGATGTATTTTGCATTGATTGAGAAAGCATATTTTAAAAAATAATGCTAGATCCTAGATGCAGATGTGACCTCTTACAATGTTGGTGTAATTATTATAGCAGTATCAATAATAAATTGTATTTTAATGTCTGAAATGCTAATTCTGCATTTTAGATATTTTAGAGTGTTTTTTTGTGAAAAAGTCAGAAAATAAACCTTGGGTAAGGTACATGACATAATTCTTCAATTGACTATTCATTTATTCAGTTGAATATTCATTTATTCAATTGAATACTAATTTGTTCAATTGAAGCTCAGATATAAAGAAAAAAATTAATCCCCTCAAATTTCTCCATGGTCTCCCAGTCGGGATATGCACATGGTATGATGATGTTGGTAAATGCAGGCACTACAAGCCAGGTTATTGGGACCGCTACTTCTACATCCTCATCCACTGCGTGCTACTCAACCTTTATGAGCTCTAGCTTTGTGGTTGAAGGGTTAATATCTTCTGTAACTCTTTGTTTGTTGACATGGACTGGTATCTGAGGATATGTCGTTTACTGGTTGGCAAAATCCGGATGTAGTCTGAACTTTTTGCTGTACCAACTTTGTTGTGAACTCTATGTGAACAGTGATATATACCCCTATGCAAACACTGAGATTTACCCAGTGATATAATCTACTGCTGATTTTCCGCTTTGCCAAGAAGATTATTTTGAAAAGGAATTTGACTGAATAAGGAAATCAACATTATTTATGATCTCATTTATTAACATCAAATTTGGATTCAAAGAACATTGTTATAGTTAATTGGATTTTGATTTACTATAAAATTCTAGAATTTTCAAAAGTCAGGACAATGGCTTTTAGTCAGTTCTTCCAGTTTTTTGCTCAGCAAAAGGTGAGTTTTACAGACGGGATATGATAAACATATTATATGTTCATATGCCACACCCATGTCCTATCTCACACTTGTTGACTGGCTGGACAAACATTTCCTGTACCAGGGATGTGCCTAACATAACCATGCTACGTCTAATGAGCATGCAATTAATCTTGACATTTAGTAGCATCAGATATTTAACTAAGATCCCATTCTTTTTTTCCATGCATATTCAGATATTTTACAAGTAACAATGACTAACCTACAGTGGAAAGTTTTGAACATAAATGAAAATCTTCACCATTCATAATATTATGGGCAGTTTTTGAGAGAAAAAATATCAGAAGATTAATCATAAAGTCTTGTCTAATGTGAAGAAACAACCAGAGGTTTTAAATTTTCTGTCATCAGTCAGACAGGAAATGTATATGGCATTGTTGTTACATTTACAGGTAGAGTGGATGGCAGAAGTTTGCTATCGGCTATTTCACAATCAGGTGTACACTTGGGCAGCCACTTTGGGTGAAAAGTGAACATATTTGTATTAGCTCACCAACTTGATTAATTGATTGCCACATGCCTTGGGCATATGCAGCAAAAATATTGGAGCACAAACTGTCTTATTTGTCTCAATAATGTCAAATTTGTATTTACACGTTAATGGGGGGTACGGACACTACAGTTTTAACTGTCCAAAATTTGTATAACAAATTCCTCAAGACATATGCTAATTTGACAGACTCATTTGCACACTTACATGTAACCAAGCCCCCACTGATACAAAATATATCACTCAGAAATATTGATATTCATTCTTATATCTTTTGTTTATCCTTATTCCAAAACAGATAAGTCACAAACAATAAGACAAATTTAATTCAAATGCAAACATTGAATTTATTTTTAAATTCAAGACATCAAGTGAACATAACAGAATGTATTTTGTCATAAGTGAGGTGTCCACTAACAATACACCTCGAAACTCTGATCATTTAGTAGTATTTTCCCATGAAATATTACAGAACAAATACTATCCTTTAGGGGGTACGGACACTACACAATCCAACCAAAAGTACCATTTTATTAACTATGTGTATTTTGCTCTATATTCATATCCAATGTTTGGAATCAGGTACAACATTATGCTTGCATGGATATTGAACCTATCTGAAAAAAATGTTCTGTGAAATGCACAATTATTTTGGGTCTTAATCACATGACTTGACTTCATTTAAATGACCACTTAATGAATCCATTATATTTGAGGCCATCTGTAGCTTCCTATTTGTTCTCTCAGATGGAACAACTCCTTGTGTCTCCAAGATTGGTCTTGTTGTTGGGGAGTCAACAAGTTTCTGGAGAACCTTGGCTCGTTTTTGTGGTGTTTTTGGCAACTGTTCCTTAGCTTTTCTCACGGCACGTCTTTCACAAGAGGGAGAGGAAAATGGTGGGGTCTCTTCTGATTCATTTTCAGTGTCACTTTCATTCTCATTCAACTTCTCATCCTCCACTTCTGAACACGGAGCACTTCTTTCTCCTTTTCTGTTTTCTTCACCTTTTCCTTCAGTGCTTCATCATATTTTCTCTTCCTATCCTTTTTTTTCGATTCACGACTCTTTGCAGCTGTTTCTCTCCTTGATTCAAGAGTCTCCATTCTGATTTTCACTTTTCTTCTTTGCTCAGAATTTTCTCATTTCTAGTTTCTTTTTTTCTCTGTGTGTTTTCATCTTCCTGGGATGGGTTTGCCACCTTTTCGTGGCATTTCTACTTTCCTTCTTCCTTTCTCTGTCTTTTCTCCTAACCTCAGCCAGTCTTTCAGGATTTTGACGCTGGTTTGCTCTCTGTCTTCTTTTCTTCAGGGTATTTTTACTGACTTGTGGACACTCCATCTTTAGGCCCAATCACTACAATAGAATAACATTAATTAAGTTGGTAAAGAAATCAAAAGAGGCCTCCCTGTCTGCTTGTAATTTCTAAAAAAACTACATCTTGGTTGGTGCAAGCTGCTTGTGCTCGGGATGCTGGCCAATATGAAATCTTGAGATTGTAAATGTTTCGTCCAGTTCCTTCATCTCCCATGTTTATATGATGATTACTCTGTTAAAATGCTACCACAGGACCATCCATGGGTTCACCTACAACAGAAAACAGGTCATTTAGCAATACAGTTCCCCATATCTTGCAGATAATGTCATATGATAATAACCTGTAGTGTCCGTACCCCCCCATGTAGGGTCCGTACCCCTACATTTCAGAAGCATCTTTCTTACAATATAGTCTTCATAATACATCTGTTGTTATTTGTTAATTGTAGTATGCAATTTTTATGTCTATTCTTTCTCATAATAGACAGGTAATAATCGTAGTGGAGAATATATATTGTTCAGTCAATCAAAATATGGACATCTAGATCAATTTTGTTATCAGATTTCGGAAGTGTGAGAAAACAAATCTATCTGAAAGTTATTGTTTTTCATTTAAATTTGAATGTAATTAATATTACATGATGCCAGATAGATTTCATCTGCATATTACATGTAAAAGTTTGATACTAGTATAAGATAATATATTCCTACTGACAGGGGTACGGACACTACAAGGGGGTACGGACACTACATTTGATGGTGAATTGTGATATATTTTTTTTTAGCTTTACAATATAACCTCAGTTAGTATCATATTAATGTATGACAAATGCCCCCATAAATATCTGAGTTTGTTGAATTTATATGTTTGTAAACAAGAGAAATATCAGGGGGGGTACGGACACTACAGATTTTTCCGGAAAATTAAAGCTTCATTTCTAGCAGGAAATTGTCATATACAGATTATTGATAAGAATGTATAACTTCCTAAATTTTCAAAACGTGGGTATATAATTACATAATGAGATAAATTATTATTATTTTATTAGTATAACACAACATTAAGGCTGCAAGAATATTCAACTTAAATTTTTAACAAAATCCGTAACGATGGAGTAATTTCAGAAAAAAATGTTGATATTTTTACGGATCTTGCAGAATCTCTTGAAGTGACCTACAAAAGTTACAAAACAAGTTTGCTTACCTTTATAGACTATAAAACAGCAGTTGCTCTTGTTTCTTCCTTAAATTTTTTCTGGGGTTGATTGTTTGAAAAATCAAGTGGCTGCTCGTAACGACAAAAAAACACCATTTTGATGCACGTCAAACCCTTGTATTTCGCGAATAATTCACCGATTTCCACAATTTTTTTTTTATTTTCTTCAGAAACTTGTACTTCTCCACATACACCAATACAAGCAGCTATAAACCCTTTCATTTTAATGCAAATTGCTCGTAACGAATGAAACGTTCAAAGTGTACACTTGATTGTGAAATAGCCGTATATAATACATAATTTCATGTGCATGATTGGTGTCACATGGGCTTGTTCTAGCTATTATCCATCCAGGCCAGTATTCTAATTAGTTTTCAACCTACAGAGATTGGATGGAAGAATTACTGCTTATTTCTAAACAATCCTCTCTTTCCCAGACATTTCGGTCCAAGAAGAAAGGCTTCCCTGAAGGAACAATTAAATATGAATTGCACAAGCGGGCCAATGCTTCATTACATTCAGGTATTGACCTGAGAACAGTTGTAAGACTGCCCCCAGATGAAGATCTTAATGACTGGATAGCAGTGCATGGTAAGTAACACAATTGTTTGTCTACCTTTTTTTCAAAAAATATATAATTAAATGACATGCTGATTTAAATCCTCATAGAGGTGTTACTGGGGGGTCAGTTGCAAAAATTTTAATTTAAAATTTATCTAATTTAATGTGATATATTTTTGTCAGTTATTATATATGGGAAAACCATATCCATATTTCAGTTGTAGATTTCTTCAATCGTATAAATGTGATATATGGAATAGTCTCAGAGTTTTGCGTAGAGCAGACTTGTCCAACCATGTCTGGCGGACCCAAGTAAGTGTCAATTTTTTATTTCTTTAATTGAAACTTTGTGTGAATATATATATATGTCTGATTTCACCATGATGTGATCAAAAGCATTGATCAATGTTAAACCTTTTTATTTGTACATTATTTTTTGGAAGATTCATGTTATACATCACAATCCTTTATTGGTAAAGATTATTTCGATATAAAAAAGGTTTCAGTATATGAAAACTAATGTAGAAATTCCCAGTGAAAATATAAAACCAACATAATTATAAACACTGGCAGTACAAGTAAATATAATGAGGTTTTTGTTCATGTGACAAGTGACATATATTTTTAACACACCGGGCCCTAGGGCAAGTGTTGTTTTTTATGATTTTGGATATGTTCTACCAAGTCCATATATATTTAAGACATGAGGGATGATGGCTTCGGCAACATGAAATGTGAGCATTTGCAGGAAGTTTGTAAGCTGCCTGCTGTGAGATGAGGTGTTGGATTTCTGTAGATGTGGATGGTGAGATGTGGCAGCACATGAGTCACGACCCACCACAGAACTGCCTCACTGATCAATTATTCAAGGGGGGACCCATGGTAGATCACTTGCAGTGTGATTTATACAGTTCATGTGAGAGAAAATGGTAAAAATACAGTATTCTCTTTGAATATGAATGCACCATGTTATTGATTTGACTACAAGAATAAGATTGACATTATTGCTGGCCCAGTAATCAAATACAAGGCTAGAATTTTATTATTCACTTATTGTGAATAAATACTTCCCTGTGGAATTTTTTCCAAACATTATCTATATATTTTCATTCATGTTGCAATAATTTATTATAATTATTGCAAATGGTTTAAATAGAGGCATTTAACACAGAGATTGGAAACAAGCTGAAGTTCTGCATTATCGCTCAGGTGAATCGATCTCACTACAAATACTACATGTAGCCCTATAACACAGACCTGGATCCGGATTCACAGACTCGCGGACTTGTATAAATATGTCTTTTTTGCAAGAAATTATAACGAGAACTGCTTACTTATCACATATCCATGTTAATCGTACATCAATGAAATCAAGAATGGAAGAATTGTGTGATAAATGCAAAACTATTTATCACTGATCCGCAACAGTTGTATGTCTGAGTTGGATGGTGCACTGCGCTGACACCTAGTGGCAGACCTGCTCTTTCTAATCTCTGTTTAAATATCTCTGGTTTTAAGGAGAATTAGTACTCTCTATGCAGATTATATTAAAAATTCAACTGGAAGAAATATCACTCCTTGCCTTCTCCAGCTTTGTAAACCACCTTACCTTACTCCCTCTAGTGGTAAGCACTGGATCCACTGGCAGCAAGGCCTGCATTACTCTCCTTTGCATCAGAATCACTATCATAACACCCACTCCAATTATGCAATTACTGTGGTTAATTAAATGAAAATTAACATGTGTCCTTTGTAGTTTGGGCGTGACCTGTGAAAAGAAGTCATGCTATATGAAGTGACTTATTGGTCTATACAATTAGACAGAGAGTGGCTTTAAATTACATTGTTAAATTGTAAGGGACTGTTATCATGATAAAAGGAAGATTCATCTGACTGAATAATTAATGAGCAGTCAATTTGAACACCAATATAGACCATAAACACTAGGCCAGAAATCAGAGAGAGAATGCCTAGCATTGCAGTCCTGCATTGGTATGTTGGAACATTGGCATGTATTTGATTGGCATTCTTTATGGCATGATTACAAGGATAGTGAGCTGAGGATAAGCAATCACCCGAAATGCACATTTTGGAGTTAATATTGCGAATGAGATTGTTCTACAGCAGCATCATGCCATCTTCAGTAGACATAGCATCATGCCACAATTGAAGATTAGCAGCTTATATCATGCTCAGGGGCAGGAAGCAAAAAGCAAGAATTATATTTA
This sequence comes from Amphiduros pacificus, assembly GCA_949316495.1. NCBI lineage: Eukaryota > Metazoa > Annelida > Polychaeta > Phyllodocida > Hesionidae > Amphiduros > Amphiduros pacificus. The sequence continues at coordinate 20,475,385 of OX439003.1, forward strand.
AAATGCCAAATTGTTTATTGGTTTCAGACATGGACAATTTATACAGCATTGATATTGAGCAAGATATATATGCTTCACTAATATTGACATACTACATGTGATCCATGATTCATTGATTATGTCTAATTGATACTTGATGTCAAAGCAAGGGCAGTCACTGCTTAAAGCTGCATCCATATCCATAGACTGACTTTTTTCGCTCGCGTTTGTTTTGACTTCAGGTCTGAATGTTCGAGGTTTTGATATGATTAAGCTGTAGGTCTATGGAGCTTACCCCGATTATCGGTCCATGGCGGCCATGTTTTGGCTCAATAATTCTGCTTACACCGTCAGATGTCGCTTTTGTTTGAGAAGTGATTTGTGAGTGCGTGGTAGAGTAAGAAGATTTTGCCTTGGGTTTTTTTGCCTTGGGATTTTGCAAACTTACGCGAGCTTGATTTTTTAAAATCAACACTTGTTTCCCCTCATTCTTCTCGACGCAAAAAGCAGGGGACATTAAATTGAGCTGCGTCCGTGGTAAATTACTTGTGTGTACATTACAGCCACACCAGGTAGGTATTTACCTTAGATATTGCACACATACACTCCTGGAGACCTTCCTGTGATCTGATTAGATAATGGTTGTGATTGGTCAATTTCTGTCGCCATGACAACCATGTTGCCAACTTGGCTTTTGTGCATGATACAGCCAGAATGGTTTGACATTTAGCTTAGATATTGTGCATATGCACTCTTGGGGACCTTCCTCTGATCTGATTAGATAATGGCTGTGATTGGTCAATTTCTGTTGCCATGGCAATCACATCGCCAACTTGAATTGTGTGCATAATACAGCCAGAGTGGTGTGAGATTTAGCTTAGATATTGTACACATGCACTCCTGGGGACCTTTCCCCAATCTGATCAGGTTATGGCAGTGATTGGTTGGTTTTTGTTGCCATTGCAACCATCCATAGTGTGGGGTACTTAGAGTCAATGCTCTTGTTCATATTTCAAACATGAGCAATTTGGCTATTGTCAACAAAGTTCCTTATTAATTTTAACATATAAAATCATGGATTTTTGAGAATATCAAAATTATTTTCAGGTATGAATACCACTGGTGTGATGGAATAAACTACAAGAAGCCAACCCAGCTGCCAGCTCCCCAGTATATATCCCTCCTTATGGAGTGGGTGGAAAACCAGATCAACAATGAAGACATATTTCCAGTCAAAGTTGGTAAGTGAAATTATAATGTGCATTAATGGAGAACTTTTACTTTGATCAGTGGGTTCTGTTAGTATGACTGCACAAGGGAAACATAGGAGGTTTTGGGGAGAAAAGTAGTGGGGCAATTACCTACTAAGATCATTGCAGCTTTAGTTGCACGCAAATTAAATCCCCAACGATGGCATCATTGACAGTGACTGCAATAAATGATTATATTTTATGTGGATTGCAAGATCAGTTTTAAATGTTGGTTTGTGTTTTTATGGCTACTTATATATTTTTTTGTCTATGAATTTCAAGGTATTCGTGCATCTATGATCATTTAATCATGGAATTTATTGAATTTATTATACTAAAAAATAGCGCTTTTATTATTAAAATACAGAAATGATGCAAGAACATTATCCAACAAAGACTGAGATAAGAACAACTAATATTCCATATTATTATGAATATATAAGTACCAAGAAAGTCTTTTTAAAAAAAAAGAATTTGTATGTAATTTCCTTTTTGAAAATGATATTTATATTTTTCCCTCCCCATATTATCGAATGGCCTGGACGTATATCTTGCCAAATATTGTCTGCTGATCGGATTTACGAAATGCTAAAAGATGTAATTTTGCACAGTTTGGAGCATCATCATCCCAAACTTGCTATGTGAGAGTACGGATCGAATACGGCTTCTTTTACTTAAATCTGCACGAGAATACAAATCAAATACATCACAGAATGACATGTAAACAGAAATATATGATGTATACACACCAGCCCTAATCGTCTCTGATCACTATATATGCAATTTGTTACAATATAGTCTATATTATTACATATATTTATTATTGCTTTAAGAGTTGCACACAACAAGATTTTCATACAATAACTTCTTTTGGTAAAATGATTGTCTGACTCTGTAAACAGTTTGAGGTAGCATTTGTGTTCTTTTAACATGACCCAATGAATGTGGAAATACTTGTGTGAAGTTGACCTTTCACTAAATGTTGCTGGTGCAAACCTTGCTGAACAATGCTGAGACTTGATCTTTATTGTTAAGATTGCCAGCACTATGATCATATTTGCTTTGCAATGTATATATTTATCATAGTTGAGAATTAACCTTTGTAACTACTTTGATGCAAACATATGCATGACAGACTATTTTGTCAAAGCAGATCTAAGCTATAAGGAAATCTTTTGATGATATGCTACTGACAAAGGAATTTGTTTTTTCAGGTGTGCCATTCCCCAAAAACTACATGCATTCAGTGAAGAAGATTTTGTCCCGCCTCCACCGAGTATTTATCCATGTTTATATCCATCACTTTGATAAAATGGTATTAATGGGAGCGGTATGTATATCTTGTTCTCAATCTCAATTAACAATTTTTCTTATCTTACAAATAAAATAAAATTTTACCTCACTACATGATGCTAAAAAAAATTAAAAGATGAAATAGATCTTTGGAATTTTGACCAACAGAATATTAGTTTTAGAAATTGCTATGATAAAATAAAACTGACATGGAGGATACATGAAGAGTTTTGGGGGAGTTTATCTTCCAGTATAAAATCAACAACATAAATAACACCATTGACCTATCATGATTTCTTGAACAAGAATTTCTGAAAATTGATATTGCAAAAGGTTACATACTATAATCATACTGAAGCATAGATCCATGTTGATCCCAGATTTATGTGTCTGAATATGTTTTAAAGAACAAGATGTTTTCCTTACAGACTTTATCTGCAATATAGTCATTGTTTTGCAAGAATAAAGATAATGTTTTATTTTTCAAAATTAGTTCATTACAAGTTAATATTGAATTTAAATTAAAGGTATTAAGCATCAATTCTACAATTTGGTGTTTTTGAAAGCTTAGCCACATATGAACATAATGACAGATTGAAATTATAATAGAGAAATACTATAAGACATAAGAGTTGCACTCCCAGCACAGCAGGTCTGTCTGAGCCATAAGCTGCACATGACGGGTAAACATGGGTAGCGTGAACTTTGTTTGACCTCAATTGAGGCTCAAAGTAGGGTAGCACTGTTTGACGTCATTCTGGCTCTATTTAAAGGACAATACCTTTCATGACGTCATAAGCATATTGCCATACTCTTATGACGTCATTTTACCTTTCAGTGCCTCTATGATCACACTCCACATAAAAATGACGCCAAGAAAGAAGTGTGCTTTCATAAAGGGGCAATATATTAGGGTCTTGTTAAAATATAATTAACAGGCAAACATGGGGATGCATCAATAAAATAGTAAATAGACATCAAAGACAATTACATTTATCACCAATATGTGAATTTCGTTGCTTAATCCCTTTAAGAAAACAAATGTGTGAATATATTTTTTTGATTTTAGAAGACACCTCATAAAACATTCACTGCCCTGCATCACGAGCACATCTTATGTTAAGGGGAGGCTTTTTTTCACACTACTTTTTAGGACAATAATGTGGAGTTCATGAAGATTAAAATAAATTACACAATGTCTGTTTTTCCAAAAAGAAAACACAACAAATATTTGTTTCATTTCAGGAGCCCCATGTGAACACATGTTACAAACACTTCTTTTTCTTTGTGACGGAATTCAACTTGGTGGAAAAGAAAGAATTGGAACCACTGGTGAGTGAACCCATTTCACATTTCAATAAATTACCTAGGTTATATTTCACAAATTATCTTATTTGAAATAAAACATTTTGAAAATTTAGCATGTTACATTTTACTCTCTTTTTTGTTTGTTGATCAATAATAAACAAATTTATTTGATTTTATACTTTGTAGAAACATCTATCGGAAAAGATATGCAGATAAACATAAGCTTTTTATATGAATATATATATATATATATATTTATATGTATATATATCAATATAAATTAGCAAGAGACTGTGCTCACAACATAAGGCAGTACAGTGGATATGTGCTGAAAGTCACTTTAAAGTGGAGATTTGACATGGTATATGATATTTATAATATATTACTGTATGCATATGTTGACATCTATAATGTGTACAAAAATTTGTTGTTACATGGATAAATTTTAGTACATATCTTAGCTGTCACAGACAGACCTAAACATTTTAGAGTGAAAATTATGAAAATATTACAGTGTTGAAATTGCTTTTTCATGAGAATCATTGATACAGTGTTGGAAATACATGTTGAAGAACACAGTGAATTTTTATATCAAATTATATGTCTTAGGGATGAATCAATGTTCTCAAATGAAATGGTACAATGTGAATATTTTTTCCACATATTTGTTTTTTACCCCACAGCCCTTAAGGCTGAATGGGGTATTGTCATTGGCTGCAACTGACAGCAGCAGCCATCTATATCGGTTGTTTAGGTGATAAAATTGCTGAACTATTTCTCAGCAGGCACTAATATGAGGTAGTTATTTGGCATATAAAACTTTAAGGGATATATGTGCAATATCACATTAAATTGCAGGCCTTGACATAAAGAGAAAATGTTGGTTGCCCAGTTGGGCCACCAGAGCATGAGAAGTGGTGGCCCAAAGTTTCTAAGGATAATACGATGCATGATACAATGAATAGCATTGTACATAAGGCTGTATAGTGACTCATGTCAGAATGGGCACTACTTGTCCCAATCAAAATTTATCCATTGATTTTGATATGAGACAAATATCTATCAAGGATTAGAATAAAATCAAGATAGATTGGGCCCCTTAAAAACCAAAAATATGGTTGCCCAACTGGGCCACTATAACAGAGCATTCACTGGCCCAAGCAGAGGATCTGGTGGCCCCGGGCCACTGGGCCAGTGCCTTTGTCAAGGCCTGATATTGTCCCCCTAGGACATTACCTCAGTGACCTTGACTTGCCCAGCTTATTTCTCAGCAAATGTATATAGCAGACATTTCATAATTGGTGAAAAGAATAAATAATCATTATATTCTTGAGGCCTATGAGCTGTTGGGTTTATACAGCCTTGCTGTGCCATTAATTTGGTAATATTTTAATTGAGCACAACTGTTTATGTGAGAATTTGTGCTGTTACAACACAAATCCATTGCTCTGTCAGATATAATTATAGTAAAACTGGAACATGTGATGTCTAACCCTCCATTAATGACAAAATGTTTGATTCAAAATGTAGCAGAAAAAAGTACTTTGTTATTGCATGATTCTTAACATGATGGAGAAATAAACAAAACCCCTGGTATAACCTTGACATTGCATGGGAGAAGCTGTGAAAAATTAATGGTGCTGTGGTACTTCCCAACTCTCACTCCAATCCATTTGAGAATCTGACTTCTGAAACTTAAAGACAAAATTGTGGATTAATCTGCATAACACAAATTAAGACATTTATCCTTACTAAGGATACTGTGTTTTGAAGCAGTGGACTACTATTTTACAAAAGGCAGAGGTGTATTTAAGAGCAGCGTATTGAATATTGCAGTTAATCTCTCAAATACCTTCTCCAAATTTTGAGATGTCTTTTCCTCAGAATCATAGATATATCTGTTGTTGAATGAATTACAATTTAACAAATACAAAAGTAAACTTGCATGTATTTGGAAAGTGTTCATTATCATTCTGAGCAGAATACCTGCTACATCACTGAACCACCTTCCAACTATCCATTCACAAGGAAAATGTACAAAGTGCAAAATATAGTGAATCACTCATGACAGTGCATATCATGTGGATCATTCGTATTGTAGTGCACTAAGCAGAGTGGAACACTCATGATAGTGCACATACCCGAGTGAATCACTCATGATAATGCACAGACTAGAGTGAATCACTCATAATAGTACACATACTAGAGTGGATCACTCATGATAATGCACATACCAGAGTGAATCACTATAGTGGATCACTCATGATAATGCACAGACTAGAGTGAATCACTCATGATAGTGCACATACCCGAGTGAATCACTCATGATAATGCACAGACTAGAGTGAATCACTCATAATAGTGCACATACTAGAGTGGATCACTCATGATAGTGCATATACTATAGTGGATCACTCATGATAATGCACATACCAGAGTGAATCACTCATGATAGTGCACATACTATAGTGGATCACTCATGATAATGCACATACCAGAGTGAATCACTCATGATAGTGCACATACTATAGTGGATCACTCATGATAATGCACCTACCAGAGTGAATCACTATAGTGGATCACTCATGATAATGCACATACCAGAGTGAATCACTATAGTGGATCACTCATGATAATGCACATGCCAGAGTGAATCACTCATGATAGTGCACATACTAGAGTGGATCACTCATCATAATGCACATACCAGAGTGAATCACTCATGATAGTGCACATACTATAGTGGATCACTCATGATAATACACATACCAGAGTGAATCACTATAGTGGATCACTCATGATAATGCACATACCAGAGTGAATCACTATAGTGGATCACTCATGATAATGCACATACCAGAGTGAATCACTATAGTGGATCACTCATGATAATGCACATGCCAGAGTGAATCACTCATGATAGTGCACATACTATAGTGGATCACTCATGATAATGCACATACCAGAGTGAATCACTATAGTGGATCACTCATGATAATGCACATACCAGAGTGAATCACTCATGATGTTGCACAGACTAGAGTGGATCACTCATGATAGTGCACATACTATAGTGGATCACTCATGATAGTGCACATACTATAGTGGATCACTCATGATACTGCACAGACTAGAGTGGATCACTCATGATCATGCACCTACCAGAGTGAATCATTGTGATCATGCATATACTAAAGTGGATCACTTAAGTCCTTAAATATGGATATTATTGAGGATCCTTATACTATTGGATGTTAACATTCCTATTCTCATTGTGCTTTTTTTAAATCAAAAATAATATTTAGTAAATTATGAATGTATAGTTCTGAATGATGTGCAAATTGTTCCAGATTTGTAAAGGTTGTTTAAAGCGCTTCAGAAATGTGTAGGAGATTGCTTTAGCTTGTAAATGAGCTTTTGTAATGTATTATCACGCATTTGTCTGAACCTAAACATTATCAAGTGTGTTCATATTCACAATATATATACTTCATGGCAATGATAAAATAATGAAGTGCTTTTAATATGAGGTGAATATACATGTCTAGTTTCACTGAACTGATATATTTACATTATTTTTAGCTGATGACTTTTCTCAGATGCAGTTGTACATATTAAAAGATATGTGACATTTATTGTATCAGAGCTGGAGTAAATGTAACTGGACTATTCTTGTTCACATTCTGAAAAAGAGGCCATACCAAATTATAATCATTTGAAAATCAAAACATATCAGTTTTGTAAAATATAATGCATCAAATTATTTTTAATAATGAAAGGTGTCAACTTTTATATGACATACTATCTTTGATTGATTTCTTACATACATGACCTTATAATCTTAAGCTTTTTGTATCCTATAACAGACACTAATTGTCAGGAGAACAGAGTAAATTAAATGAAAAGTACTTACAATTAAGAATTTTGAACTCTGTACCCAAATAAACCAATTTAGTACCATTCAACATTCAGTATCCTATTATTGAAAATTAGTGATGTTAAACTTCACATACAGATCAAACAATAATGGAGATTTCATGACTTCCAATTGGCATGCAGTACAACAGACTGTAATTTTAACAACCTATTATGATGGTTTGTAGTATATGATGAAGTAAGTTTGCATAAACTAAAATTCACTTTGTATATTATGTTATAACGGTACATTATAATTACCTTGCGAATCGAAACAAAATAAAAAAGTGGTATACATTTGTAAATCATTGTTTGGTATATTAAACTCATAATTCTAATAGAAATTTCAATGTTCATATTAACTTAAAAATGGGTTCAACTGCTATTATGACCTGAACCGAGACCATGAAGACGAACTGGTGTGATAATCAAGTACAGAAAATATCTTTTCTTTCATCTTCCATATATATATATACATGTAGATACCAAAAATGGCAGGAGGGCAGGAATGAGGCTTATAAATTTATGTTTGTATACAGTTGTGTTTGATAAGATTTTGTCATTTGTTATGATAAATAGATACACTAAGGAAATCAGATTTGTGACACATGTTTGCTAGTATATAGAAATGGATCATCAAATTGTCTTGCAATGATTTGAGCACCTCATGTTGATTGATATGTGACATTGTTAACACTCAGAGGTTTGAAGAAAAACGTCATGGTGGAATAGGTATGTTATATAGCATTAAAGGAAAGATTAATCACCATAGAGCTATTGTTTTTGTAAAGATTTTCATTGTAATCTTAAAGATATTCATGAGTATATTATAGCATGCAACATGACAGCTGTGGTTGGCATGAATAATATCACTTAAATGCATCTGCATTGACAAATAAATGATTTTTGGTTTGTACTGGTAGTTCAGCATTTGTACATGCCAAGAAGGACAAACAGTAAGATAACCATCAGTAATCTTTTGATGAACTGAATCACTGCTTTCACGTTGGTCACAGCTTTCATATTGATCCCTGCTTCATGTTCAGTTGATGTTGCCCATATACTTATTTCTCATCATGCATATATATATTTGGTAATGCTTAAAAATCTTGGATGTTTTCTCTGACATGCTTCTTCCTATGTTCAGTGGGATCTATTAATGTTGTCTCTGACATCATATAATATCTTTGTTGGCCAAATCAGGGATGTCAGCATTAATGCATTTATAATGCTCATCCTTACCATTTGTCATCAATATGTTTTAGCAAAAAAAAGAACATTATCAAACATGTATATTTGGAGCTGTGGTTTAAATTATTTATTATGAACGGGGGTCACTATGTTTGTGAACCTACACTTCTTGATAGGTAATCTGAAATCCTAATTTAGAAATTTTCACACTATGTTGGATGATTTGACACTTTTTGTTTCAAAATTGCTGTATTTATTACTTGAATATAATGTTATTAGTGATATAGTTATTTTTTTTGAGAGGTCAATTCTCTCAAGTATTTCAGTCTTGTTCCAAGAATCCCAACCAATATAATGTGTGTATATATATGGGGTACTAACATTGCAACCAGATTGTACATAAAAGCCCTTTTAAGGGTTCTGTATTTAAGGTGCATATCACCGAAAGGAGGTTCACAGATGGAGAATGTTGCAGGATTTCTTGTGCAAAGTTAGTCACTTCCAAAGATCAAGATAATTTTAACCAAAGGCATGAGTAAATTAACTCCACAAAAAAAACTTCATAAATAGTATAATACAATGAAATATGGATATTACCATATTTGTATTTGTTAAAATTCTCTCTCGCTTCTGGATTAAATCATGGTGCTTTTCTTGTCCAAGCCTTTATGAATTCCTGTAACTTTTACATTCCCCAATATCTATATGTCTTCACATGTCTGTGGCAAATATCTTTAATAAAAGAAAATAGAACGGATTGTACTGTACTTAGAAGTCATCCCAGGCATGTTTGATCAAATTGACAATGTATATGGAAATTGTAAGCATAACTTGATTGATAAATAATTAACATATTTAAATGTAATTGTCATGTAGATCATGTAAATAAATGATGATATGATTGAATGTATGAAAATGTTTAGTTTATTTTTTTACAATAAAAAAAACATTTATTGCAGTATTATGAAGCTTTGGGATATCCTTCATTTAATTGGAAGGAACTCAACCCAGTTCATATATCAATATCCCATTTGGGGATATTGATACTTTGATCCTTGATTGCTTTTTACAAAAGCTTATGTAATATTAGGGAAATATGGGATTGATCCCTTGATCTTTTTGGTTGCATGGCAACTGTGACTAAGTAGAGCATTGCTCAGATCTCATCCTTATCAGAGATATTTAAACAGAGATTGGAAAGAGCAGGTCTGCCACTAGGTGTCAGCAGTGCACCATCCAAATCAGACATGCAACTATTGCTGACCAGCGATGAAAAGTTTTGCATTTATTACAAAAAAATTCCAATTTTGATGTCATTGATGTACGATTAACATAGATGTATGAAAAGTAAGTAGTAATAATTTCATGCAAAAAATACATGTTATAGCTGAGAGCAATAATAATTATAGCTGAGAGCAATAATAATTTATTTGTTATATTGCTCTCATGTTATAGGTCTACATTTAATATTTAATGTGGCGATGATGGTGCCACCACGATATCGGTTCGCCTGAGAGATAATGCAGAACTTCAGCTTGTTTCCAATCTCAATGCAAGTGTTAAATGTCTCTGTCCTTATCACTTCCAGGGTGCACTATAATCCATTTATTGTTACTTTCTTCGCTCAATACAGCCGCTTGTATGCAAACATACTATAAGCTGGCATGCCCCAGCTGGAAGACCTATTAATCTACATTTGAACCATTTGTGCTAAAAATAACCTCTGAGTTATCTGCTGCTGTAGACACCACCAGAAAACCACCTCCCAGGTGCCTGTATGCTGTGGCCAGAACTCACTGGAAATATGTGGTTGTTGTTTGGGGTTTCCCTGTTCTATATATACGTGAACCAATCAGAGCAATCATCCAATAATTAGTGACATTATTCACACACTCCACAAACCCATTTCAACCAGAGGTCCTTGATAGTCTGAATATATTTGGACAAGGAAAGTCTACTGCTGCTGGTATTGAAAGGTGTGTTTCTATCTACTATTATGACTTTTCTATCTAGTATTGTGACTTGTTTGTTTGTTTTTTGTTTGTCGTTTTATATCACTTTCATCATTATTTAATCATTTCATGATGAGACCTACTTGTAGCAGACATAGTGATACCTTAATGAGTTGTCATGTTAGAGGTTCTTGGCATTACAACTCATCCAGTCACATATTTACAAGGATAAGGTGTTAAACCTTTAGGCACAGACCAAAGATCATGTGAGAAATTGTAACATAAATACAATCTCGGCATAGTCAAGAATCTAACCCTTGATCTTTGGATCATCACACAGGAACTGATGCTAATAACCTTGCACTCCAGCCAACCACCACAGCCCATGGCCCTTCTGAATTGATAAGACAACACCAGCTTAAATAATATCTAGACATCAAGTATATCAATATAATTTCCATTTGTGTTATTGTTCAATAAATCAATTTTCATTACAATATACCCGTATGAGTGTTGTATGATCACTGGAAAGTACAAATGAAAATGGATGTTTAGCAGTTTAGCAGTTTTCCAGTACTTATTTGAAAATGTCCTATTTGACACAAAAATAAGAGAGTTCCTTAAGAAAATCTGCCTGCTACCGATGGTCACACACCACCATGGACCAACACCTTTAGACCCACCTAAAGATCCAAGCCTGATCCTTCAACATGTATTTTACTCTTTTTTTCAACAAAGTTAAGGATATCTTAACATTTTGACAATAATATTTTAGACATTGGAATCTGAGAGAGAATTTGTATAAAAGACTCATGTCCAACAAACAGATATCTGTATGGAGTCCATATGACCATTTTTATCTTTCTGTGAGTTTGAATGGAAAGGAATTCCAACACTGGGGGATACCCCTCCTTACGTCATTGTAAGATGACATCATCGACGCATGCGCTTTGGTTACGATGAAGAGTCTGTGAGTCCAGAAATTTTGTCATTTTCCACAAGTATTTTTTAAAACAACGGAAGGATCAGGGGCTGTAAAGACACAGCAAAATGAACGCGTCAAGGGCGAGGAGTATGTCGTAAGTATAACTAGCATTTGTCACGATCAGACTAGGTTTACTGTTAAAAATGGCGAGTTGTATGTGGCATGTCAGGGGGACCGGCAGCCATTTTCCAATGTATGTGTATTGACCAGCCAGATCCAGCATCCCCAGTCAACCATCTGTCAGTGTAATGTTATGTCGAAGGCAAATTTAATACAATGTCAAACAGGAGCTAGACCATGAGTTAATTATGTAAATTAGTCAGTGTTGATCTCTCCCACATTGGCAAGATTTGGAGACAAACATTTTGACACTGGCTTGGCCAGGCCCATTGCCATTGGCATTGCATCTTTACCTCTCTTAGTAGTCTTACCCTGGAGAAAGGTCATTATTTATACTACGTTACAGGCTTTCCTTCCCCGCTTAACTTGTATCAGTCACCTATTTTAGCACATTTCAAGGTTGATTTAGATCTCCACGTCTTTGCAAGTCAGTGTCAAGAAATGTAACAATTTATTTCATGTTTTTGCACAGCCTGGAATTTGGAATTATTATTTGCCAAAGAGGACCACCCAGCTGGCCTGCATTGTCACATTTCACCAGACTATATCTTATACTTTTGTGCTTCTGTCAATATTTTGAGGTTTAAGTAGAAAATTGTGTCAATTTTTTTTATCCAATATCTTGGTGATCTTATCACTCATCAAGTGTCAGGAGTGTGCAAAACTGGTTTATTTTTGGTTTATGTGAGGGCTTGGTTACAAACATAAATAGAGGATCTATCCAATTATTTGGGGGCATTTGGATAGTGTGAAATATAGGTGCAAGGGAGATCCTGAGTCACAACAGGAAGTTTGATATATTTAAGTAAAATAAGGCCTACCATGTATGGGAAGAAGTGTTTGCCTCAGGTTTTGCATTTTAGAGAGTAAAACTGATTAATTGAATAGCATACTTTGAATGTCAACAGAATCCACTGCAAAGTAAAGAAACAATCTTAGGCCACAAGATTAAGAGGCATGTTTCTTATATTTGTAGAAAAGAAGGTAATGAATTCAAGTGCAAATATGAAACAAAATATCAGGTCTTAATGGCATGGTTGTGTTGTGGTATTATTTTGTAATTCTGAAATATAGACCTCCTGCCAGTGTTTATTATCAATGATTAAATGTATAGGAGTTCTGACCAGTTCTGGATCTGGTTAGGTTTTACAGTTTTGGTGTGCCCTTTTCAATGAGGAAAAAACAACAACGTAGAGATTGATATTCGGCCATTTGCAGAAATTAGTGATACCAGCATTAGAATGAGTTGTTGTTGTCATCAAGTATTATCTAGGTTAGCACAAATAGATAATTGATGTTTGGTCAAAGTGTGACCAACTCTTACTTGACCCAATATATCTTCTATAGTAAATCCATATATAAACTCTACACACAATTTTGGTTATATATTCTGTGTGCAAGTGTTCCAAATCAAATATAACAAGTTTTTTTTTATAAAATAGAATAAAACATTATTTTGAAAGATAATTTCTGATAAGATTGAAATGGAAAATAAATAGAAATGACAAAGTATATTAATTGCTATATTCTAATAGTGTGTCTGTTGAACCAAATTAAGTGTAAAATTGGTTAGATGGATGATTTTGATGTACGAATATCCAAATTTGCACTATGCAACACATATGATGGCAGATGTTTCAAGGTTTTGCCTGTATATTGACCTGAAGCTGAATAGTGAGTTTAACATCTAAACTGTGAAATAAAGCCAGATATCATCAACATGATAAAAATCAACAAGACATCATGTACAAGATGACACAAATCATGAGTTAACCAATTTGTTATTTGACATGATCAAGGAGCAGTACTGAGTAAACAAGAGATCTGTGGAGAACAATATGTCTATGATGTTAATGCATGGTGTGTTGTGCTTTAAACACCACAGTTCACACAGAACATGTGTTGCCATGCTACTTACAGATGTGTGCTCAAGATCAAACTATTAATGACAGGACCTGATGTCACAGGTTTCCAGATGCTTCTTCCATATTCAGACACTGTCTCTATTCATTTCAATTACCATTTCTTTTCCATATCAACATTAGTAGTGTTAAGTGGAGTTGACATTACTGTTGATTTAAATTTCATATTCAAAGATTTTTTAGGATAATTTGATGAAATTATAATGGTAGGATATGGGTTTGTGAGACTTTATTCAAGTCACAAAGAAGAGGAGAAGAGAAAGCAGATAATAACTAACAGGTACATGAGACAATCACATTGCTTCTTTTCATGTTCTGTGGTCTTATAAGGATCATTGCACCAAACTGGAGCCTGCCTTGCTGCCCCAAGCAAGCAACTTTTGAGTGTTTTAACTGATTAAAACAGACGAGGACAAGTGACATTTTATACCACATTTCAGACAGTGCAGTACATGCTTTCATTGCAGTCTGATTCAAGTCTGATTTAATCAGTTATTAAAAGCATATGAGAGTTTTATTGTCAAGATTTATTGTCATGTATTTCTCTTTTTTTTCAGCACCTCTGGACAGTCATTATACTCGACACTAGGTTTACAAAAAACATGCACTCAAGATGAGATTAAAAAATCATACAGAAAGGTGAGTAGATATGTTTTTTTTATTATTTAATGTAATGCTTTCAAACAATGCAAAGATTAGAATATGTTATGATGTATGGCAATGGACAACCAATGTAGAATACTAGGTTAAGTAGGGATAAGTAGAGTTGATATCTGAATATAGTGTTGTGCTACCCAAACCAATGATATGTATGCAATGAATGTCTATTAAATTCTTATTATGCTATTATATTGATTCTATTGGCATACATACATATATAGATAAAAAAAATATGACCTGGATTGAGGACAATAGGACAAGGAAAACTTTAAGTTAATGGAAGAAATTGAATGTTAGAAAGAAATATGTTTGATCATTTGTGAATATTTCCATTATAAATTTCTGTGTCCCAAAAGTTCCCACAAAAAGTGTATTGTATTCTGCTTCCTTGAATTTTACTTCATAGCTTGACATGTTTGTCACTTTTTGATAATCAATGTGATTTTATCCTTGCAATTTCAGTTAGCATTAAAGTTCCATCCAGACAAAAATCCGAACAACCCAGAAGCCACAGAAAAGGTGAGTTTACTATGGATTTCAACAAAATCATTTGGGTTCAATTCTTTTTGAATTATCTCTTATGTTTATGGAAAGTAAACCTTATTGCATGAACTCAATATTGTTTTGACAAAAATAGCTAGAATTAAGTGGATGTTTGAAAATACATATTTGGTCATTAAATCTGTGCTTGGACTTTTTCTGACTTTTAGTGATTTTTAAAAACTTATAAAGTCAAAATATGTACACTTCTTGATGTGATATTTGCATTTTTGATAAAAACATCTGTTGTTAATTTTGCAGTTCAAAGAAATCAATCATGCACACTCCGTGCTGAGTGACACAACAAAACGAGGAATATACGACAGATACGGGTCTCTAGGTCTATATGTGGCAGAGCAGTTCGGGGAGGAGAACGTCAACACATACTTCGTACTCACAAGTCCCTGGTGTAAAGTAAGTGACATCATATATACCAGTTAATAATATTGCCCACAAGTCCCTGGTGTAAAGTAAGTGATATCATATATATCAGTTATAAATATGGCTGGTGTAAAGTAAGTGACATCATATATACCAGTTATAAATATGGCTCACGAGTCCCTGGTGTAAAGTAAGTGATATCATATATATCAGTTATAAATATGGCTGGTGTAAAGTAAGTGACATCATATATACCAGTTATAAATATGGCTCACGAGTCCCTGGTGTAAAGTAAGTGACATCATATATACCAGTTATAAATATGGCTCACGAGTCCCTGGTGTAAAGTAAGTGACATCATATATACCAGTTATAAATATGGCTCACGAGTCCCTGGTGTCAAGAAAGTAACATCATATGTATCAGTTATAAATATGGCTCACGAGTCCCTGGTGTAAAGAAAGTAACATCATATATACCAGTTATAAATATGGCTGGTGTAAAGTAAGTAACATCATATATACCAGTTATAAATATGGCTCACGAGTCCCTGGTGTAAAGAAAGTAACATCATATATACCAGTTATAAATATGGCTCACGAGTCCCTGGTGTAAAGTAAGTGATATCATATATATCAGTTATAAATATGGCTGGTGTAAAGTAAGTGACATCATATATACCAGTTATAAATATGGCTCACGAGTCCCTGGTGTAAAGTAAGTGATATCATATATATCAGTTATAAATATGGCTGGTGTAAAGTAAGTAACATCATATATATCAGTTATAAATATGGCTCACGAGTCCCTGGTGTAAAGTAAGTAACATCATACACATCAGTTATAAATATGGCCATCTTAATAAGAAACATATTATCTCATTTTATATTGCTTATATTCTGTTGATTATTTTTGGATTATTTTTCTACCATCATGGTCAGATAACATAACTTGGAAACATGCAGAAAATTCTTTTTATCCAGACAGACACCTCTTTTATTGCACCATATACAGATTAAAGGTGTGAAGCAAGCCATATAATACCAGTTATAGAAATAATGTGGCCCTCTCTCATATGAGACTTGCCAGCCCATGGCATGTAATGGTCACAATGATATCATCTATTGGAGCCATTTGAGCCATTTTCACTGTGATTTGTTCTCCCAAGTATTCAGTACTGGGCTGATCAACATAAAGAAATTAATTTCTCTCACATATACAATTTTTATAGGTGTAATGTATCTTACACACCACTTGGAGGGTATGAATATACATGTTATTAGCAAAATTAGTTTTTCCTAATATTCCTTTACAACTTGTTATCTCTTTCAAAAGTAGCACAGATGAAGGTATGGGTTTGATATTTATGCCATTTCGGATTCAAAAAGCACCCTTATATGTAGGTATTTGGTATTTTCTCTATTATTGTAGGTATTTTATTTCAAACATAACAGAGACAGAATTTTTTTTTAAAATTGCCTTTAGCATATGCAGGGTAAAGGTTACCCTCCATAGCAGGACTTCTTTGTCATATCAGTCCCTGCCACCAAAGCTATAAATGTGCGCACAGAATCAAGTGCATGTCATTAGTATTCAGAAAAATCTGGCTGTCAACTCATTTGGGAAAGAATATAAATAGATTTGTTTTGTACTGACAGTTGTACTGATCGGTCAGTATATGTGCCAGACATCAGGTTACAATTTATGACCTTATGTTGGTCAATTAAGATTTGATGATATTTTTGTGAGCAAGGCAAGTATTTATGACTCTGGGAATTCCAAGCTTTGAATGAGATAAAAAAACAGGGCAATGACTACCTGTGTAATGCAGAGTAGGTAAAAGTTAAAAAGTAGACAAGAACAGTTCAATTCATATATTTTTCATTACTCTAAGAGAGACAATAGATATAAATACCCTTTCACATTCTCAGACTCAAGACTGCAGAGAAACAATAGATATAAATGCACTCTCACATTCTCAGACTCTAGACTACACACTTGAGATTCCTTTTAGAGTTTAGTATAGAAATAGCAGTCAGGTCTTTTAAGAAATTTGACTCATTGCAACTCCAAATATGTCAGTTCGAAGAAAAAGCAAATTGAAGGTAGTGTCATATTATAAGACAATACTGTCAGTGCTTCCTATTAAGTTTGCAGGTAGAAGCAATTTAAACTATTTTTAAAAACAAATAAGACTGTTGAGATATTAAAAGTCAGAAGATTTATCATATCAAACCATGGATCTTGCTGCATCCAGATTCTTAACCCTGATATCATTGGCCTTTTATCTAAAGTTAACGTTAGGGGGAACAGGGACACTTCATACAAAGGATCACAGCTGTATGAAATGTGTTGTTGACGGTTGCTAAGATACCAACATGTAAGACGTCACTATTTCATTGATAAATAACCAAAGCACCATTATGACGTCATTGCTCCTTCAACTACATGAAATAGTGCACCATTATAACCCACCAAAGCTAACTAGATAGATAATATACTTCTTTTGCAAAAGGATCAATGTGTTTATACACATATGGAAACATCATTTAGTGATCTTTTATGACTAATCGAATAGCCAGTAACTGCTGCATTCGACCTCATCACTGCCCAGTGATACAAGAAAGAAGTATATAAAATATCATATTTCTCCAAATTTCCCACGCTTTTTAGGACAAAATTGAGAGGTTTTGCAAGTTTAATTACCAAAATTAAAGAACAGATTTACTCCAAATATTGTTCTGTTTAGTTTAAATAGAGGGAATTTTGATTAATGGTCTTAATTTTGAAATATCTTACATTCTTCAAAGTCAAGTAAAAAATTACCAATAATTGTCAAAAATTACCATTTAATTGAAGCAATTTATTTACAAAAACATAAATTACTTGGGTTATAAGACATCTTTTAAAATTCTGTCTATTTAAACTAAATAACATCATTCTAGCTAAAGATTAATGCCTTAGTTCTGCAGATTGCTAGTGTAGTTATTCCCAAAAATGTTTTTCAAGTAAGCTCTATACCTTCTTTAATCATTACCAAAAAAAAATCTTTTTTTTATTTTTACTTTAACTTTAAATTTAAATTGATTAAAAATTATAAAATTTTAAAAACAAAATAAAAATAAGATCAAAAGAAAAATCCATCCCTAAGCATTTGATGCATTAAATACTGAAATCCGTTTTTAGTTATTTTCATACAAAGCAATTATCTTGCACCATGTCATTTTTTGTGGTTCAAATAACTTTTTTTGGCGGGAAAAAAGAACTTTAGAAGACACTGTTCCCCCTAACGTTAAGTGGGAAAGGTAAATGCTATGCTGATAAGTAACATTTATCGAGTGTTATGTGTAACTTTATAAGTCATATTTGAAGTACATATAAGCAGACCAAGAACAGACTCTGTGGATCAATATGGCTCCTTGCTGCAAAATATTACAATGGTCACTGAATAATTGCCAGTTTTGCCAGTTTTCACATTGCCTTAAAGGAGGCCCACTATTGGCTGAAGATATAGCAAATGGGAAGTTCAGCATAGAATTTAAAATATGATATTATTGTTGGTATGTTTTCAGGTATGCTTATCATATCATAAATATGAGAATTGAATAATTAGACATGTACCATTTGAATGCAAGTTTAAATACTTGACTGATTAAAGAAACAAAGCTTTGTTATTTAGCTGACTCAAGATTGACTGAGTTGCAACCCCTTCCTTCAAGAATGGACCCTGTATGGACCCTCATAGCATAAAAAAGGTTCATATGGAAAGGCAACAGTCAAACTCAAGAGCACTTAGCTTTATAACTGAGCTGAATCAAGATCACCCATGATTAGGCTGAATCAAAAGTACCCCTACCTTTTGATCCACATTGTTAGATCTACCCTCTGATCCACACTGTTACATCTACCCTCTAATCCACACTGTTACATCTACCCTCTAATCCACACTGTTACATCTACCCTCTGATTCACACTGTTAGATCTACCCTCTGATCCACACTGTTACATCTACCCTCTAATCCACACTGTTAGATCTACCCTGTGATCCACACTATTAGATCTACCCTCTGATCCACACTGTTAGATCTATCCTCAGATCCACACTGTTAGATCTACCCTCTGATCCACACTGTTAGATCTACCCTCTAATCCACACTGTTACATCTACCCTCTGATTCACACTGTTAGATCTACCCTCTGATCCACACTGTTACATCTACCCTCTAATCCACACTGTTAGATCTACCCTGTGATCCACACTATTAGATCTACCCTCTGATCCACACTGTTAGATCTATCCTCAGATCCACACTGTTAGATCTACCCTCTGATCCACACTGTTAGATCTACCCTCTGATCCACACTGTTAGATCTACCCTCTGATCCACACTGTTAGATCTACTATCTGATCCACACTGTTAGATCTACCCTCTGATCCACACTGTTAGATCTTCCCTCTGATCCACACTGTTAGATCTACCCTCTGATCCACACTGTTAGATCTACCCTCTGATCCACACTGTTAGATCTACCCTCTGATCCACACTGTTAGATCTACCCTCTGATCCACACTGTTAGATCTACCCTCTGATCCACATTGTTAGATCTACCATCTGATCCACACTGTTAGATCTACCCTCTGATCCACACTGTTAGATCTACCCTCTGATCCACACTGTTAGATCTTCCCTCAGATCCACATTGTTAGATCTACCCTCAGATCCACACTGTTAGATCTATCCTCTGATCCACACTGTTAGATCTACAAGTTACCATGGCCATGTCATACCCCAGTCACATTTGCAAGAGTTTATCAGGACTTTATTAGTGATAGTCAGATATATGCCGCAGCTGTGGTCACATTATACATGGGTATTACATGCACCTGCAAGATTAAATTCCACAGGTGTCTGAAGGATATCCTACAGACACCTGTAACCTGCCAACTTTCCTTTCCCTTAAATGTCTGTAGGATATCGTAGAGAGCCCCTAGGTTTATCAGACAATGGATTGGGATCACCATTTTTTTTAAATCCTATTTTCACCATGCTATGTCACTGGCAACCCTAAGATAATCATAATTGAAATTGAAGTAAAAAATGGAAAAAGATGGGGGTTTTTTGTTACATTTAAAGAAAGAATATTATTAGCTTGGAGAATATTTTTTAGAATAGCAACAATAGTAATCTGTATAACTATGTGTCGTTAGCTAGATTTATGCTTTTTAGTTTAAAAACAGAATTTTGAAAAATGCCTTTTTACTCAAGTAATTAATTTTTTTGTGAATAAAATAATTTGAATATGTGTGAACAAGAGCATCCCTATTGTGTAAATGAACAGATCAAAAACTTCTTAGGTTTTATAATTGGAATTATTAAACCTCCAGATTGTCATAAACTATCATCAGCTATGTTATGCAGGACTGTGATATTTTATAATATAAAATACTGTACAGCATGTCCATACAATATATGGCACGGTGTTTGCCCCAATAGAGCATACCAATCAATACAGACATGAAATTGGTGAGCTAATGTAGAGGATGACCTCAGGGAAGGGTGAGAAGGAGATCAATACAGGCCATCATTACACAGATATGATCTCCTCTGACTTCTGTACAAATATCAGCAGTAATATAAGCATAGATCTGCTAAAGCCACACCACGCATGAGCACAGGCCTGCTGAAGCCACACCACACATGAGCACAGGCCAGATGAAGCCACACCACACATGAACATAGATCTGCTAAAGCCACACCACACATGAACACAGACCTGCTGATGCCACACCACGCATGAACAAAGGCCTGCTAAAGCCACACCACACATGAACACAAGCCTGCTGAAGCCACACCACACATGAACAAAGGCCTGCTAAAGCCACACCACACATGAACACAAGCCTGCTGAAGCCACACCACACATGAACACAGGCCTGCTGAAGCCACACCACACATGAACACAGGCCTGCTGAAGCCACACCACACATGAACACAGGCCTGCTAAACCACACCATCCTGCACCACACACCAGCACAGACCTGCTAAACCACACCATCCTGCACCACACACCACACACCAGCACAGACCTGCTAAACCACACCATCCTGCAACTCACACCACACACCAGCACAGACCTGCTAAACCACACCACCCTGCACCACACACCACACACCAGCACAGACCTGCTAAACCACACCATCCTGCAACTCACACCACACATCAGCACAGACCTGCTAAACCACACCATCCTGCAACTCACACCACACATCAGCACAGACCTGCTAAACCACACCATCCTGCAACTCACACCACACATCAGCACAGACCTGCTAAACCACACCATCCTGCACCTCACACCACACACTGACACAGACCTGCTAAACCACACCATCCTGCACCTCACACCTCACACCACACACCAGCACAGACCTGCTAAACCACACCATCCTGCACCTCACACCACACACCAGCACAGACCTGCTAAACCACACCATCCTGCACCTCACACCACACACCAGCACAGACCTGCTAAACCATACCATCCTGCACCTCACACCACACACCGGCACAGACCTGCTAAACCACAACATCCTGCACCTCACACCACACACCGGCACAGACCTGCTAAACCACACCATCCTGCACCTCACACCACACACCGGCACAGACCTGCTAAACCACACCATCCTGCACCTCACACCTCACACCACACACCAGCACAGACCTACTAAACCACACCATCCTGCACCTCACACCTCACACCATACACCAGCACAGACCTGCTAAACCACACCATCCTGCACCTCACACCACACACCGGCACAGACCTGCTAAACCACACCATCCTGCACCTCACACCACACACCGGCACAGACCTGCTAAACCACACCATCCTGCACCTCACACCACACACCGGCACAGACCTGCTAAACCACACCATCCTGCACCTCACACCACACACCGGCACAGACCTGCTAAACCACACCATCCTGCACCTCACACCACACACCACACACCAGCACATACCTCTAAACCACACCATCATGCACCTCACACCACCCACCAGCACAGACCTATTGAACCCAAACTCTTCTGCACACCACATCACACAGCACTGCACCACTCACATGGCCACAAACCAGACTGGACTGCAGGGCCTGGATTCACCAATGCTCATATCATTGGTGTCAATCAGGCTGGATCACACAATACAATAGAGATGTTCATGCCTAAAAGTGCTGCAACGTAACATCAGCTCTTACAAACTTAATTTACACAATAAAAAAATAGACATATAATTAGTGATTGATATTCATTCATTGTGTGAACCAATCACTGATCAATTATGTGCAGTGAGATATCCATTTCCCAACAACTCTAAAAGTGCTTGTTACTATATTCCCGTAGATGTATATTACCTTGGGGATGGGTGAATCATAATGTTTCTAATCTAGGTTGATTATTTTACATTAGTTTGATTTTACTAACTTTCAAGATGTTGCCAATATCACCATAAAGATTGTTATAACAGGACATATAAACTGATAAATGCATTTGCAAACCATCCAAATATCTGCTATTAAAACCTTCAGATGAATGTTGTTTTCTTTTGTACCATCATAAACATTTATTGCAATATATATATGTTAGGAAATAGTTTGTAAGGAAATAGTTTGTACATAATATATGATGAAAATGATAGAACAATCTTTATGGTCAATATTTACACATAACATGATATCCACATATGACATCTGGTAATTTGGGTAATTACTGGTAGAATAGAAACAGAAAGTAGGCAATAAACTAAAGTGGATCAAATAGACCAATGACAGAGTAGAGTATTATAATGTCTGGAGGATTTATGCAGAAGTCACTTTATTATGTGTTTCTTTCATCAAGGGTATATAATAATTTTTTTTGGACACTGTCATAATATGTCCATGCTATTTAGGTCTGAGGTGTGCTGTTATAGTTCCACTAGTATCAAGACAGTATCATGCCTTGATTGCCTTCAAGGTTGGATGCTCAGGAGTATTGCCAATTGGAGTTAACATAAGTGAAAAGTAATTTATGTGATTTGTAAAGCTCGGCCAATCTCTATTAAAAGGCTCATAATCTTGTTAAAAGAAACTTCAATATTTTGTTTGAAAATGAATAATGCTTGCCCCTTGAAAGATAATCTAGATATGAATACATGAGCTTGTTTTTATTAAATCAACAATTGTTTTTAATTATAGCAGATTATGAAGGGCATTGTCAAAATAGTAAGCAGCAATGTACCAGTTCTGATAAAATAAGATTATACTTTAATACCCATGAACATGCCCTGACAGATATATGTAATGTTATGGAATGCTATTCCCCACTCACAGTTCTTGCAGAGTTTTCTGATATGGCTGTATGGGTTGTTAGAGTCAATGTCCACACCAAAGATAAACAAATTCATGGGTTACTGTGAGTCGAAAAATGATGTAACATGGAGGATTCTAATTCAGTGGTGGCATGACAAGGAAATGAACAGATTTTGTTCACATTTTTTTTATATTTTGATGGCAGAATACTGCCCCTCTACTGCAGGAAATGGTCTTCAGGTCATACTATTGTGGATTTATTTGTGACCATAAATAATTTGTCCATAGTTAGCATTCATTATGAGACAAGTGTTTTCACAATCTCATCTTGTTTGTGGTTCAAGTACAGATAAGCACAGAAGTGTTGCGATATATGAATGAGTTGAATCCTGGGACAGAATATATATATCATCACAGAATGTCAGAGAACATATATATTGATTTAAGGATACAAAAATCTGAGAATTACCTCTTAAACATACCCAGCGATTGGAAAGGATTTCCGGAGTGATTATCTGATGCAGATAGGATATAAAAAGTATTATGATGAGATGTAATGTGTGGCGAAGTATGTGAGGCTTGCAGATCTCTCTGTAGATTGGTAGGTGGCAAATATTGGTTTACATCATTTCAAGATGATAGGGAGAAAATACATTGTATATATTGCAATTTTAACAAGCCATTTGACAGTTTGATTTGGAATATTTATGATTACCATATTTACTCGAAAATAGGATGAGAAATTAGCACCCAAACCTTTAGTCAATGTTTGGGGGGTCGTCTTATACATGAAGGCAACCCTTGGATGGTGATTTACAGCACCTCCGGGCAAAATAAACTTTGCTAATACTTTCCAGAATCAAACTCCCCCAACGGCGATATAATTAAAATCTGTGTCTTTTAATAGACATAGAAATATTTAAGTTAAATTATCCATAAGTCGGAGGAAATGTGAGTTTAACAATGCTGTAACATGCATACGCAACGCAAGTTCACCATTTTGAAAAGCAGAAGTGATGAGGAAAAGCTCTAATTTTTGGCAATTGGAACACCACCAGAGTGTATTAACTCGCAGTGAAATATTTAATATATTGTGCAGTGATGGGTCCCGGAAACTACTTATTTACGTTTTACTTTTAACAAGTGCTGATTTAAAAAAAAAATCAAGCTTGCATAAGTTTGCAAAATGCCAAGGCAAAAAAACCCAAGGCAAAAAAACTCAAGGCAAAAAAACCCAAGGCAAAAAAACCCAAGGCAAAATCCTTGGCCAAAATCAACAAAAATCTTCCTACTCTACCACGCACTCACAAATCACTTCTCAAACAAAAGAGCTATCTTACGGTGTAAGCAGAAATTTTGAACCAAAACATGGCCACCATGGACTGATAATCGGGGTATGCTCCATAGACTTAATGATGTCAAAATCTCGAACATTCAGACCTAAAGTCAAAATAAACGCGAGCGAAAATGGATGCCAAACTTGAATGGTAGCAATGCAGATGTCTCAAGAAAAATGAACTCATCCTATATTTGGAAATCTGCCTTTTCAAGCAAAGTAGCATCAATTTTTTCTTATACACACGGTCCTATTTTCAAGTAAATATGGTAGCTCAGTTGTATTTCTTCTTTGTTTGAAACCTTTAACTTGAAAGAATTACAAATCAAAGTGGTTTAATTTCCAAGAGATAAAGCATTGTTCCTCAGGATTTTACAGTATGGAAATGACATTTTGAAGATTTTAATTTGAATTGATTATCATAGTTGATTTTGAGTAACCATCAGCAATTTAATCATCAAGAGGACGGGCTTGCGGTTCTCAAGATAAGAACTGCTCAGTACATTTCATTGATTAATATTGAAAAAGAGAATGATTGTTACTGCTGCTTTGGTTGACCATTCTTAAACCTTAATTCTGTATTTCAGGCAACTATATTTGTATCATTTGTGTATTTCAGACAACTATATTTGTATCATTTGTGTATTTCAGGCAACTATATTTGTATCATTTGTGTATTTCAGGCAACTATATTTGCATCATTTGTGTATTTCAGGCAACTATATTTGCATCATTTGTGTATTTCAGGCACTGTTTGTGTTTTGTGGGGTGGTGACAGGATGCTACCTATGCTGTTGTTTCTGCTGCTGCTGTAACTTCTGTTGTGGCAAGTGCAAACCACGACCACCGGAGGACGAAGGCAACTACGCCAACCTTCACGTAAGTAGACCCACATTCTCCACACTATACCAGATCTCCAGAGAAGGTGACTGACAGCTACTGAAAGCATCTGTCAGTCACCAGGAAATGAGAGTGTTTTGATTACGTGATGACAAGTTTGTGCGTTAGGTTCTCAGGTGTTTATGTTTGGTAAAATGCTTTGCAAGTAACACACTGCTTTTGGCTGGTGAGTGTAATGGTGAGCTGTAAGCATGAAAAACAGCACTGGTCACGTCATTGTATGCATGGCAGACAGCGCAGGTCAGGTCATCGTTAGCATGGCAGACAGCACAGGTCATGTCATTATAAGCATGGCAAACAGCGCAGGTCATGTCATTGTAAACATGACATACAACACATCATGTCATAATATGCATGGCAGACAGGGCAGGACATATCATTGTAAACATCAGACAGCATAGGTCATGTCATTGTGAACATGGCAGACAGCACAGGTCGCATCATTGTAAGCATGCAGAGTGCAGGTCAAATCATTGTAAGCATGACAGACATCGCAGGGCAAATAGCTAAGGTCATACACAACAGACTAGATCACTCTACTTTAAGCAAGGCTGCTAGTAGCACATCAAATAACTATAAACGTTGAATCCTGAAGCAGATATCACCACTGTGAACATGCCAACTGTAAGCAGGTTACACTTCTATAAGCATGATAATCGGAGCAGGGGGCGCCACTCTAAACATGGAAGCAAGATCACATCAGGGAAATCACATCTCACTTAACCTGCCAACTTTCCTTTCCTTGTCCTTTTTAAATGGTTCTACCTTTTACTTTATATATTAACACTTTTCCTTTATGATTTTTATTATTTATATATATTTGTTGGTTGTAGGTGCATATGTGTATACATATTGTATGCAGCATGACTTTAAAATCATGCAAGAATTTTACATAATTGTTCTATTTTTTATTTTGAATTGAAATACAATTATATTGTTGTATTTTTAAAATATGTGGAATTATATATTTGCACAGGTTGCTTTATATTTTTGTAAATTAGTATTGTGCATTTTGTCATTTGTGATCTATGGATGATGATGTAAATTATTGTATATGTGTCAGTATAAGTCAATGTAGTGAGACCACAGATATCGCAAAACACAATCTCAAGATTTTGGCCTCCATTTTATTTAAAGTTGTACAATTGTAGAAATTAGCTTGTCAGTATTAGATTTAC
The DNA here is from genome assembly GCA_949316495.1 of Amphiduros pacificus. Classification (NCBI taxonomy): domain Eukaryota; kingdom Metazoa; phylum Annelida; class Polychaeta; order Phyllodocida; family Hesionidae; genus Amphiduros; species Amphiduros pacificus. Next base: position 20,502,651 of record OX439003.1, read on the forward strand.
GTAAATTGAAATCTAGTCTCTCCAAAATGAAACATGATTTTGATAGCTTTCTGCACATCTTACAATTACATTGCACCTATATTCTGTATTTTAAATTATTTTTGTTTATCTCTTAAATATAAGACTCCCTTCTACATTGCTCAAGATATAAACCTGATTTATTGATAGACATACCAGTAACCAATTTCTTGAAATAGGCCTGTACAGGTTTTACATTTGCATATAAGAATATAAAAGGTTATCGTATAAATGAACACTTCTTAATGCAGAATATGCTCACAATGTTTGACTTGTATATGACATATATGCAGTACATAGTGATTATCAATGCATAATTAGTGGCACATTTTTTGTCTTTTTTCCCCCTTTTCTTTGATCAATTTTTGCTCTGTAACCCCTTCAGACTTTTGGATTTGAGATGCTATATTCTGAATCCAGCATTTTCCCTTGGCTTGTGTGTTGCTTTCATTTTCCACAAGGTGGGTTGATTGGTCTGTGCTAATTTTCAGGCTGATGCTGCTCAAGCTGTACCAACTCAGGAACGTAAACAAAATGTAAGTCACCATCACACTGGGGGAAATACAAAAACACAATCAGTATACTGGAGTAAGACTGCATCTAGTTACCATATTTGTATGATATGTTTATATGTGTATATAATTTATTGCAGTGCCTGAGAACCTAAGATCTTTGAATGATAGGTGTTTAAGGTAGTCAACCATACCCGATTTTTCAATTTCAGTGGTTATCTCTTAATATAAACTATGCAGCCTTTCAGACTTATTTACAATTTGAGTCCAGTGTGACTTTCAGATTATAATTATATTATGCATGATATAAAATTCTATATTAAATAGCATAAATATTTTTTTGGTTTGGCACAAAACAGAACTTGATAATGAATATCCCACTGAAATTGATGAATAAATGTGAACACATGACTGGTCAGTAGATGATCTCTAAATATATATATACAGGCTATATGTGCCAATATGATTGTAACAGATGGTCCATTTATTGATATGCTGTGTTAGATGTCTTATTTTCATAATTACATTTTTGATAAGATTTTGCTGTTGCATAAATGGTTTTCCGAATAATGTTTAGTCAGTTAAATTTCTCTTTCTGAGATAAGAAATATATTGACAGATATTTAAGTTATATATTATTTATGATAAAGTTTTTTTGTCACGTATGTGCTTATGATAAATAAAACCAATTTATTTTGGGATGTGATTATTTTAGGCTAATTACAAATAGTATAAGGTTGCATTTTGCCTAATTGCTAATGCCAACTCTACTTGTACAATATCCCTGAGCTGACAAGCTGTTTATTTGACAATAACAAATGTTAACCTTGTTACCTTTTTGTTTCTGAAAGAAATATTATTATAATTATACCTCAATGATTTTGGGGAACATAGTAAAAAAAGCTAACCAATTATGAATAGGATTTTTTCAGAAACACAAAAGTGGATAGACTAATAATTATAGCTAATATATGAAAAGAGAAACAGTAATGAAAGATTTATAGACTCAAAGTGCTGAGAGAATCTTCAAGTTTTTGGAATGCTCATTTGAAATAAATTTGAATTTTGAAAAAAACCCAGGAATCTACATTCTTGGCATTGTAGCTGGTTAGATAGCAGGTTCTTGCTGCATTCTGGGTAAATATGATGCAGTCTCTATGCTGAGACAATGATATACATGTACATGCTACCCAGTTACAATCCCACCAAAGAAGTGGCTCACAGCATGACAAAAAGATCTGATTAATCTCAATCGTGATTAAATGAATTGATAATGTTCAGCTACCAAACTTTATTTAGTTTTCACCACAATTGCCAGGAAAAAAATTGTTTTCACCAGTTGAAATCCCTTTTGAATAAAATTATTTTGTGTCAATCGACTAACTAGCCTTTGAATCTTAATCTCTCACTTTACCACCTCTAACATTTGATATTTAGAGTACAATACTTGAACCATTGCTGTGTACATTTTGAGTAGACAGCAACATATGCAGGGTTAAGGTTATTGAAGGTACATTTCAAGAGGATGAATTCAATTTCTCTGAGAGAATTATTAATGAAACAATTAATATGTTCTTGTTTGTTTTTCCAGGAGGAATTCAGTAGTCCAGAATACACGCCAGAGGAGGAGCACCGTGCTGCCCCTGGTGAGCCAATCATGGCCCAGCCCGCGCCGTCAGGGGCCGCTGGTCCTATGCCCATCCCCATGCCTATGCCTGCACCCAGCGGCGCGCAGGCACCCACAGAGAAAACCACACTCAACACTTCAGACAGGACGTACTACGGCAGAGACTCTTAGACCTGTTGGCAAACCTCAGATCACATTGAGATGAAATCATTATAATCCTTGCTAATCCATGATAATGATTGAAAGAAATTATCCACGCTCATGCAGTATTCAGCCAATACAAGATTTTTTGTTGAGTTCCCCATACTTCATCCACACTTGTATTCAGTGCATTTTCCAGTTGAGAGCAAAGTTGGTGAAGGCAAGGATGACAAAAAACAGGCTGGAAAAAAGTCATGGTCGGAATATAGAAATGTCTTGCAGAAAATATGCTATTACTTCCCACAACCTTGATGACTGGCTGTGCCAGGATCACTGGAACAAACTGGTAAATAGATAATGGGTTGTTGTGTAATGTTGAAAGGTATCATCCCATACATTTCACAGATCATTCAATGTCAGATTCACACTATGCTGTATATATCATGAGTAGAGACGAACTTCAAATACGTACTCAACTTGCATGTTGAGATTCTTTTCCGAAATTAAGGAAATGCAATGTTGAAGCACATTTCATATTAGTCATGGGTAATAAATGTATACATTTAAAATGAATTTTAATAATTATAATTAATTTATTGATATTGTATAATCATGGGAAGATAGTCAAATCAAATTAACAACTTGATGAAATCATGAACATTTGTCCTCATTCTATCGGTACATGTTAATTTTGAGGCATTGCCAAGAAACTCTGGGCATGTATTACAATCAAACATTCCAATGCCTTCCAAAGTGAGTTCACATATTGCATTATTATTGTTATTTTTATTATTAATCTGGTTCAAAAAAAAGATGGGAGAGTGAAAACTGTGTCTCAATATTAATTAAAGTTAGTTTTAACATTCTTTAGAATGAATTTTTAACAGGGACCCGTTTTATTATGCAGGGAATAGTTTTGGCTATTTAAAAAGACAAATCTCTGTTCAGTGTATGAAAAGTTTGGTAAACTCATGGGTATGTTTGGAAAAATTTATGCTTTATTTGTTTAGATTGTTGGATCAACTTTTTTTCATAAAGAATGTTGGATAAACTCTTTTGTGACCTGTTTACTGTGATAAAGTGGTACTCAAGATCATAAGATACCAACCAGGATATGTGCAGCTTCCCTCGATACATCAGATATGTCAGGCAGAGTCATCTACAGGGTTTGATTGGAAAATAACATGTCACTATGAATAAAATGCCAATTTGAATTAACATCAAAACACTTGAAAAATATTTTAAGTGACTGTCATTCCAGAATGAGTAGTTTGTCCCAGGGCAATAAATGCAAGATCCAGATCTCAAAACTATATATGTATACGACCTTCATTGCTCACCAATTTAATTAAAATATAATGAAGTATTTTCTTTCAGTCTGTATATACTAGAATTTTCTTGTAAACTGTTACTCTAATTGACCATAAACTATGCTGCCATCTATATTTCAAAAGATCAAAAATTCATGACTCATTTGATACGTTGTACGGCAGAAACTCCATGGATATATATAATATTTTCCACATCATTTGACACAGTTGTATAATATATACTAGTAATGTTACTGTTATCTTCCGTATTCATACAAACGCTATTCTATATTCACACTCTAACCACTAACCATTATATACAAATATGAGTATATCTATATACATATTACTAAATAGGGGTATGAATTAATAAGTTGTATTAATTAAATCATTTTACCCAGGTTGTCCTCTTTCCACTATATATTGTACATATTATTAATCACAGTGTTGAGAGGGGAGATGCAGGAACACAGTTTACATGTCTTCTCATAGTACCTGTATTTAAATTGGCATTTGTATTATATGCATGTTATGATTTTTAGTTATGCATTTACTAATTACTGTATATTAGCCCCCAAGTAGGCATGTTTAACTTAAACAATTAGTTCATTCATTAATGCGTTGTGTCTTACACCCAGTGCAAGATTTCACCCAATGTTTTCAATAATCAATTGTATTATAATTCTGACAAGAATTAGTATTGATATTTCACTGAGAGCTGTGCAATAATGTATGGTGCTTTATGATGCAAAGTACCTATGGATTATTGCAAGATCTATTTTATGACCTGTTGACATCTGGATGTCCCTTGTATTAAATGCAACATAAAATTCTCAATAGAAGTACAGTGCACTATTAAAATGTTCATAATATCTGTATCACCCTATCTATTGGTTTTCAGTTTTCATTGGTAGGAGTTGTGTTATATAGGGCATTCATGTATTTGGAGGGAGATCTGTGTTATGCATATATATATATATATATATATATATATATATATATATATATATATATATATATATATACAAGGCCACACACTGTCAACTGGTCATAATTCATTCAACATGTGAAATTCATAGTAGTGTAAAGTAATCCCGGTAAAGGTTTTGTAAACCTGTAGATTGTTTTAACATTAAGATCATAGAAAAGATAGCCATTTATTGGTTGAAAATAACATAAGAGCAGTATGCAACTAATAGCCTAGATCTTTCATTCAAGAGGACTGAAAGAGAAAAAATGAGGGAGAAATCATTATTTTAATGACTGGAATGAATAATTTGCCTTGCTTAATATTTCAAGAAATTCCTCAACACCAAACTAAGCAATGCTTTTTTCCTTTTAGTAATAGAAAAGTAACAGATGTTTAAACAATTTAAGCAATATCTAATGAACATAAAATTAATATAAAAAAAACAGTTTCTGGAATGATCAGACATTAGACTACTTAAATACCAGAATGCTTTAATGCACAAGTCAGTCCTAGAGCAGTTCCTTAGTGTGGCTCAAGTAGATTAGAAATAGGTCTGTAGAAACATTGGTACATGTCTGTGGAACATTTGTGGCCAGGGGAAAAATAATCCTCATCTACTTTACAAATATGTATACCAAGAATTATCTGTGTTATTTTGCCTTTGGCGATGTAATCGAAGAGAGTGCAAATGTAAGGAACTGTTGTTTGCAGAAAACTGCTCAAGAAAAGTTGAGGAGCATACCATTATTGTGATAGATGTTCTAATCTGACAAACTAAAGACAGAATGGTAAGATTTTTTTTAAACCGATAGAATGGCATGGCTAGAACTAAGTCAATTTTTCACTCTGGCCTATGGTGAGCACAGATGGTATTCTGCAGGGCACTGCACTTGTGAATAACAACAGACACTAAAGTATTTTCCTACAAAGTACAATAAAAATAAATTAAGGAATTTCCATGTATATGTTGTAAAAAGTGAATGTTGAATGTCTTAATTTGATTTTAATCAAATGTGATGTGGTGTTTTGTCAAGAATTGCTAAGATCATAATGAAGAAAATTGTAAAATTGAGATTCTATGTTTATTTGCTTGGCACTTCCATTAGATGAAATATAATATGTGGATTTGCCATTTCAATATCTTATGAAATGAAAAGTGTCCATATCTCAGTTTCATCTTTGTGACTCTTTAGCAACACTTGAAAGAATTTTGAAAAATCTTTCATTAGAAATTTGTCAAAAATGTTTAAGGATTGGCACTTGGTTGATTACAGGATTTGTCGAGAATAATATGGATTTTCTGATGTCATTTACATAAGTCCCATTTTGAGGTTATAGCCAGTCAAAAGTTTCATTTATCACTCGCAATAAATGATGTGTATTATACATCAGTGAGAAGAACCGATTCCCTATATTTGGATGGATCCATTTCAGTAATGCATGCCTGTTGTTTCCACAAAAAAAAGAATTTTTCCATGACCATGACCCTAGTCCATGGATTTTAGCAGTTCTAGTCATGTGTTTACTAAAATGCCAAAATTCCTATCCTCACCAGGTTGGTTCCACATCCGATGGCATTATCTAGTGGCAACCAGAGTGTATAACTATTTAGCATGCTTTAAAATGGTCCATATTGACATTTATTATAGACCTTATCAGATGAATTTGAGTGAATTCAATTCCAGTTGATCCTATGGTCAATTTTCTTTTGAATTGATCAACATTTGCTTATCAATACATTATAAATATTTAGATGTTTAAGGTACATGTCATTTATTGTACTGTTGATTGAGTGGTTATAGTTGGATTATCTTTTGGTTCGGATGTCTCACTTATAAGATTTGCACAATTATTAAGTGATAAATATCATGATAAATCTTTGGGCTGCAGATGATGGCACATTGATACAATAGAGCAACTTGTTGCATATGTTAGAGGGCTTGTAGGCACCTCCTGAGGCTTCTCATTACCAAATAGAGGAAACTTTTTCATATTTATTTTCATCAGGGATAGGGAGATATGATTGGATTTCTCAATGCTACTCCCAATGTTTGAGTGATTCATTATTTGTAGGGTTTATTTTTCTCACAGTACATTGTACAGTTGACAGCTTATCTCTCAGTGCCCGGCTTTCATGTTCCTCACTTCATATCTTGCTACCTTATAATTAAACCATTCAGACATCCCCTTCTCGCAAAGTTAACTCCTATTTCTTTGGTCACTCCAGTTCTCTTTGCTTTCCTTGTCTTGTCTAATCCTTTGGTTTATAAAAGTTGAATGTATACCTTTGATATGTGAATTAGGGTTTTTATATAATTTGTTGTAAAGATGATGTAAATGAAAGGATAGGGCTATAGGAGTGTAAAAATACAAATTTTAATGTAAAATATATTTGATAAGCTGGTTGGTAATTATTACTGACAAACCATGTGAATATTGTGTTTGATGTTTGTTCTGGCCTGTATATTATGGCAAGCATTCATTATTTAGCTTCTCACCTGTCATGTTGTGTTGTCATTTTTGTTTGACACAGGATAGCCTGCATACTATGCCTGTGCCAATATACTTAAAGACCAAGCTACTTCACCCAGGGGAAGTAAACCTGACAGCATGTATGTGAAGTTGGACCACTCCAGTGTCAGTTTTGGAATGGTCACTTGATCAATGTTAATTTGGGGATGGTAAATTTAAAATAAAGAAAATTATTATTTCTTTGGGGCTGGGGGTTGGTGACAAGATGATACAAATATACTTACTGAATGATCTAAATTTCCTTGTAATGGTATATGATATAGTGTTTTAAGACAGCACAACATTATTCTTTGAATTTAAATATAATTCTCAATGAAATAAAAAACAAACAAAAGAGTGGTGCATGTTTTCATGGAACAAATTATAAATGAAATTCTTGCCCACTTATTTGTTCATCCTCTTTTCTATTTCTAAGTAAAGATGGATCAAGTTCTCAGCAATATGTGAACACTTGTGTACAACCATTAATGTGAACTTCATGTAGAAAGCAAGGTTGTATTAGGAATAATGGTGTAATTATCTAACTACTAAATTATGTATTCTGCATTAAATTATTGTTTTTATTTTTTTGTTTGTTTTTTTTTTGGAAAATAAAAAGTAGACCATACATATATAACTCATCCCTTGTATTGTTTTACTTGATGCTGACCCTATGCTATATAAAGCCAGGATGAAAAATGTCCCGATTTTCTTTTTGGTTAGTTTGTAATTACGTTTTGACAGGCAACTTAGGTACCATTTGTTTGCAGTATTGGACATCCTGCTGGCAATCATAGACAAAGCATGAATTTTCTTCTTGCCCATTGTGACATTTAATCATTGTGATTTTTGGCAAGATTTCCATGCCACTTTCCAACAGCCTGTGAAAACTTGGGAGTTAAACATTTGACATTTCTTTTGGCTAATGAAGGCAAAATTTGTCTGAAACGTATCATGATGATCACCACCACAAGGGCTATCTATATTATATTCTCATATATGTTAATATTTCATATACAGGTAAAGATTAACTGAAGTCCTCAGATAACATGTGATAGGCCATTTTGTGTGAATATCATGAAATTGGATTTTGATTCAACATCTAAAATTAACACTCATTTACTTTGCTACGAGACTGAATAATTCAAATTCTAGTTTGTGCTAAGAGCAAAGACTACCTGTTGTGACATTTTTTTTCTCTCACAATGACGTGCATTAGTTTTGGTCACCGAAGACAGCAGCAGTCTTGGTTGATAGGGCGACATTTGTGCATGAGCTGTTGATGTGGGACGCAAGTAGTCAGTTCGGAATTGTGGGTTACCAGGTAGCTCTGCAGTTATATTACCAAGTGATATATATATATATATTAATATGTGAAAACATCAGTTATAACAGAATGGTCAGTTAAAACTCAATTTTTAAGATATATACAAGAACTGTTCAAAACTCTCACCTTTTTAACAAAAAAAAACAAGTACTCTTTTTGTTATAAATCTCATTTTATTGTGTAGGAACAATAAATGTAAACTATCGGAACACTGTTCAGAATTTGATGATTATGACTCGCATACAAAAGTTTACAAATACAAATGGACATTTACATGATCTGTTTAATAGCTGATTGTCTTTGAACACGATTTGAGCTTCATTGCACATTAACATGACATAATCACTATAACCTCTTTTCAAAGTTCTATAACTCTCAATCTCAGGTTTATTTGAAACTCACTTTTTTGTTGAACATCTCAACATATACTAGTATTCATTGAATTCATGTGATACTTATTCCAGACTTCGCTGTCTTCCATCAAAATACTGAAAATAATTTATTTAATTGAAAAGCTGGAGTGTTTGTCTTGAAGCATAGATAGCAGGCTACATGAATGAGAAAAGTATGTTATTTTTTTGTATTCTGGAGATGGAACATCTGCAAGACATGTAGCTAAAAAAATAATATAATTTCTTAAAAGTTTATCAATAGAAAAGTGTTCTGGATTTCAAGTTTCTGTTGAATTTGGCACTCATGGTTAAACATGTTAACCATGAAAACATTAAATATGATTAAATTTATAAGCATCTGCATTTTGACATGTTCCTGTTTATATTCAATCATTTTCAATTTAGACAAGCATATCTCTTTTAATTAAAGATCTAGATATTGTATTTTTTGCCCAAAAATACTTTCAATTAAGCCGACAAGAATATCACCAGAATTTGTTGATGATCTGATGTACATATTTGTATGTACATTTATATGCATATAATCTGACCCATTATAAAAAAATGATTGCAGATATGACTGAATTGAACATAAAATGCTTATTTTTTTCCTTAACTTTCAGTTGTAAATAACTATCATCCAGTGTGTATTTTAGGTCATGAAATCACATCTCCATATGTATTTCAGTAACAGAGTTGACTAGTTTTCACAATTATCAAAGTTTTTGCTTGATATTGACATATGCACGATACATCTTTCCTAGTACCACTGAAAACCCCATTTCTCTACTCATCGAACATGACGCTAAAGTACATTTGAATTGTTATTATGACCACAAATGATGACAGCTAGTTTCTCTTCTGGAGAAGTATTGATATAACTTTTCACTAAAAATGATAATTCTTCGTTTTGTCTTCAGCAATCACCCACTAAAAATCATGAATATTCATGATTAGAAATAAGGTTGTATGTTTACTGATATTGCAGGAGGCAACAAAATCAAAACATTACCCTGTGGTATTTATAACGAAGCCAACTGAGAACTTCCAAAACAGGGAATAAAAATTGAGCTCAATATCACAGCATTTTAATGTTCAATGGCATTTAATGATCCTCTGGCTATTCTTGGTCCAGGTGTTAATGGTAAAAATATAAGAGAACTATAACTTTCAGTGATCAATAATTTAGTTAAGCTGAATGCTGCTTGAAGAATGCATTTATCTGCTGGAAATTTACCAGATAAAATCTGGAAAGTTGCAGATTCCCATTCCTGATCAAAATAGTTTAAAAGCAATTAGGACAGTTTAAAATTTTGGAATTTCTAGAAATTAGCTACAATGTTCTTAGTTCTCATTTTATTAAATCATTTATCAATATTTATTTTTTGTAACGAAATAGGAGGCCATGTATCATTACATCCTGGTCCTTCTTATACTGATGACCAATGCCCTTCATGTCAAGGTCCTGGAATTTTGAGCACCATGTTTTGAATACTGATGTCAGTGAAGTAGTGATTATGAGGCACATGCCATGCTTATCATTTATTGATTAACTTGTCCCAATTATAACTCATATCCTCAACCTAAAATATTAGTTTTACTTACATAAATCACATTTTGACGTAGAATAATGAATTGTCTCTTGCAAAAAAATTATCGATGAACAATCTCAATTACAAAAATGACCGACACATCCTGATAAACAAATTGCTTGAAATTAGAAGTATTAATCTCTGAATATAATACTAATAACTGGACCAGGAAGAGATATTTTCTGACCTGTCCCTAACAATTTTACACCTTTTTCTCTCATGCAGTGATTTACATTTGCACATTTAGGCTATACTACACAGATTGCATGTTTAGTGCTAACAGAATGGTGAAGCAGTGGGATCAATAGTTTTAAACATATCTTTCATAGACCGATTGTCCTGTATGGCTTCTAGTATAGGAGGAGCCTGCATGTCTTCAGGCATAACTGATAACCCAAATGTTGGAGGTGGGGGTACAGATAGCTGGGGCATGGTATCCGATGATCCACCACTTCCATTGCTTCTATTAAAATTGTTTGTCATGCCCCTATTATTATGATGACCATTTCCATTTGATTTTGGTTCATGGGTCATTTGTTTTCTGGGCCTATTGTATGCATTATAGGCATCTGTGCCTGCCCCGTGCTGATTTCCCCCGCCACCAAGAGGCGAATTGTATTCCAAATCACTTTTTCTTCTTTTCCTTTTAGGATCATTAAGCATATCAGAACCAGACTCAGAATCACCTGATCCCATTGATATACTTCTATGGGCACTTGGCTTGTTCTGTTCACTATTAATATTTGGTTCAGATTTCTGAGGAGTTAAAGTTTTTGCCTTCTTTTTAAACCTAGGATCATTTCTATGTGACAAAGGAGCTTTTTGTTCGGAATCTGAGTGTCCAGGAGACATAGCTCCAATCTTTGGTGCATTGTTTTGTCTTCCAAGTCTAGGGTCTGCAGGTCGCGGCAGCTCCATCTGTAGTGCCTGAGGCATGGGTGGTGGAATATTATTCATAATTAGTGAAGGCCTTGGAACGTCAATCATAGGTGGAATGCCACTACTCATACTATAGTCAGCTTTCGGAACCTGAAAGTCTGTCAGTCCAGGTAGTGGAGGTAAACTGATTTGTTTGTTCTGCAGGTGATTTGTAATTGGTGGAGTATAATGTGAAGGAGAGTTTGAGCCAGTCTGAGGAGCTGATAATGCTCGCTGCATTCTGGGATCATTCACTTTGGTGGCAGTGTTACCTGGTGAGGAGCGGGGATCATACCCACTTGTTAATCTGCTTCGAGGATCATTTATTTTCTCTGGTACTTGTACAACTCTAGATGTGGGAATGATTTTGAGCCTTTGGTCAATGCTAGTTCTTCTCTGAAATGTATCATTATTTCGGAGTTTCTTTTGTACACGTGGGTCTTGTTCATATCTTGAAGAAGACCAGTCCACATTGTTAGGCAAGTTCCTGCTGTGAGGATCAACACTGACTACTCGCAAATTCCATGGAAACGTATCTTCTGTGCCAATACTGTTGATTGCCACACCTTGGGTCATATTAGGTGTGGGGTAGGTGAAAAATGGCTCGCTAGCAACCTCTGCTTCTGCTTGGTGTGTGGGCTGTTGTATGTTCTGCCGCCTAGGATCACTCCTTGCCTGCCTGGGATCATTCAGTCTGTTAGCGGATCTTGGGTCCATGCGGGGATCAGTCCGGCTAGGCTGGGGTGGGGACTGGGCTGATGGAGACGCAGAGTTGCGGATAGCACTCAGCATCTGCGCAATGTTGAATGAAGGTGGCTGTTCTGGTTGACTAGCTGGCATCATCTGAGGCACCGGTGCAGGTATTCCTGGCTGAAAACATCCAACACAACCGGTTTAAACCTCTTTTCAATGCCAATATTCCTATAAAACATTCAAAAATCATGTTCGACTTACAAAAATTAGGAAAATATATTTTGAAAGCTCACCTGGTTGAGAGTTTGTAGGATAGCAGCAAGGTTGGAGGTGGGTTTACTGGAGCCTCCTCCATCCTCGTCATCATCTGATGAGTACCAATTATCATCCTCTTCTGTAAGTTCAACAATCAATTTATGTGTATTTTCCATTAATGAAGTGCCCCAAAACACAGAATGGCTCTTAATAACATGTGGCATTCAGCTAAGAATATTAATCCATTTTTTTAATGATTTTCCCCAAAAAATTTAATAGCTATCACTGAGTTATCTAAAAGGCTGCCATTTTGATAAATATTAATCAATGAGAATCAAGATAACAAGTTGGGGCTAAATTCAATATGTAACATGTATTTTCATTGGTCAAAATTATCTGCTCAAATCTGCTCTGGGAAAGGATTTAAATGATGATTTATGAAGCAATTTCCAGACATTTCCAGAAAATGTTCACAAATATGAGGGAAAAAAATGATAGCTCGAAGGCCACTGGTCTATGCATATCTTTGATATGAACCTAAACTATATGGAGGAGGGATGTACACACCCACAGCCTAATTCTCAATTCCCAAAACAGCTCAAATGAAAACCAATAATATACAGTACATGTATACATACTTAATGTTTTATTTGCTTTATGTTTTCTAACATAAATCAGCTTCAAGAATGAGTATATTTACCTGGTTGATTTTCCTCCTGTGACTTTTCCTCCTGTGGAACATTTTGTCTTTGATGAGCTTGTATTCGCATAAAGAGCTCTCTCTGTTTTGGGGGCAGATGAGCTGGGATGAGTTCCTCTGGAAAGTTGGAATCCTCTTCTTTTGGACGTGGGCTATTTTCTTCCCCAGAGTTGTGGTGGGGAGAGGCAGCAGATGCTGCTGCAGCCATCAGAGCGGGACTTGCCAGATGCTGTACCAGGCTAGTTATGGCATCCACAGTGGGTTGGTTCATCATGGTGCCTGATGATGTCAAACCTATTATTGAAAAAAAAAACGCTTATATACATATATGCAAATCTATATAATCAGCAGTATTTTCATATATACCATTAAAATTTAACTGTATGCCTACATATATATGTCCTTCGGAAAAAAATATGCACATTGAACTGATTTTCTCACCTGGGCCCATATTCTGATCTCCTGTCTCAGCATCTGGACTTGTGATAGATTCTTGCATGCTCCCTGGTGGCATTGGGAAGGGCACACCTGGCATGTGGCCCATGGGAGGAGGAGGACCACGTGGTGGTGGTCCCATTCCCATGGGAGGCCTCATCATGGGAGGAGGTGGGCCCAAGAGTCCGGGCTGCTGAGCGACACCTGGTGGCGGTCGCATTGGGGGATTAATCTCCCCGTAAAATCCTGGTCTAGAATGAAATACAATAATTGATTAATGATTGATGAAAATTATATAAAGTCCATATAGAACATGTGGTCCAACATACGCAAAATTTATCTTTACAATGAAACCAATATATATAAAATTTTGATTCTTCAAAATAAAATTACCTGATTGGGGGTGGAGGTCTCTGGGGTGGCATGCCAGGCGGGGGAATAGACATGTTTGGGGGTAAGCCAGGTGGTGGGCCTCTTGGAGGTCCTTGTCCCATGGGGCCTGGTGGAGGTGGACCTGGAGGCCTGGATGCCATTCCTCCAGGCCCTGGTGGTGGTGGACCTCCCTGACCTGGAGGGCCTGGGGGAGCTCCAAGACCTGGGGGAGCTCCAAGACCTGGGGGAGCTCCAAGACCTGGGGGAGCTCCAAGACCTGGGGGAGCTCCAAGACCTGGGGGACCTGAGGGGCCTGGTGGACCAGTTGGGCGTGGTGGCCCCTGCCCTGGTGGGAATACCTGGATGTCAAATAATGAGGGAATCTTCTTCAACTTGTCTTTGCCTTGATCTTCATCTCTGATCTGAAAAAAAAGGTATATTATGAGCACATTTCACACTAAGAACAATGGCTGGCGATGAACTGTACATATTTATGCAATTGATGAAAATGTATATATACAAATTTAAATGTCTAGTTATTACATTTTCATCAATTGCATAATTCCTAAAACTATAAAATTTAAAAATTGATTGATGAATATATGTATATCAAAGTCTTAAGAAACTTTATATATACAGATTTAAATGTCTACCGGTAGTTATTACATTTTCATCAATTTGTCAAATTGCACAATTCCTGAAACTATAAAATTTAAAAATTGATTGATGAATATATGCATATCAAAGTCTTCAGAAACTTTACTTGCCCTATCTATAATGGGTCCAGTGTCATCGTCAAGTTCAGCATGGGAGAATTTACAGTTATCCCCATCAACACAGGATGGCCCTAAGTGAAAGAACTTGCAGGGATATTTTTCATGCATGTAGAGACAATCATCTCCTTTTTGACAAGTTTCAAGGAGGTAGAATTTACAGATATCCATCTTTTTTGGAGGCTGGAAGTCATGGTTAAATTGACAGCTGTCTCCCTGAAGAAAATCAAAACATCACAACTTTGAAAAAAAGATGTCAATGCCATCTGATGGATTACTTATGTGAGGTAACAAGGAGGCATTATGTATTGAATATAAAAATCAAAACAATTATTTTGCAAAATCATATCATTGTAAACTACTTTTATCATTTCTGTGCTTGACCACATATTTTATATTAAATTTAAACCATACCTGTCGACATTTCCCTTCCATAAAGAATTTGCAAGCAGGCCTTTCATCCATGGGGGTCTCTGCTAGTGTTCTGCGTGGTTTGTTCTGTTGCTGTCTTTCTTGTTGTTGTCTCTCCCTCTCAATCTGTCTCTCTTTGTAAAGTCTTGATTTCTCTTGCTTTTTCTTGCTCACCTGTCTTCGTCCACCTCCCCTTCCTTTCATAAATATATCCTGAAAATATATTGTAATTATTATATATGCAGGAAACTATTTAGAACAGTGGACATCTTAACATTTGCTTGATCAGAAACTTACCTGTTTTTCTGTAGCAGCAATATTTGCATCAACATATTCATCTCCACCAAACATGGACATAAGGCTCTGTCTATTGCGCTTCTTATTGTCATGACTGCAAAATATCAATCAGAATACAATGTTGTTTTGATAGATATATGTAAATCAAAATGTCCTTTTCACTATGACATCAGAAATTTTAAAAATTCAAAGAAAATATGAGTGGTAAACGCTTCACTCACCGTTTATTTTTGTGTTGCATGGGGCCATAATCAGCATCCTCGTCTTCTGAAGGAGTGTCATAAGGACCTGGCGGACTTTCATATGGACTATCATATGGCCCTGGTGGGCTATTATATGGGCTTTCATATTGGCCTGAAGGACTATGGTATGGACTATCATAGGGTCCTGGTGGTGATCTGCCCTGGGGCCTGGTGTAAGCATCATTATAGGTATCTTGATTCTTGTTTGGGGACGTGATTTTATCAGCACCAGGCCAAGACTGGGCTGGGTAGGACTCTTCATTCTCTCCTACATTGTCATGGTCAAAGTACTTAGCTTTCTTGCTCTTCTTTTTCTGAAAAAAGGGAAACATTGTATTCCTTAAACTAATAGAATTTTTAAAATAATTTATATTTATTGACAAAAGAGTATTTAGGTATTTCCATAATACCATTATCATTAATGATATTCATGATTTTTATTTAAATAATTTAATTTTGATATAAATTTAGCTTTATTTGACATTTCCACAGATATATTATACATTTCCTCAGATATGTTATATTATAAAGGTATGCAAAATTTCATATAATGCCAAAATAGTTGCATTATTTATTTAAAATTACCTTTTCCTTTTCCTCTTTGCTTTTCTTCTTTTTTTCTCCCTTTCTTTTTTTCTTGTCTCTTTTCTTCTCTTTCCTCTCTTTCTGTTTTTCTTCATCTCCCTCTTCATTTCCCTCGGACTCTGAACCTTCTTCTGGAGCAGGTCTCTTCTTGCCCCTTTTCTTTTTTCTCTCCCCTTTTTCTTTCTTCCTCTTGGTCCTGGGAGAAACCTCTACCTCAGCTTGTGCGGACTCCTCCTCATCATTCTCTTCATCCTGAGCATCCATAGGCTTTTCCTCTCCCACTTCATCGTCAAGTTCACCATCCTCCAATTCTCCATCCTCGAGATCTGCCTCATCTTCATCATACCTGCACAATGTAATATTCTCTTTTATTGTCAAGTAATATTTAACAAAGGCTGGTGTATTGCTTAATTTAAGCATATCCATGCCTGTGCTGATAAGCTGTCAATGTGACCACTCCTAACTGATGAGTTTGAAATCTTGATCAAGAAATCTCAATTTATCTGGATAGTAACTGGGATACTATATTGGGCATTATATTTTGTTCTAATATGCTGTGCATATTGTTTGAAATATTACTAATTTATTATGAGTTCATTATCAATAAAGTCACATTTAATCACAGGAAGATCTTTATTCATATTTATCAATAACAGATATGATTGACATGAAATAATGACAAATTTATTAAACACGTTTTTTTCTTTTCCTTTGGCACTGATGTGGACCATTGCGCTTTGAAAATTTTGTATTTTGCTAAACGTGAAAGTTTGGGGCAACAGTGCAAGCTCAAATTTCAAACACCTTACACTATATATATTTCAAAGAGAAGAGTGACATGCAGAAAGTTACAAAAATCTAAGTTTGAATATGATAAATGAAGTATTTGCCATGTGTGCTTAAACAGTAGAGGTTTTAGGTAATTAACTTTTTGGTTGAAGGGAAAAACAAATTAATGGGGTTTTTTCCGGGTCATTGGTGCATAAAAAAAACTTTCATCTGGCTGGCCATATTTAGAATTTTCCAGACAAACACACACAAAAATAAAAAATAAAAAATAAATCATTAGTCTTAATCATTCAACACAGAGGAGTGCAGAGTGGGCAATCTAAATATTTAGGGTGACAACCATTATACTAAAAGGCTCTTTTGTTATCACTTTATATAATTTATTCTCTATGTATGTTTATTGGTGTAAATGGGAATTGTTAAAAAAAACTTTTTTTGTGTCAAAACAGAACTGTAAAGATTGTATTCAAACAAATGTGCAAGTTAAGTTAAGGAAGTTACTATGCAGGTTCTTGAGAGGTCATTTGGATAGCTTACATTTTTTTTAAACATACAAAATTACATTTATTGGCTTTTGGTTTTGATATTGTATCAGCACGGTCAGGGTAGGCTTAAACCTTTGAAATTATATTGTTAAATTGCCTTTTAAATCATCATTTGCCCAAAACAGACCAAGGTTGAGTGATATGTCAAACTTTTTCCCCACAGAATTTTTAGAGTATATATCTGATTTGTTCAATTTTATTGTATTGCGTATAACATTCCGACTTCCAAGAGATATAAATTTATCTTCTGGTTTATTTAGCATCACAGATCACCATTGGGATGGATATCGCACTCGTATTACGCCAACTGGGCGCATCGGCGCCGTGTGTAAAGTCACACATACGAGCAGTCAGCCGTGCACTTTGAACAATTCAGTCATCGTCATGTGATCACATCAGTCAAGCTGCCCTCGTTCTTCGACGTGGACTCGTCCTTTATGGGGGTGCAGGTTTCAAATCGGTCCAGAAGGTCCTTCAATATTTTATTTCTTTACAGATGTTTCTCGACCCAATCCATTCAAATAACCGAGGAACAAAATATGCAGGTCTAATAAATATAATAATTAGTTAAATATGTTTTCATAAAGTTAAGCAATAAAGAGATTTTCAGAAATGGGACTTGGGCATTTTGATTTTGGAAGAGCTTTTGTTTGACACAAAACATAGACAAGTTACTCCACATCTTCAGGACTGAACATTGAGAATGCATGTCCTTTTCAGTTGAAAATTTACCTGCTGTGTGATCTCCATTTTAGTTTGTTTTTTCCACGTGGCAAGTCAGTGAGATCCGGTATGATTGGCTGGTCTGATAAGACAACCTACCACCCCTCCCAATAATGAGTTGTTCCTATCCAATATGGCGTCTTTGATGCTTATGAATATTGAACAAGGAAATCGAATTTTGACGGTTTTTCGAGAAACGTTTCAAGAAATCGTGTTCTGAAAGATGAACAAATTCTGAAAAAGTCTATGTTACATGCAATACTAGAGAATGAGAATCAAATCTGCCGGATTCTGGCAAGATGCGCGTGTCCTTTTGGGGCTCGCCTCATTAACATATTTTTCTGGCCCATGACAAATGACTCTTTGTGTTACCTTTGGTCTGTTTTGTTTGCATGAATATCCTTTTAAATGCAGTAAAATACTTAGTGATAAGAGTAAAGTATAGCAGAGTTGGTTCCAGCTGCGTTTTACTCGACCTTTGTTTGGCTTCCTCCCCAGAAGCATTGTTGGCAACCCCTGCCTGAGGTTGGGGGTTGTCAAACACACTTTCAAGGGACATTTGATCGCAGAAAAATCACTGAATATGGGTCGCTGGTGCTTCAAATAGAAACCTAGCTGGTCTTTACAGCTTTAACTTTCAAATGAACTTAAATAATTTAAATGGGTGTCCTTTATCCACTGGGTTTGGAAAGAAATATCCTGACATACATTTCTCTTCTTTTGCTGGCAATCATGGCGGAGTTGCAATATGCTTGCTCATTAGTGACGTCACAAATCTTTTCCGAACTTCTCTGAACTTACAAAGCCCCTCTCAAGTTTATCAAAATAGTCAGTTTATGAGAAGATTACCCATGAAATGATTTCAATCAATTCAAATGGAGCTCTGAAGTCTGATGATTGTGAAATATTGCAAAAAACAATCGGCGAAGATGCATAAATTATGCAAACGACCCCAAAATTCCTCACAAATAGAGTTAGCAGTAAATACGAAGCAGTTGAATTTGTATTCATATACATGACGCAATGCGGCGTCAAAGCGCATCTCTCCACAATTTTTCGGCTTCAAGGCAGCGATAAAATAAAATACATCGCCTACACATACAAGGTTAACTTAAAGTCGTGGTTTGAGAAGAATATGAATGCATACTCTTAATACATTACGTTTATAATCGTTTAAATTCTAAACCTTTTTTTACATCGCCATAAATGAAGGACATAGGCTATTTATTAAAAAAAATATATAAAATTTAGCCAAAAAATGAAGGACATAGGCTATTTCTAAAAAAAATATATAAAATTTAGCCAAAAAATAATTATAGGGGTGTTTGACAATTGAAAATAAGATTTTTAAAAAAAATCCTGTGACCTTGGGATGATCTTGACATGACCTTGAAATATCAAATTGCTGTTGCACACTAAAACTCTCATTTTTAAAGTCATATTATGAAAGATCTCTCCAAAACGAAACAAACAAGCCCACGATCAAGTCTGTAGCTATAATAGAACAGATTCTATGGGCCATTGAATTTTCAGCCCAAGGTCACAGGGATTTTCCATTAATTTCAATGGAGAAAAATTGAAATTTTCACTTTGTGAAAAAATGGCCATCAATTTGAAAGGTGTCCCATGTGGATATGTTAGGGATCATAGATGCTGCCATACCCATTGTTATGATGACGCCATATAGGTGCAAGATATGAAAGTTTTGAAGTAATTTTTTTTCAGAACTACTTTAAGTCATCAAAACCACGATTTAGAGTTAAACATATCACGAATTAAATTTTAGTTTTTTCATACAGATTATGGGCATATAATTTTTTTTCTCTGCTCCAAGTTTAGACGATTTTATGAAGAGATTTTCAAATTCATATCATATTTGTGAAAATGATTTAAAATTTCTGTTTTACCCTCACATTATCAGGAAATCACGTATTTTGTTGTTATTTTTATCTTTCCAGTTTATTTTTACTGTAATTATTGGCGCATATATTGGCAGATTAGAAAAATATACCATGCATTTCAGTAAAAAAAATACTATCAGAAAATGTAATTCATAGCCCTGCCAATATATGCGCCGTTATAATTAAATTGACCTAATACCTATTATGTCATCATTCAAAATCAACAAAAAATAGCAATAAAAAATTGCAAGAAGAATATTATAAATGCTATATCATTAATAACATTTTGTTTTAAAAGTTTTTAAAAAGTAATATGAATAGTAACACATTTTTTATAAACATGTATAAAAAATAAAAGGTTTGTAATTTGCATTTTTCTTTTTTTCAGAATATTTATTACTGAAGCAATCAAAACAGAAATGGACAGATTTATTTAAAGTAATTTTGAGTGGGTGGTATTGTAAGCTTCAAAAGAGCAACGATTCTGAATTTTTCTTTAAAAAATAAACCAAAATGTGGTCTAATACTTCAATAATACTTTGGCCAATTCATTTTAAAAAAATATGAATCTTCAATTTTTCACTGTTCTGAAGTCGATAGGATCAAAGGATTTTGAATCCATTGTGTGAAACAATGTGTTGCTATGACGCCATAGCTCAAATAACAGCCGTTGCGCCTCCATTCATAATTACTCCAAGGTTTCAAAAATCGGATGAATCTCAGTTATATCAATTTATTGTATTTTGATTTATTATTTAACAGAATGATTGAATTCCCGTCTATTAGTTATTTGAGAACAATACAATTTATTATTGCTCTCAGTTTTAGATAAAAATTGGTGTATTAATATTCAATGGAATGAAATCGTGATTCAAGGAAGGACACTGGAAAGGCTGTAAATTAAAAAAAAACAAGAGTGTCTGCCTAAGTTAATCAGATTTAAACAATTATATATTTGTAAATAATTATATTTGAAAAAAAAACTCCTAAAAATCTGCGACGGCGACCTAGGGATGGCTATCACACAATTCCATTAAAACATTTTCTAATGGAATAAATGCCACAACGTTTTACAACACAAATTTCCTTGCTTATACCTAGTGTTATCCTACAAAATTACCGTCACGAACATTTTGGCATGGGATATGATGGATAAGGGCTCAAGCTTTGTCTGCTATCGAAGTTTGGAGCCTGTGAACTTTGCTATCGCATTCTCCCATGGATGTGCGTAAATATGCGCAATGTGCATATTATAGAAAGTTATCATTATCAAAAAAAAATATTTTTTTGAACGTGTAAAAAGTTAACATCTGTTTATACAACAAATCTTAAAATAATATTTGTAAAATAATACTTGTGTAATTGGAAGTAGATATACGATTCTTAAAAAATTAGAAATACGAATATAAAACGGTTTGGCTGAACCAACAATATTTCCGGTTCCTGAAAGTTGAAGACATTTTGGTGCGTTTTCGACATTTACAGGTAATTCTTTGCCATTTAGGACTTTAAACACACTTGCCATCGAATAAAAACACTGCGTTATTGGGCAATGTTTTTATTGTCGGTGTTCTAGTAATATTTTGAAGAATAATTTCCATGTAACAATTGTATAAATTCGTGTACCGGGAAACAGCTAAAGAAGCACTTTGTCCATTTACAACTACATGTTAGTAATTACTGCCAAAAGCCTATAAGAACCTATTGATTGCACACAACAAACACTCCACAGTGGCGTCAGTTGCTTGAACAGTATTGACCACAGAAAAAACTGAATTACCACCCACAGGAAATGACTATATACTCCCCATGATCGTACCGATCACAGAATAACACAGATAGTTCCTTTTTCGCTCGCGTTTGTTTTGACTTTACGTCTGAATGGTCGAGGTTTTGACGTGATACAGCCCACGACAACAGAGCTGCGGACGACAACAGAGCTGCGGTTTCATTTTCAAAGCCTTTTATGTGCGTCTGCACTCTTGAAAACATCCACCCCAAGTTGTTTTCTGACACTTGCGTGTGCAAACAAAGTCAAATAGTGTGATAAACATCGGTAATCAATTGATAAACTGAACCGCAGCTCTATTGTCGTCCGCAGGTCAGTTGTCGTCGGCTGTAAGCTGGAAGTCTATGGAGCATACCCCGATTATCGGTCCATGGCGGCCATGTTTTGTCACATTTATTCTGCTTTCACCGTCAGATAGCGCTTTTGTTTCAGAAGTGATTTGTGAGTGCGTAGTAGAGTAAGAAGATTTTCGTTGGATTTTGCCAATACACAAATAACATGTCCATATATATTTGGACTGCATAGTCTAGATTTTGCATTGGGATTATGCAAACTTACGCGAGCTTGATTTTTTAAAATCAACACTTGTTTGACAATCACTGCAAAAAAGAACCATCCGTGTTACAAAAAGTTTTTAATCAAAGCCAAGAAGACAAAGGTTTAGAAAACTTACAAAAACTATACAAATCATAAAATGAAACTTTTCATCTTGTTTATTTTTGAAAAGAATGGATCCTACTCAGCATTACATTTCCGCCATTACCAGTTCCCATTCGAGCTCACTAGATTTCAGAAAACAAGAAATGGCAGTCAAAGATTTGTTTACTTGTCAATCAAAAATCATTTAATAGTGTTTTACCATTACTTTATGAAAATACATGGTGGCAGATTATAATTAATAAGTTTTAAAGTGTTGAAAAATAATGTGAATGCAATATGACATATGAGACACAACTTTCAGCTCAGTTTCAAATAGTACACAGTTCACTGGTCTTTCACCTATTATCGCTCAAACACAAGAGAGCGCCCTCTTTTCACCACTTCCGGAATTGATGTTTGGGCGGTCAAATACACATATTTTCGCCCATGTAAACAAAGCGTTTTAACTGTGTTTTCAAGGAAAGTAATCATCAAGAGACATTAATAACACATGCAAACTGTAAATAATAGTTTTTTTTCTCAACGGGACATAAAAAAATGTTTTAATGTTAAACATTTCTCCATTAAATGTGCATCAAAAATATTCTCTGTTTTGTTCAATGACTTAAATTCAATATGGGAGCTAGTAAGCAGGAAGTTTGTTCTGCACATGCTCAGTTCTAAGAACAGCAGAAGGGTTGTGAACTGTCCATGAGTCTCAACTGCAGGTTTCATACACTAATAATATTATACTTTACCAACTTTTTGAAATGGCACAAAAATAATTATCTTTAGCTCTGATATGTGATACAGGTATAATTTTCAACCATCCAAACTGTTAATTTCTTTGCAAAACACCAATGCTTTATTATCAATTTTGCAACAACACCAGCAAGTGTAGAAAGAAGTTTATATTCATATTAAAAGCAGTCACATATCTGGAGTAGGCTGGTGATGCAAACACCTGATTTTCACAGAAAGCTGCAATTTGTTATTCATTGTTTTTTAAGAATTGTATACATTTGACAGATGATCATTGTGTTTTGTGGGAATTTTGATTGGTTTTGTCACTTGATTGTCAGAGGTGTCATTGAAATTCTTAATTTGCATTGTTTCCCAAGGTTTGCGAATTAGATATTATTTGGATTTAAGTGAGCACTGAACAATTGTGATGATGTGAACAAGGAAAATGATTACTGGTAGTACACACGTACATTTACAAAATAAGAAATTTTTAGGCATGCACTGGAATATTTTAACTATTGATTGATGCATAA
Source organism: Amphiduros pacificus (assembly GCA_949316495.1). Classification (NCBI taxonomy): domain Eukaryota; kingdom Metazoa; phylum Annelida; class Polychaeta; order Phyllodocida; family Hesionidae; genus Amphiduros; species Amphiduros pacificus. Next base: position 20,526,395 of record OX439003.1, read on the forward strand.
CATATTTAAGTCATAAAATCATTCTAGCATGCACTGTTAGTGGTTATTATTGAAAAAAAATGATCATTATTGAAAAAAAGGAGATTTATCTGCATGCAGGAAATAGCATATTTTTGTGAAAAAATATCCAAAAATTGTCAAAAACATGTTTTACCAGTAGTCTCCACGTTAAAGTCACCATCCTGAAAAATTCAATATTTCTGAAGTCTGTTGGACTTTTTGTCAAATCTGTGATGAAATTATAAGAAATATTTACCGGTATTTAAATCTGGTCCAGGAGAATTAAAAACCACTGAACTTTCAAAGCCATTGTGCTACTACTGGATGTGAAGCCCTGTACCATTTCCAACAATAACTGGTAAAAACTGCCAAAAATCACAAAAAATAAGATATCCTAATTGCAGATTCTGAAAAAAAAAAAAATTGGATATGAAATATTGCATATGAAATATTGCATATGAAATATGAATTAAATGTTGTGTGCCTTTAAACAGTTTTTATAACTCAAATAATGGAAAATGACAGGAAAAATACTCGAAAGATGATGGCTCTTGCCAAAAATTACAGGTCAAGATTTGTAGATTTATTTTGTTTTCAGGACACCAGTCATGTCTGACAGTGAAGGAAGCATTGTCTCAGATGCTGAGAGTGAACACAGCTTCCAAGGTAGTGATGTAAGTATTTAAAATATTTTGACATTGAAGGATTTTATTCCTGCCTGCATGTGAAGGTTCATCTTATATCTGAAGCTGCAGCAATTCATTGTATGACAAGAAAAAAGTCTCCAATATTTGACTTGGACAATATTCATGTGGATATTTTTAATCATCAGAGCCAATTCCTAATATTTCACAATAGCATAACACATGTTCTAACTCATGTGACATATTTATTCACAAAGCCATCATGACTGAGAAATTTTGAGCCTTTATATATACTCAACCATAATAATTCACTTTGCAGAATACATTTGCAAAATGCATTTATTTTCCATTTGTCATTTCCTGTCTGCTTGGAACATATTGTCGTCAAATAATTTATCAAATAAATTGGAAAATTGAGTGAATGTTACATGTAAGACTGATTTGCTGCCTTATTATTGTTTTGAAATTCTGACGAACACTTGTATGTATCAAATGACGAAAATAAAAATTGAGAGCTCTTCCTTTGGACACTATTTAATTGTTGACATTACTTTGAAGGAGGTACCTTTATCTGGGACAAATTGATCCTGTTTGGAAAACCCACAAAGGATTTGGTAGTAATCCCAAACATCTAACAGTCTCCTGACAAAAGTAAAAATAGGGAGCTCAAGTTTAATCTCTTGAATAATATTTAAATTATACATAATTTATTTGAATTATAAAAAAGACGCCCTTAGATGGATATGATGAAAATACAATATTTTATGGGCTTTGAATATATACTATTATCATGAAGTATTATATATACTATTATCATGTTTGTCATCCTTTTATTTTGTATCAGTGATAACCACTTCAATTTTTGTTTGGAAAGTCAAAAATTGTGTATGTCCCTCATTTAAGTCTATTATGTCTTATTGTTTGTCAACATTAATGATGAAGGTATTTGTCACAAACAGGGAGGAGGCGGTAGTGGTCAAGACAGTGATGCTGGTAGTGCGGTGGGCAGCCCATCAGGCAGTGTTCAAAGTGGAAGCCCACCAAGCAGCCCAACAGGAAGCGGCCGCAGCACACCCCGCAACACTCCACGGCAACGCCGCAAAGCCTCACGCAAAATAGACAGCAGCGAGGTCCCTGAAATAGAAGGGTATGATTCCGAGGAAGACGAGGATTATGAAGATACCAGACACAGAAAGAAGAGGAAAGGGCCATCAGGATTTATCCTGGATGAGGCCGGTCAGTATCCATACCTCTTTTATATACTCGCTTAGTGTAATCATCACTCTCAGAAACAACGATAGTTTAAACAACTTGATGATCATGCTTAACATGATAGGCACACAGGTTATTGTTGGCCTTTGAAATAGAAAATTGACCCTTGTTAATACATACAAGTTTCTGCAATTTACGAACCTATAGATTTATATATATTTTTTTAATATGTTCCATATCGAGATGGAGAGATAATTTGATTATTTGATAACATGGTACAAACTAATGAGCATGACATTGGCAACCTTTTGGCAGAGGTGGACGAGGATGAAGAAGAGGATGAAGAAGATGCTGAGGAAGGATTTGAGGATTATGTGGATGACCATGCCTTCCCCAGGGATGAGGGAGGTCTCAGTGCCAGAGACATCGAGGGCAAGAGGCGTCTGCAAGAGATGTGGAGGTATTTATTCATGCATTGCTTTGTGACCCATATTACAACATAACTCAGGGATTAAGATGTGGGAAAATGGTCAAACAATAAAAATCTGGCATTCAGGGAGTGTTCATACATATATTCAAATGGCAAAGCTTATACTTGATAAAATATTTACAAAGCTTGGAAATATTTAGAATATGGCTAACCAGGTAATTTTCCTAACAATATAAATTTCATTGTGCTTGAAGGAATAATTGACCCCTTTATTAAGATAAATCTTTATTGTTTGCAATGTAAATGAAATGTGGTGATTCCTTACAGTCAGAAGGAAGATGAAATTGAGGAATACTACCGACGCAAATATGCTGACACCTCGGCAACAGAGAGGTTTGGTGAAGGAGAGGAGATGTCGGATGAGATCACACAACAAGGACTTCTTCCAGGTGTCAAGTAAGTCACAGATTTTAACTCACGACAGTTGGACAATTTAATTTGTTGAATTGAGGTGTTTGAAAGTATGAGGAATTTATTGAACAATATTTTTTTCTGACACTTCTGAGAATATAGGACAAAAAAACTTATGCTCCATTGTTAATATTTATCAATATGTAAATTTTGAATTATGAAAGTGAAAATGGTATTTTTAGTAAATTTCTTGTTTAAACAGAGATCCAAATTTGTGGGTTGTGAAGTGTCGTATGGGTGAGGAGAAAGGAACTGCTATTCAGCTGATGAGAAAAATGATTGCTTATCAGTTCACTGATGAGGTAAATACACTTGAATATAAACATCAGGATTACATTGTTTCCATCAAAACATATCTTCATTGTTGCATACATAAAATTAATCAAAATGAAAAAAAAATAAATAAAAAGCAGACATTAAATATTTTGGTTGCATAATTTTAGAATGTGAGATAAAGATAATTTTAAAAAGTTTATTCATAAAGAAGTTTGGATGTCTTGTGTAAGTTTTGTTCATTTATGTTTCAGCCTCTGCAAATCAAATCTGTCATAGCCAAGGAAGGTCTGAAGGGATATATTTACATTGAAGCCTACAAACAAACTCATGTCAAGCAAGCTATAGATGGTGTGGGTAATCTTAGAATGGGACAGTGGGCACAACAGGTAAGTTATCTTTATCATAATGCTAATCTGCCACTAAGTATGTGAATGTCTTCTTTCTCCATAACATAATATTTATTTTTTTAAGATTCATATGTATTAATGTTACATAAAGCCTCCCTTATGAAAATGTAATTATAAGAATGGATGTATTTATTATGTGTAGATGGTGCCAATCAAAGAGATGACAGATGTCTTGAAAGTTGTGAAAGAATCTGCCAATCTCAAATCTAAAATGTGGGTGAGGCTCAAGAGAGGTATCTATAAGGATGATCTAGCACAGGTTTGTAAACTTTTGCTCTGCTTATTTGTCAGATTCTTTATGGTATTGACGCAAGATTTGTTTCCTAAGAAAAAAGTCATTTTTTTATTTGTTTTAATTTTTAAAAAAACTCTGTTCAGGATTGACAAGATGCTATCTCCAGGATCCCATTTGAATGGTGTGTGGATTTAGAATTAGTAGATAAATGGAAGCATGCATGATTGCAGGTGGATTATGTCGAGCCTTCCCAGAATGTTGTACATCTCAAGTTGTTGCCCAGGGTAGACTACACACGTCTTCGTGGAGCTCTCCGCACATCATCATCGGTAAGCAAACTGAAACACTCAGAAAAGGAATCAGATTTAGGTATTTTATATAAACATGACATATGTAAAGATTTTCAAAGTAGCAAGCAGCATGTTAAAAATCCCATGGAAATCATGGTTGGAGTTACATTCAGTGGTATTTAATTTTACCAGGATCCAGAGAAGCGTAAGAAATTCCGCAGACCAGTCCAGAAGTTGTTTGATGTGGATGCGATCCGGGCAGTCGGTGGAGATGTCTCCCTGGATGGAGACTTCATCATATTCGAGGGCAACCGTTACAGCCGTAAAGGTTTCCTCTACAAAAGCTTTGTAATGTCAGCCATTGTGGCAGAGGGCATCAAGCCTACCTTGGGAGAACTGGAGAAGTTTGAAGACCAGCCAGAGGGCATGGATATACAAGGTATCCCTACTGCCTATTTTTGCTCAACTTTCTCAGCAATTTACCACATTAGCACCCATAGCTCTTGCATGATATTTCCTGTAATTTGATCTTTACTAGATATTCACTATGATAAATATGCATATTTTAATGATGTAATAACAGGAATAACATGTTAATCTATTTTCTTGCAATATAAAGTGTCAACAAAGCCACAGTCATCAGCTTCTGGGGAGCCTGCACATAACTTAGCCCCAGGGGACATGGTAGAGGTCTGCGAGGGAGAGCTTATCCATCTCCAAGGAAAGATCATCCGTATTGATGGCAATAAAATCACCATGATGCCAAAACATGAAGATCTCAAGGTGCGAAATTCTTGCTTGTTGATGTAAAACATTTTTTCTGAAGTTATCCTTAACTGAACAAATAATTTTAAAAGATTATGGACTAAGGGTTTTATTGCTTTATGCTAAATTTCAGGACCCACTAGAGTTTCCAGCCCATGAATTGAAGAAATACTTCAAGATGGGAGACCACGTCAAAGTGATAGGAGGGAACTTTGAGGGTGATACAGGACTGATCGTGAGAGTGGAGGATAACATGGTTGTGCTCTTTTCTGATCTCACCATGCATGAGGTAAGTGAACTAGTTTCCCCTAAGAAATAACAGTGCAAACATGATTATGTCCAAAACTTGTTGGTTCATACAAAAAGTTTGAGCTTTTGATTTTATTAGTTTTTTAGGATTGTTTTGTTTTATTATAAATAATGGTGAAATTATCAATTGGTTATTCTTTAGTTATGCACATCTTCAAATGAAAGGAGATTTCTGTAATTTTGATTTCTGTAGCAACACACTGCTATCATCATTTTCATAACTAAAGTTTTAGCACTAATTTTTACCCAGATTTTATACATCTTGGTACTTTTTATTTTAGTTGAAAGTGTTACACAGAGATTTACAGCTTTGCACAGAGATGGCCACAGGAGTGGATTCTCTTGGACAGTTCCAGTTTGGAGATATTGTGCAAATAGAGTAAGTTCTCTTTAGAGTTATTTACTAAATATAAATATCTGGCACAAGATATGAGCATATCACATACTCAACATAGATGGTGTGGATTGTAATTCCAAAATGATAGAATAAAAATTATTTGAGTTATATTATACATTGCACAGAGATATAGAGAGTTCTTAGAGGTATGTTTTTTTCAGTCCTCAAACAGTTGGTGTGATTGTGCGTCTGGAGAAGGAAAGTTTCCAAGTTCTGAACATGTTTGGAAAGGTATTTATTAGTCAACATTCATAATAATCAATGACAATTTCAAATTTAGCAAATAAGAAAATGGCAATTCCATTAACTAAAATGGTGTTTAAACAAAAGCTCCCTCTGGTGTTTTGTTCAGTAGGCGCCCAGTCAAAGGCTTCTTTCGTGGATTGTCAGATTGTAAATGGTCTTCAAAAATGCATTGTCAGTTACCTGAGAAAATCCAATCCCTCCAAATTATAATTCCATTATTTATTTCTTTTACTTGTCTCCAAGAAAAATTTCCTTGAATGTTGATTCGGATGAAGATGTAATAGTCTTATCTGGCGTCTTCATAACTAGATTGCACAAAGAGGTTTTGTCTGTGTGTCTTGACAGGACTAATAACTTAATAGCATTTCATTTAAGTTGGAAATAACTAGATTAATTGATTACTCTAACAACAGGTTGTATTTCACCATGAGAATTATTTTGAAAGATTATTTAATGTTGAAGCCTCATTGATGATATACAATTAAATAGAAGTATTACATTAGATCTAACAGTATTATTTTCTGATTAGTCTAAATGTGACAGTCTCTTGCAGTTGTATGGTACGTGTAACAGGGTGAAAGCCATTTTTTTTATCTTGTCTTGTGATATGCCAGGAATGACAATTTCATGGCCTTTTGTGTTGTTCTGTTTTACAGGTGGTATACTTGAAGCATACAGCTGTTACAAAGAAGCGTGATTCACGAAATGCCTTAGCTCTTGATGCAGAAAACAATAACATTTCTGTGAAGGATATGGTTAAGGTTATCGATGGGCCACATTCGGTAAGAATTTCTATGAAAATTCTTTGAAAACATTAGTTTTTGTTTATTTTGAATTATTTGTGATGTTTTTTTTTATTATAAATACATCATAGACATAATTGAACATTTCTGTGTTTCAGGGTCGACAGGGTGAAATTAGGCATTTGTATCGTAATTTTGCTTTCTTATATACACGTATGGTGACAGAAAATGCTGGTATATTTGTATGTCGGACGAGGAACTTAGTGCTTGCTGGTGGATCAAAGGTAAATTGTAATAGATCATATCTAATTTAGATTTTAACAAAATATCGGGCTTTCAACCGTCATAAAAATGAGCAAATTTGATATCTAACCAATTTGATTTTAATTTACGTAGCATTGTTTCCTCCCAAAAGAGTCTGAAATTGTGAAAAATGACAATATATATTCTTTTTAAATGCAGAAAAAAATTAATAAACATATAGTAATACAATTTTTCAATCATCTTTAATTTGTATAAATGTGTAACTTATTCGCTTTGCAGAGTAACAGTAGCACACCAGTGATGGGATATTCCCCAATGTCTCCCCGTATCTCCAGCCCCGCTCACCCCAGCCAGGCAGCAGGTGGCGCTGCAGGGGCAGGCAGGGGTCGGGGGAGAGGTGGTGACCGTCGGGACAAGGAACTTATAGGCCAGACTGTCAGAATAGTACAGGGACCATACAAAGGTAATCCTCTCCTCACTCATTTTCTCACTATTTCTGGTTTAGAATCAATATTTCTAGATTTATTGGCTTGACAATTGTCCCAATTATTGTTATGTAATCTAGTATATTGCAATCTGCATAATATATGTCACAAATCGGAGGGCAAAACTGAGAAAAACAACCATGTAAAGCTGAAAGGCAGAGACAACAAGGTCCCGAAAAGGCTGTTGCTGTGGTTCAGGATGTGCCATGTTCAAAGAATTGGGTCAAATATGATCATAGCACTGTGGTAATGACGCAGATATGAGAGAGCAGACAGGGAGAATTTAATCGAGTATCTTTCTGCCACCAGAGGGCACTACAAGGAGTACACTGTAAGAAGAGAGTCCACAGGGGGTACAACAGGACCAAAATCTCATTATTTACAATTGTGAATCTGTTGTCATAGGACATGACACTTGAAGTTTAGATTTAAGAAGTCTTTTGGCCCTCATTAAATCTCATCTAATGAATAAAGATGTCTTTATAAGTATAAAAAAAAAATCGATTTTGGCTTTACCCTTTTTCTCTTAATTTTGACAAATTGAAGGATGATTAAAAATAAATGATGTTGACAACATCTTTGATTCATAGTTTATTGATACTCATCCTTTCCAGCCACAGTGTGTCTGATACTTAAGTCCTGTTGACAGACAAGGAAAATGATAAAAATGAACATTTCAGAGTTTACTGATTAGTCATTTACCTTCTCATGAAACCTCATAGAGGACCTAATTCTTTGAAAGAAAGCGCTTTTTGATATATTGATCTTCTCGATGAAATGATACTTCTGATGATGTAAGCATCAAAGTCAAGGAAGTTTATCATGGCTATTGATTAAAACCATACTCTGCCACATCTAAGGTGATTGCAACAGCAAAGTTGGATCAACGGACCCAAGTTGATCAAATATAGTTGTGAATCGTGACCAAATAACTTTTTTGGTCCTGACTGGTCAAAGATGTATTGAAATTGTAACATGAGATATGTTGTTAATGGTCACAAATTTCTTCTATTGACCATGTCAACAAACAAATCCATCTGGTGATTTCAAATTGGCAATTAAGCATTTTATCTTCTTAATTTTTAAATTTAGGATTGATAGACATTGCAGAAATATTGTATTTCCTGTCTGCAAAATAGTTCTGCTACAGTTTTGCCAATTAGAGTTTTGCCAATTAAATGTTAGGATGAAAAGCAGAAGGAGCAATTTATCACTCTCAAATATTTTAGAAGTACATTGGGCCATTTCTCTGTCAGCAACTTTTTATGACTAAAACATTGTTTTCCTATGACAAGTGGAATGGCCAAAGAGATGTTATTGCTTGTATTCAAGGAATTATGCAACAATTTTTTTCAAGTATAGAATACAGAAAGCAGTGAAAAATTTGTTTGCTTTTTGTGTCTATTTACTTTTTTGATTGATGAATTATGTTTATGACACCATCAAATGAATTATTTCAAACAAAACCCCATTGAAAATCCTCCTTTTAAGAGGATTGGATAATGCCAGAATGATGTTAAACAGTGCTCACCCACTTTGAGCCTCATCTGGGCTTACAAAGAGTTCACGTCACTGGTGTTCACCCATCACATGCAGCTGTAGGCTGATTCAGATCTATGCAAATAGTGCAAATTCTATGTCTTATTGCAGTTGACCATATTACTCGAAGTAAGGCCCCAATACAATTTTACAGGTAAACGTCATAATTTTAAAAGTGTCCCAAGTTTTTTCTTTTGTGCATCATTTTTTTTTAAATCATTTAAAAAATCGGAGAAGACAGCATGGATATAAGGACAAAGGTAAAACATATTTTTGTCTCACAATATATCTGCACATTTAAGCCCAAGAGATATATTATAATCATAGTATAATCTTAGGTTAGTGTTGAAATATTTGATCATTCTTATCACTTATAGAATGTACCTATAACTTAAGTTGATAGGGTCTGTTTTAAAAATCAACATAACTCAGAAGGGAATATTGTTTTTTTTTAAATGATGAACAATTATAAATAAAAAGGAAGAAAATATTGACAAATTCATTATGGTAAGCCTTTACCTACAGAAAGGCTCTTTGCTAGAAATCATGCAACTAATCCTTAGGAACTGCAGTTTCATTAAGGATAACAATTTTTAAATTAGATATCACCTCATATTTCAAGGAAAATCATATTGATCCTGGTTTCGCCACATCACATTATGGATAGAATTTATATATAAATAGAATATATATATATATATATTAAATCTCATTTTCTTAAATATTGACTCAGGGGTATTCAAAGAAACCCCTGATTTTACATTATGAGATTTATAGATGTTTGGTAATTGGATATTTTCACTTGATTAGACAGGATGACTCTCAGACTTTATTCTCTGAGTAAACAATTTTCCTTGAAAAGTTCCTCTGTCATCTTTATAAAAAAGATTAGAAAGAGCTCACTTAGGGTTCCTTTATATTTTACTTGCAAGCACGGTCCCTCCAGCTGGCCATGATAAATGACTGCTATCACTTACTATTTATTCCAGCAGCTCATTAAGCACTGGCAGTTATTCCAGTACCACATTAGTTCTCTATTTGTCTCTTCTCCTACCATCAGATTCCAAATATCACTTATCCAGTCAGGTTTGAATGCATAGGAGTCGTATTTATGGGAGTGTTGACACACAGCTAATTTGGTGACACATTTAGGTCAAGCTCTGCATAATGTGGTTAGGTAAAAGTCATATGTGACCATAAGCAAACCTGCAGTGACTTCTGATTACAAGGCCTGGGCCCATGAAGTCCGATATACTTCTGATCCCATAGATGTTTTTTTATGTTTGTTTTTCCAACAGCAGGTATATTTTCATACCAGACTGTTTGTTTGAACATAACTAATGGATTGCCTACTTTAGAGATTTAAGCATTTTGATTGATATAGCTCATTATATTATCTGTTATTACACTCGCCAATATGAATTGTTGGTGTTCAAAATTAAATGACAAAACAAAGTACATTAAACCATTTATTAATAACTGAAAAAAAAAACATTTTTGCCTCATGTGAAACACATTTTATACAAAAATATGAAATAAGCTTTAAAGCATTCATGAAACCTGGAAGGTTCCAGGCAATTTTACAGTGGTTTAAGGTATCTGAAAACAATATATGATCTTAAAATTGACATACATACAGGCTATCTATCTGAAATCCACTAAAGAACATCTGCCCTGAGAATTATGATTTTTTGTGACCACCAAGTACTGCCAGGACTAAACAGGAAGTGTGTTGTGTGACCTTGACCTTTGAACTGTCAGGGGGCTCCGTAAGTCATAGGAGGTGTTGTTTACCAATTGTCAAAATTGGAGCAACACATTTTTCGCCATTTTTTTCCACTATTTAGAGAATGAATTGGAAGATAATACTTATCATGATGATAGTGCCTTTTCTTGGCTTTCTTTTGGTGGTAAATTTATTAAAAACGGATGAATATTTATGAAGTTATAAATGAAGAAATCATTATTTTTTATATTATATATGTTTGCAAAAAAAAGTTTAAAAAAATTCTATACAGCCCAGCTTTTAAGGTGGAATCCATGCAGCCTTTGATGTCTTCCCATTCAATGGTGTGAAAAACCCCAAATTTCATCAAAGAGGGTCATATCATAAATTTTACTGATACCAATTATCAGCATTCACAGTTTTGCCATTCAAAGTCATTGTGATTTAAGGCCAAACCAGTGATCAAAGGGTTTAATGTCACTTTTTCAATATCACGGCCTTCAAGTTAAGGGGGATTCCATGCAACCTTTGAGTCATGTCTTCCCTTTTTGACAGAAAGGTTTTCATATGCATAAGATACTTTTCAAATAAATAGTATACTTTTCCCATAAATGATATATCTTTCACAACCATAAGATATTTGTCACAACCATAAAATATTTTTCACGGCCATGAGTTATTTCATTGATTCAAATAATATTAAAATAATCTTATGTTGTTCTGAAGTATACTCCTGGCAATAAATTGATAAATTGTACAAAACATCTTCACCCTGTTTCCCAAGCTGGACAGGTGCACAACTGGTAACTCATTAGGTATTTACACAAGATCGCATACCAGCTAAACAAAGCTTGTTGACAAAGTGTTCAATTGCTGGTGTAGGTTTTAGCAGACAACTGATCAACTTTCAAGTGCCACAGAAATTTGTTAACAGAGAATATTTTGGGTACTACTACATAAAAGCACTGTTTAGGGTATAAACATTCATGTTATGTAAAGAAAATGTGTCTGAAAGTCAGGTTTCACCAATGCTTTAAGATTATTACTGGTAATAAATGAACATATGCATCAGAGATGCATCAACCCTCAGCCGTGGTAACTTACTGTACAACATTCGCTCTGAACAATATTTGTGAACAAAACATCACTGCACCAAGCTTATGTTTGTAAAGTATCATGAAACTGTCATCATTTGCTCTAGAATTATTGAGATGATGGGCCTGTGACCTTGAAAAGCAGGTGAAGGTCACCATCCATCAAACTTATCTGAGGTCCTCACCAGATGCTTATGTGAGTCAACTTTCATGAAGCTGCCATCATTTGTTCTTAAGTTATTGCAATGACGTGGATTTGACATAATTGTCCCTGTGACCTTGAAAAGTAGGTGAAGGTCACCATTCATCAAACTCTTTTGGGGTCTTTACCAGATGCTTATGTGTGTCAAGTCTCATAAAGCTGCCATCATCTGTTCTCGAGTAATCACAATGATGAGGATATCACACAATTGTACCTGTGACCTTGAAAAGAAGATGAAGGTCACCATTCATCAAATTCGTCCATAAAAAAAAAGTTGTGAGGTCTTCACCAGATGCCTATATATGTCAAATCTCATAAAGCTGCCATCATTAAAGTTGTTCACGAGTTAAAGTAATCATAGGGATTTCACATAATTTTCCCCTGCCCTCGAAAAATGGGTCAAGGTCATTGTCCATCGAACTCGTCCTTCTTTTTATTTACCAGATGCTTATGTGTGTCAAATTTCATGAAGCTTCCAGCATTTGTTCTTGAGTTATTGTGATCGCAACGATGTTGTCCACACACACACAAACACACACACACACACACACACATAGGACTGAGGGTTAAAAAGCAAGTTTGTAACATATTTATATCTGGAAAGTAAATACAATAGAAGTGATTTTAGCTCATCTTTTGGAAGTGCAAATGTTCCTTATAATTTATATAACTTAATGACATTTGACAGTTCCTCTCATCTTCCATGTTGAATGTGTCAATGGTGACACATGCCAGGACACAAAGTAACTTGTTTAAAAGGCAAAATGTGTTACAGTGTCAAATATGACATCAAGGGCAAACACTTTTATGAATCTCTAGGCAGTAACTATCTCCTGTCTGAGCAAGTGAGGAATCGTGATTATAATGGATTATGTCATGTCTGATTCCAACTTAACTTTGTATTGTGTCAACACCTGTTTTTTTTAATGTGGATATTGCATATTTCTGGTACATTTTGTAATCAATATTGAATCCATAATGCCATAACAGAAAGATTTTTTTTGAACTTTCATACATTAGTGCTAAAATCAATTTGAGAAACTAAAGAGACATATTCATTTTATGGTAATTTTGAATAAATGTCTATATTCAATCATTCTTTAAACATAAATCAGGTGTGTTTGTCTGAGCACTCTTGGGATAGTTTATTGAAAGATATTGGATGTGTGGTGTGTCCTTTTCCAGTGTTCACTTATAAAGGACAGCATAATAAACAAATGTGGACATCAGATCACATAAAGGTCACAGTGACCCAGGTTTGCAAAATCTAAAACAAATGCAGTACTACTATTGCTTCAGTTGCATAAAAATTATGCCTGAATTGGGTCAATGCTATTTTAAAGAATATCACAGCAATAACCAACCCAACCCTGTTTTCTGACAATGTGTGAGACATATCACAGCACAGAGCCATATGTTGCTGGTGATGTCAGGCAATCAGACACTTTTTGGGACCCACTGAACCTGGTTGGTTACATTTTAGAGTAGAGGTCATTTACCATGCTTAAGAATGTCAAAATCAGAGGAAAAAAATGTCTGGATCTCTGTATAAAATTTTGGCTGTCAAAACCTAAATGATTTTATTGTGATATTTTATATTAAAATGGTTTTTCTGAATATTTGATTTATAGAAAATAAGCTTGTAAAGGTTCAGATTTGTAGTATGTATAAATCTGAAGTGTATGGCAAATGAGAAGAAAGTGGAAAAATCAATAGAAAACTCAAATGAGATCTTCTGCTGAGATGGTTAGATTATCAAGAAATTTGAAAGTCTGATATCAGATAAATGTTTAATATGGTGACAGTCAGGAGCAGCATGTGGTCATGTGATTGGGCTGGTGTTAACTAAGGTGTCAATCACATACACTATGGAGGCAAACACATGCAAGCTGAGAAAGGCTCTGAAAGGAAATGTTAATAGACAGAAGCCTGCTAATGACCCAGGGTAAATTGTGTGGCAAGACTTGAAAGTTTTCTTGCTTGTCAAGCAGTGCTGATTGCACTGACCAGGGCATACTCTGGAACACAGACCGGGCACAAAGTATACATTTGGTATGAGCTATAAATCAACAGCATTTTGTTCAGCATTGAAGGAACAATGGCTGGGGTAAATTATTTCACTCCTTACTCAGATATAAATCAAAACAAAACCCAAAATGGGTGTAAACAAACCTTCTTTGGATACTGAAAACCAGTAAATAAAACTATATATATATATACTAGACCACCCATATACTTATATACACATACACATACGTATATATACACATACATTCTGGCCATTGCCTGGGGTACTAATTTAATCATCTGCACAGTTGCAAAGGGTTGATTCTGTAGCTTTGTTTCAGGAATTCTCCTTATGGGATGGAAGCTGTCACAGTTGTCAGGGCACAGATTCTTTCTGACATGTGTTACTATGTGCCAGTAACTAACCAGACAAGGAAAAGAAAGCCTGTACAAAAATGGGCTGAGACCCACATGTATGGACTTGTTAGACAATTAACCAGGAAACTAATGGTTCCTGTAGACACCACTGGATTGGGGGAGGGAGCCTTGCCAAGAGCTTCTTTATTTTGTTTCTGATTATTACGTAAATACATATATCTCTCCTTATCAGCAATTCTTTTATGGGGCAATGATCGGTTTGAAGGGTGATTTTTTTCAGCCAATCAGAGACTGGCTAACAAAAGGATACAAGAAGTCTCCATAGTAACAAATGTGGGGAGCGATCAACATATGTCTTCATTGAACATCACAAAACTATTAAAAAATCAGAATATGTCCTAAATTTGGCTTTCCTATTAGTTGCAATCTATCCTTATCCATTTGAAAGCAGTGGACAGCCCACTTACAATCTGAATATTAATAAAAAGCATCAAGAGGAAGGTCGACATGGTTGATTGGGAGAAATCTGTTAGACTGGAAAGCTTTTTGGGAGACAACTTTGTGGGTTTTGATACTAAATATATGCAATTTGTTGGCATAACTGTCATCAAATCTGATTAAATCATATTAAATATTGAGCTCATGATTGACTCCTGCTTATTATATACAGTGACAAAGCTGACAATCCGGACACTTTCTTGTTTTTCACTCAAGATTTTCACAACGCCTCAAGACTGAGTAATAACTACATATTTCAATACGATGTCATCTACTTAAGATGAAATTGTTAGTATTTTCTTTTATAAGATAATGGTCAACTCACTAAATATGTTAGAGTAAAAATACATTTCTGTAGTTTAAATTTAATTGAACAAATTGCACTCATTGAAAATGACCTATGATTCAAGGAAAGTCATATAGTGAATGAGCTGTGTGCATTGACCCCTGAACCCGAGAAAGAGAAGTGAGAGAGAGAGAGTAATCTTGTTAGTTTGTAACCAACAGGAAAGGTGTGTACTTTCCAGATTGTGTGATGAGGAATGAGTAGGAAGCCATAGAGTAGTGTCAGTTGGAATCCAATATGATTCTGTGTATATCTAATTGAGACGTTTTCCAGGCCATCTACCTATCAGTAATACAGTTGCCTTGACTGACAAGGGGAAAGCTGAGAAAACTGAATTGTCAAGAAGTGTATTTCATTAATCTGTCGCATCCACGTAGGCTGTGTATCCATTCTCTTATGGCAGGTGGATAATTGCCTCTCCGTTTTTATGTCACTCATTTGTGGGTTCTTACTCTCCATAGATTCTTTTTAATGGTGTAAGTGCCGCTGCAGTAGCATACATGTAGTTGGTAGAGCAGGAGATCTATATCTCAGGAGGAGGGAGGTGATGGGTTCAAATCCCATGGCTGCCAGTAGTTATGTTCAGATTGGTTAAATGCACCTGACCTGATATAGCTCATGTTGCTGAAAAGGTCTTGAAAACAATATTATGGGCAACTTGACCAGTAAAAAAAATGTGTTTGACTTTTTCAATGAGGGCGTTTCATTGAAGTCACTGTAATTGAACTGTTTTACTGTGACTTCTAACTATTCCAGTTTGAATATTGTCCAGTAATTGAATTGTGGCAATAAAGTGCTTTGAACACTCATCATAGCCCAAAACATATAGGACCCATCTATAAAATCAAATTTCTCACATTAACCAAGATACTGAGAACAGCCATGTTACCTAGTTGTGCTTATTTGACTCTTCATGACCTTTTGACCTTCTTAGAAGGGTGAATTAAACTGATAGGCCGTGAACTGTTGGGCTCTGAACTTTCCCAGGAGATTCTTATTCATAGATAAGCTGGACACCTGAATTCTAATATTGCTGAAGAGTGTTTAATCTTCTCATTAAATTCCATAATATCTTTCAAACATAATCATCATATCAAACATATTGAATTTTCAATAATCCAAAATGTTTGGCAAAGTCATGACAGTGGTTTATAATTAGATCTCCCATAGATAATGGGTGTTAAAATTATGAGAAAATGCCACAAGATTGATCAGAAAGCTATTTATCTATCAGGAGCAGGTAACAATGTTTGTGTGCTTGAAAATGATGAGATATGGACTTTGTTAATCACGCTAATGTGCAAAGAGTTCCAGACTATGAATTTATGCATCAGACTGACAGGGATAATCAGAACTGTCTGCATGTAACTAGGAGTGTGAGTAAAATCATCTGTCATCTCGTGATCTTTCTCGTTTCCAGAGAATGGCAGTCCATAGCCCGGCTCTGTCACTGTTATGTATTCTGGTACCAGTTATATATATATATATGTGTATATATATATATATAAAAGCACTGCAAACAAAAATGAAATAGTAAACTATATGAAAGTTTTATTTAGGGGTTTCCATGAAATCAAAAATGTTTTTGTTTGCACCCCTTCGATTTGTTTTGATTTATAGATTTATTGAGAGCTCAATAAATTACCCCAGTCATTGTTCCTTCAATGCTGAACAAAATGCTTGATTTATAGCTCATACCAAAATTTCATGATGTATCATGAAAATTTGCTCATACTTACATCAGATTGACCTCATATATGCATTAACATAATAAAGGACTGTTAAAATGGCAGGAAAAAATAAATAGTATGAAGAAAACAAAATCATTGTTTGAAAATATCAAGTTACCTTAATAATAGAGCATTGATGAAATAAAAGAGAGTATCATATTTCTTGGATCATCTATTTATACAATTCTCGGACAGGAATGACTGATCTATAAAAGGTGAAGGTTACACAGGACATGGACTGATACTGTGTGGGTGGAGATAGGGTGAATCACTGAATAAGTGATGCTATTTTGGTATTATGACACATAAAACTTACAAAAAGTTCTATTTTATATGAAATTTATGGAGAGTCCTGGAGGACACTGACACCCAGATCTTTAGTGAACAAATATTTTCTCTATTTATGTTGAAAACATTGAGATGACTGGTTCATGGCACCACTGATATATATATATATATATATATGTATATGTATATGTATATGTATATATTTGGGCAATGGTCATACTATTGCCAGTGTGATTGTTTCCGTGATGTGTTGCTAGGCTACTGTCCGTTTTATCACATCTGTCAATACCAATATGGGGGAGACTGTGCATGAATTGCTATTTATATAAATGCTGAAATCAACAGGCAGCAAAAATTGCAAAGGAAACGTCAGAATATTGCACAGGGAAAATGCAGCACCAAGTGACCAGAATGTATATTTTTGTCATTCGTCTTTTTGGAGAGAATCAAAAGATGATTGGAAGTTTTGTATTTTGTTGGTTTCTTTTGCTACATTTGCTCCATTATTAAAATGTTTAGGACTTTGATCAATTAGTCAAATTATTTACAGCGAAAAAGGTATTTCAATGTTATCTTTAGCAGATTCTCTTTACACTTTTTTTTTTTCTGCCGGAACTTAACAAGTTTGTTTTCTTATATGTGAAATACTGAAGTGCAAAAATAAATACACTATCTGAACCTGCTAGAAGCTGGGAATGTGTCGATGTTTTACTCCTGTGATTTTTTGTTATTGATAAAGTCTCCTTGTCTTTGATAAAGCTTGATAAGAAAGGAGCAGGGTCTCTGAGTAGGAAATCTACTCAAGTACAGACAGTAGTGGGGAAAATGGCATTGATCACTGCGCCACTAAGCCGGCCCACTGAAGGGTCCACAATACAAGCTGCCACCTTCATAAATGTTTATATTTGAGCCTGTCAGCTTTGAAGTTGCACACAAAATCACGGCCATCAAGGTATGGAACATGATGTTCTTTGTGGATGAAAGGCAAGAATTGGGGGGGAAAAAGGAGGCAGCTTTATGCAGTCCTCCAGATAACCTTCTTATTTAGGACAGGAATCATGGTGATGAACAGTGCTCTTCTCATCTCTAATATGGCACCAGACACAGAATCCATCAACACTGGCTTGTATTTATAGATCGGTTAAAAAACATTAGTGGGATATTTATTATTTGTTTCCAAATGAGCAGCCTTTGAGGTGTCTATTTTGGGCTGGGTGTAATCAATGTGTCAGGTGTGATGTGGGGTGCGTGCATTCATCATCACCTCCTATCATTAGTCTCCAAACTCCCCACATCATTTTTATTACCACTCCTTTCCAATCCTGACTCTTTGTCAGTTAGGTGGTTTGACATCTTTTTTCTCCTGTGTTATTCCCACAAAGTGTTTTGTCACAATATCATAATTTTGACATTAATGTTTGTTGTCAGCTCCAATCAACGCCATGCTGTGATTAGATCAAAAACCAAGTTTAAAAAGCATACCAGAAAATATGTAAAGCTCTGCAACAAAACAATTGAAAGATAGATAGTGTACTTTTTTGTCAAGCCAGTTTAGGTTTAAACTGGGATTATAGATTTAAGTTCACCACTGATAACCTCAAGTCCAGATACTTTCAATGACATCATAAGATATTGATATTCTATCATTTCTTTGTTCAGGGTAAAGTCATTCTCAGGAATCTGGAGATTGCATATGGCTGCCGACTTTCAATTTAGGTGTTTGGATTGTTTTTGTAAACTTTTTTTAACATAAATATCTATAACATGATTAATATACACAGATAGAAAAAATGATGCATGGTACCCATAAACCTAGAAATCTGATTTTTATAAAGAATTTTTATAAATATGTCCATTATATTTTATGATAGGTCTTTGCTAAAATTTCTTTGATAATATTGATTTAGTAGGTTTTTTTGTCCCCCGATCAAAATGATTACTTGATCCCTATCTGCATGCTTCTTGAATAGAATGTGTATAAAAAGCAAATCATTTCTGCAAGGTCATGTTCCTATTGTGAGAATGTTAGAGAAGGACATCAAGAATTGTCTCCTTGATGAAGTGGACAAGTGACTAATTTAGGTTTACATGTGTGTGCTGCTGGTCTTCAGTGATAGAGATACAAGCCCCTAATTTGTGTACGTATCCCTACCTTCCCTTTCTGAACCGAGTCCTGTTTCTCATACATAATCTATTCCCAGTTGACGTCATAGAGTAAACATTTGTCATCTGCGGCAAAGTTAAGAATCCATACCTTTTGTGCCTCACCACAAATGAAACTATTTCTGTCGACCAAGGTCAACTTTTTATGCAAGGATATGTGTTAAGAAGATAGATTGGCAAAGCTTGCAGCTTTGATGTGAAAACCGCAGGTTCTTAATCTTTGAAGTTGGCATGGTGACCCTGTACTCTGACATTGTTAATCAACAATGTTACAGAAGCAGAAAAAATTTAAGCTGAGAGCACACAAGACTCAAATTAAACTAGACATTGAAAGTCCAATCTGAGTCAATCACAAATACTTCTGCATTGTTTTGATGTTTCCTAGCATCAGGTCTGTATGTGAATTTAATTTCAGACTTATTTAAACAGTATTTAATTGAGGGGAATAAAATCACTTTCATCATATTGGACTTATTTTCTGTGCTTTTGTGGCCTTGTACATGTTGTCAGATTGACTGAATTATACATTGAATATGTATATTACTGACCAGTATATTCAAATAAATTGAGGTCTCTTGGAATTTATATTTATGTCATACACAGATGTTTTGCTTTTGTTGGCAAATATTTAAGTCCATTTAGATGGACGTTTTGTGTAGAGATGATTAAGAGAACAATTTTATCAGGTTGGAATTAGAGTTCTTAGTTCATAATCCTGATCTTCCACTTTTGCCTGAGTCCCATTTGCAATGATCGGGATGTAAGGTTTGCCAGCCTCCCGGCATCCAGGTACCAGGACATTTTCTGATAGGTGGGATTTGCCGTTGAGTATTATCATATTAGATACAGGTTCTCTGATGCTTAGCTTCCACTCGTCCAGTGCTCAGCAGACACTCGGTCGGCCAATTCAAGGATGTCAGGTGGTTACTTGACGATTGCGTATGGTACCCGTCAGGAAGTCAGGTGGCCAACAGGACATCTGCAGGTTATGTTGTGATGACTTAGAGTCAGAAAAAATTGGCGGGCATCAGCAAAATTTATGTTTCCAGCCAATGTTTCCAGTTTCCAGCTAATTGGGAAATTAATTAAAGTATTGATCTCATATGTAAGTTCCTCCTGGTTTCATTATTGAATCTCCCTCAAATTTCAATAGAAGTCTGTATGAAAAGCTGATCTTTATGAAAAGCAATTAACACAAACTTGCCTACTGCTCAGCATTTTCATATCTTACTACATCTTATCTACCATCAAGTCTAAACCGCAGATGGTTAACTCTTGTCAGTTTTGACAGCTGCAGATGTGGATATATGCGCGAATTTGCATCAGAAGCAATCAAGTGATTAGAAATTTCTTCATTGTAGAATATCGTAAGATAATGCAGTGTGTTATGCAGTAATAATCTTAAGAAATCTCCTCGTTATAGAAACCGACAAAAAGATACGGAATGAAGACATCATGTTTTGTTTTTGTATTAAACTTAAAGGACAGTGATGTCACCACTTTGTCCTTCATGTGTAAATAAGTCCAGATGCATGTCATCTTGTTGCCATTAGCTTCATAGTGAATTTTGTCAAAAGAACAGTTTGTGATTCATATGCCTCATTATGCATTTATTTACAAAGTAACACTTGTAGTTAGTGAGAGGCTCGTGGTACCTTATGGTATGTATATCATAAGGTTCTCCACAGGTTCTACAATGTCAAAACAGGGCAATGACGCAGAGGTAGTGAGAAGACTGAATGACTATAAATTACTACCGAATTTGCAGTCATGAATCCATGATCATTTCAAAGAAATTATTGATAAGGATATAACTCTGTGACTATGATGGTTGGATCTGTAATGTTTAGTTGGATGATGCATCTTAATGAATAGTACTAATATCAGTGATGAGTCACACCTCATGCCTCAGTGACGAGTCACACCTCAGTAGACAAGTTGAAAAAAAAAACATTGTCATTTTATTATTCATTGACAATGATGGATGTGGCAGAAGTATTGTTGGTTTAAACTTTGACATGGTATTGGCATCATAGAAGAGCTACATGCTACAGTGAGTAGTCACACCTCAAAGAACATTTTGAAAAATAGTTTTAAATAAAATATTTAGTGACTGTGACTGATGAAGCAGTTCATTTTTCCTTGGGCTATGAATCTTGTGACTAGATAAGTGATTAATGGTACAGGTATCGGGGACAAACTTCTTATTTCAGAGAGTCGTCATGCCTCATTTAAAAGGTACTTTTTCCATAGTTTATGTACTCGTTTCTCTGATTAATAAGTATAAGTTGTGGAAGAAATGCATCTGTGAATTTTGATCATTACTCTGTTGAATATTTGGAGTGAGGAAAATGGGATGACATGCGAGACCCTACTGTGTATCTGGTTCTTGTTAGTCCCATAAGTCTCCCAGAACTAGCCCTAATCGGCTTTCACAGTTCACAGGCTGAAACACTGCTGAAAAATGCATAGCTGAGGGGGTGTGGCTCCGGCCATTCCCCCCTTAATATGTTTACTCTGTGCTGTATTGCATTGAATATAGGTAATGCAAGTGAATAAAAAGCCTAGAAAATACTTTATTCACCTTTTTATGGCCATATACCATTGCAGTGGAGAATATTTGCTCATTACTTTTGTCATCAGATACTTTCATGATGTCAACAGTTTCTACATTTTGTATAACAAAATGTTTTTTTTTTTTTTTAATTTTAGTGCCCTGGACATGCTTTATCATGCTCGCTTCAGGATCATTTTTCTTTGATTATTATTTAAGGCACAAAATGTAGGTCCATGTCAGCAAACATTTAAATATCTCACCTTCAAGATGTGATAGAAATTTAGAGCGAGAATTATTGGAAACCATTCATAATTCTATTTAAATTTGTGAAGACAATTGAAATGATACAAAATTATTCTAGTAAAGAAAAAACTGTATCAACACAGTGATATGATGGAAGAAAACTGGAAAGTAGGAATACTTGATGTATTCGCTGGTTATACAGGTATAGGGAAAATGTCAGGACTGGAAATAGATGGGAAAAAAATTGATATACTGTTTGAACACATGGGATGAAAAGAAACAGGAGCTGTGAGGGGAAACACTCACATCTATAGCAACTTCTCACTTTTGGAATATGGTAAAATACGGTAGAGAAGATGATTATAATATTTTTTCATCTTTGTAAAGTGCAGAAAAAAGTCCTT
Source organism: Amphiduros pacificus (assembly GCA_949316495.1). Classification (NCBI taxonomy): domain Eukaryota; kingdom Metazoa; phylum Annelida; class Polychaeta; order Phyllodocida; family Hesionidae; genus Amphiduros; species Amphiduros pacificus. Next base: position 20,548,744 of record OX439003.1, read on the forward strand.
GCTGATGATGATATGAAGACATGAATGGTTTGTTTGCTTGAGGAGGAGGACGGAGGGGGGATGTTTCATGCTGTATTAACAGTGACAGACATTAGTGGGGGATGCCATTGATTTCACATGGGTGGCTGACAAAGAGTGGTTGAAGCCTGACCAGCTCGCTCATGTCTAATATGTTGGATGGATGGAGTATGCGCTGTTTAATGGGACAAGACTAAGAGTGGCTGACAGCCTTACATTGAGTACATTGTTGAATGTTCCCAGCATTGTGTTGTGACTTAAATAAATTAGTTAACCTTATTACATTGGAAGTGTAATATATGGGAAAGGATTTGCTGTGAAATGGAAGCAAGTTGAGATCTACATCTAGTTGAGATCTAGTCATAAAATGTGAAAAGGCTGCATATGTATTAAAAGACATGACAGAGGGGATTACCTGTATATCATCCTCCTTTCTGCTTTAATACATGAATGCTGTTCCCAGTATCCCACACTGGTCAGTGATACACTCTCTGTGTGCTGTATATGGAGGGACCAACTTTCTCCATGCAACCTCTCCCTGAATCCTGTCCAGTGCACTAGTTCACTCCTTGGTCAGTGTAGTAGAGGAACAGCCTCTCCCTGAATCTTGTCCGGTGCATTAGTACACTCCTCGGTGAGTACCATGGAAAGACAGCCTCTTCCTGAATCCAGTCCAGTGCATTAGAACACACCCTGCTGAGTACCACAGTGGGAGTCAGGTACAGCTGCCTGTGTCATCCACCACTGACATCATTATGTAAATATTAGTCCTTTAAGGTGACTTTTTCAGCCAGGCCATCCCAAGTGGATGAAGTTGGCAGTAAAGTGTATATCTATTTTCTGCAACAGAGCTTTATCTTACTGGCATATTTGATATCCCCTAAATGCAAAGCAATTAGAAGATGGTCAGTACTTGAACATTTATTGATAGTTCATGGAGGCGTATGGAAATTGCTTTTCTGGTGTATCAAGATCAGTAAGATAGCAAATAATGGGAAGCTTCACAAACCAAGCTGCAATGACTTCTCCCATCTGGAACATGTGTAACTAATGTTATATTGAGATCTGAGGTGTATTATTATGAAGTAAAGATTGCTCATCTTATTTTGAAGGTTATCACGTAATTTGAAAAAGCTAATTTTATTTTGAAAGCCTTTGAGGACTGAAGTGTCAGGTGATATCTTTCGAAGCCAGACTTTGGCACATTTATGTAGACAAATTTTTAAGGATTGGCATGTTTAGATAATAAACAATTTTGTCCCTCGCATTCTTTGCAACGTGAAAAGCTGGGGACATTAAATTGAGCTGCTTCTGTGCATGCGCCCATGGTAAGTTAATCGTGTGCACGATACAGCCAGTTTGACATTTACCTTAGTTTGACATTTACCTGAGATATTGCACACATGCACTTTTGGGGACCTTTCCCCAATCTGATTAGGTTATGACAGTGATTGGTTGATTTTTGTTGCCATGGCAACCATCCAAAGTGTGGTGGCTTAGAATCAATGTAACAGTTCTTGTTATTTTTGTATGGAAAAGTAAATGTAGTGTTGATTAGATAACATGAAAGAATTGATGAATGGGTTTTCCTTGTTTGTTATTCATAAATTTACATTAGAGCAATTGGCAATTGTGTTGAAATATTTTTAATCGATCAAAACTTACTTTTGATAAAGTCAGCACTAAATTCTATCAATAAATGAGGAAAGAGAATAACTGAAATGGCACACTGGTGTTGTTTTTGAGCTTATATTGAAAGTAGTGTTTTTTTCTGTTCTAGGTTATATTGGTATTGTCAAAGATGCAACAGATTCCACAGCTCGTGTTGAATTGCACAGCAACTGTAAAACAATTTCAGTGGACAGAGGACGTCTATCCAGTATTTCGTATGTATTTATTATAATATGGAAATAATCAGGTCAAAACATATTTATATCCAAATTTACTTTAAATGTTAATCGTGCATTCCATAAAAAAGGTTTTTGGAGAAATAGTTCAAATATGTTCATATTTGTAATTTTGTTTTATTTTGAATATTCAGAGGTGCTCGTGTTGGAGGTGCATCTACAAGATATGACCGCACCCCAGTTGCCGGCTCTGGTATGACCCCGATGTACGGGTCACGTACACCCATGTATGGGTCACAGACCCCACTTCACGATGGTTCAAGAACCCCCCATTATGGCAGTATGACGCCATCACACGAGCCTGGCAGTATGACACCAGGACGCGCATCTGCATGGGACCCGTCAAATGCTAATACGCCTTCCAGGTAAGAACTCGTTCTGAAATATTTTAATCTTGCATGCAAAGCATGCTTAAAAAATGAAAACCATAAGAAATAAGATGTCTAAAATTTGGCGGGTTATGAGGGCATTTGTGAGATAAAATTTTCAAGCACTTTTTCCTTACATAAAATAAATATTTATACCCTAAACATTATGATAAAATGTTAGTACCATCACAGAGATAGTGCTAGAAGAAAATGCTTGTGTGCCTTTTGTCTCTTTATAAACTTAAAGTGATGAGACAATTCAAAGTTAAATGAGATAATGTTATAATGCTATTATTTAGGGCATTTTATACAGGACTATGTTAGACAACCAATCCAACTCAAACTCAAAATCCTTTATTTGGTGAATAAAAAATCAAAATTAGACATATTGTTAATGAATTTCAAGACACAAATTAATAAAAATGAACTGTACATTGCTGTACTGATATGCTATTTCAGAGCATATTACCTATAAGATGTACTGCATAATTACCATGAAAAACACCAACAAATTGTTAAATACTCAAATGGGACCATTGTCCCATTCAAGGCATGGATCAGAATGAGACATTTGTGATTTTAATGAGCCATTGTCTCATGTCTCCCCCCAAACAATATATCTGCATCATATTACACCTACACAAATTTCTGTGCCATTTGAAAGTAGTGCTACTGCTAAAATATAAATCATCCATTGAACACTTTGTTAAAAACTTTACTTCAGATCAGTGATATGGTGCAAACACCTGCTTAGTAAACAATGGGGCACCTACATATTGGGACACATGTGTGATTTGGCTCACAGGGGCCTGTTTGTCCTTTTAGTGTTTGTCTATTGGTGCAGTGGTCACAAGAGTACTGTAAAATACTTTCAGCAAAACACAATAATCATGGCAGGTGTATTTTGGTTGAGTTCAGGGAGATAGCTTGTTTGTATTACAGTTTTATGACCACATATTATTTAAACAGACCCGAAATATCTGTAAATTTGCCTGTGACATCTGTGATTTCATGAAAGTTTAAAATTGATAAAAAAATGAATAAAAGGCTGGAGGACACATCAACATCAAGGCAAAATCTGTTGCAGACTAAGGTTTAAAGCCAAGCGGTATATAAAAAATGTAAAAAATAAAAAAGGCAAAAATACCCTGTTAATTGGTGTGCAAAATGTATAAGAAACAAGATGATGATGATGATGATGTAAGATGATGATGATAATGATGATTAGTTATTTGTGGGAATGTGATGTGATGCTGATCCCTGCCATGTTGAGGGTGGACAGCTACTTTTCAACACACCCACAAAAGGTTAACTACCAATAGTAATGCTTTAGTAGGAGGAGCAACGCAAGTAATTTGGAATACCTCTTAAATGCCTAGCATTGGTGACGAGAATAGTTACTCGCCCATTGAAATAATGAGATAGATAAACTGCGGAGATGTTCACAGATTCACACAAAGATTATCCATATTGCTTGGATTGATAGTCAAAGATACGTATTGGTTTTCACAGTGGTGTAGTATGGCCAGTGATGAGACGATGGCTTGGGCTTTGTCGGGACAGGGCGTTAATTAAACGAGCAGTTGCTGGTGGTCGGGATGGTGTTGAGAGATGCTGCAGGATGGCTGCATTAGATATTGATACCCCTGTCAGGGTCTCAGTGCGGCGACTTGTTGACCATGTCAGGCCATCATTACGTGGTCATTAAAGCAGCGTGGTCTTTATCACCCTCGTTAGCTCCTGTCTTTTCCTGCAGAATGTGTTCACACGACTACTCTGCCCTCAGATCACTGCGGCCAGCTCCACGAAACCTTCTCAAACCACAAGTGGCCACCCGTGGGCCTCAGAACAATACCCATCCTGCTGCTTCAATCATTTTTGGCTTTGATTGCTCTATTAAACTGTTAATGTGTCAATCATGTGGATGATGGAAGCTCAATATGTGCTGATCAGTAATTTCAATCTTTTTTTCTTGGCTTTGCTTATGGATGCCAATTATTGTGGGATCATCCTGCATTTTGATTATCAACAGTAGTTACAATGTCACTCAGCAGTCTATCATCACATGCTATGAGCATCTCTTCACATCCATTTAGGCATCATGGAAAATGCTATATAATTAATCTTACCGGTAGCTTGGATGCAATAATGAAGTCAGATGGGGAATAAAACCACAAGAAGATAATTATTGTAATGCGAGTGTCTTTAGGATGAGTTGATTTCAAGACATTGTAATTCTACTGAGGTTTTCCCCTCCCACTCGATGTGTGACAATTTTTTTTTTTTTCGCACTGTGATCACACCTCAGTATTCATTCTTGTGGAGACACACAAAAGGTTAAAACCTAAGGCCAGAAGATAAAGTGTCTTGTTTCTTATGAACAAACACATCCCTGCTGCACAGGAAATATAACAAAAACCTAGCCAGGAGAGAAAAAACTGGCAGAACACATTTAAGTGTTATTCACACATTAAAATTGGTTACAATAGTAACAATCTGAAGAAGTTAATTTGCTCCTAACCATAAATATACATTTCCCAGCTATCAGCTTTGTTTATTCTTTTTTTAGGACAATTTCACCTATCCTAGTACTTAAAGGCAATCTGAAATATTGTGTCCCTATTGATCATATCGCACTTTCAGACCTTAGACAAGAAGAGAATGGATGATAACAAGTGTGTGATGCTGTGGTTAAAAAAGAGAATGCATCTAGCTGCATAAAGGAGGGCACATAGGAGGAAATCATTTCAATGTAATGTTCTTCTTGTGGGAGTATTGTGAACTGAGACAGACACTGAATGTTTTAATGCCACAATATTCTGTGGAAAAGAGTGAAGTGCCATTCAACATAAATGTTGACTGAAAATGGAAATTAGAAATATGTCATACACTGTCAGCCAGAATCCAGAAGTTAGACCATAGTTATTGATTATACAGATTTTTTACATAGATTTATGGGTGGGTTTCCTCGTTATCAAATACAATTATTAACCCCAAGTGCTGAGGGATGATTTTCTTTGAATGCCACATTTCAAAGCAGGGCAGATTTGAAAAGAAGTAGACAATGACTTTGATTTCCCAAAAGAACATTTTATGCTGACGAGAAAGAAAGAGTTTCATTTGCTTCAGTATTATTAGCAAAAAGATGGCTACTTTATCAAATATAGGCTCCTACTGTTCTTCAGAAGGAGATATTAGACATTAGAGACTACAAATTTTACTTATGTTTGAAAGTTGAATATTTCATAACCTTTGAAGACCATCATATAAATGTAATTTCTATTCCAAATATACACAAGGATTGTTTCTAACTTCATATGTATTTGTTTACAGGTCTCAAGACTTTGATTATGATTTCTCTGAGTCTCCATCACCCGGTCCTTCTCCAGCTGATTATAACCCTGCCACACCAGGATACAATGCTGACACCCCCTCTCCCCAGGGACCCTACACGCCCCAGACTCCAGGCAGTAGCTACTCTCCTTACACACAACCAGCGCCCTCACCTGGTGGATACCAGTGTAAGTAAAACTCACTAAACTGGCAAAAATAAATGTGTACATCCAAATTTTCATCTCATGAAATTTTTTTATTGAAAATGTATATATTTTTATTTCTTGAATTGATTTGTACAATATAGAAATTGGTGAGATGGCAATTGGTTTTGCTGAGTAGACTTATAGATAGAATGAAGGAGTAGAATTTCTCTGAATAATCCTGAAGGTAATAATTCTTTTATGCATTTCAGCATCCTCACCTAGCCCCTCAGGATATGTGGCAACACCAAGTCCTCAGGCATTCTCAAGTACACCGTCTCCCACAGGCTACGCAGGCACACCTTCTCCCATTGGATATAGCCCGATGACACCTGGCGCCCCCTACACACCACAAACACCAGGCATGGGTGAGGGCAGATTATAATTAAATTAATATTTTTGGGGGGAAAATGGCCATATTCATGTACAGTGGGTGCCACATGACTGCAGAGTGAAGAAGAATGGCGTATAAGAGTAGAGTAGATGCCACATGATTTAGGAGAGTGAAGAATGAAGTAGAATAATGTATTAGGGTTAAGTGGATGATGCACAAAGGTATGGAGTGTGAGGTAGAATAATATATTGGAATTGAGTGGATAATACATGAGGGTTTGGAGAATGAAGTAGAATAGTGTATTGGAGTTGAGTGGATGATGCACCAAGGTATGGAGAGTGAAGTGGAATAGTGCATTAGACTTAAGTGGATGATAAAAATGAGAGTATGGAGAGTGAAGTGGAATATTTTTTGGATTTAAATGGATGATACACAAGGGTATGGAGAGTGGATAAAATAATGTATTGGAGTTGAGTGGGTGATACACAAGGGTATGGAGAGTGAATAAAATAATGTATTGGAGTTGAGTGGGTGATACACAAGGGTATGGAGAGTGAAGTAGAATAATGTATTAGGGTTAAGTGGATGATGCACCAGTGAAGTAGAATGCTCTTTGAGAGTAGAATGGCTGCTTTATGATGATGATGAGCTGGTGCTATAGGAAAGTGATATTTATTGCATAGGTATGGAGCATGGCTCAGCAGACTGGATCACTGCAGAGATAGAAGTGCGCATTAAGGAGACACATGATGAACCCAGCCTTATTCACCAACATGGCATCATCAAAAACACCTCTGTGAGTTCAAAATCTATATTGGATTATCAGACCCAACCTTTCAATTTCTTATAGCTATTTTAAGTTCATAATAAAATAAAATAAATGAAGCCTACTTTCCCTACTATTACTACAATACATTATCAGACAATTGTGTTTTCATATGCCATATTTATTAGCACATTAGACAATAATCATAATAATAATAAAATATTTATATAGTACACATACCAGACATGGCTGTTCATAGCTCTGCACACTGTTTAATGCATGGTTATAGAAGAGACAAAAAAAGACATGAAAATAGAAGATAGCTTTATTTCTATATGTCTATGTGTGATTGTTTTCAGGGTGCCATGTGCACGCTGTACATCCCGGAGGAGGACAAGGTGGTGAGCGTGGCCAGTGAGCATCTGGAGCCCACCATACCACAGAAGGGAGACCGGGTCAGTACACTCATCCTCCACCTCTAATCTCTCCTAACCTAAACAAGTCTGCCCCACAGACTCGCAAGCACAGTACTATGATTGGTGCCACCATTCCTCTTGGATTTAACCCTTTTCTTGTTTTTTTTTCAAATATATTTTGTTATTTCTATGTTTTGGAAAGATTTATAGTGTTTTTCTTATCAAACATTTATTGCGAGGCAAAATAAATCATAATGCCAGGTCAGTTATCCATATTAATGTTGCTGGTAGAAGTCTAATAACAGTTACATAAGGCAAAGGTGAAATGGTCAAATATTGCATTGACTGTGCTTGATAAGACTTGAGTGATTGCTATTCATGTTTAATTTGATAAATATCCATAATGAAGTGGTTTGTTGATATTGCATAGGTGAAGGTAATCCTTGGTGAGGAGCGTGAATGCACTGGTCAGCTGCTCAGCATAGACGAGGGAGAAGGCGTGGTCAAACTCGACCGTGGCAATATCAACATGATACAGCTCAACCATCTCTGCAAGATGTCCACTGATGACTAATGCTAGAACCCCCCGCCCCCCCCAGAAAAAATGACTATGTGGGCTAGCCACACAGAAAAATACTTCAATCTGTAAAACTACAAATAGTGTGGTGTGTTCAAGATAACTTCTTGAGAAAATGACATGACTATGGTACATTTATGGAGGATTCCCCTGTAGAATGCAGTTCTTGTGGGGATAATTGAGACATTGATGGGAATGTGCATCATCAGGACAGCATTACATGATAAATGTCTCAACCAGTTTGCTCCTGGAGATATTGGTCTGATGTGACTTGAGTCACTATGGTGATGTGCTATAAAGCCAGAATGCGAGTGGATGGACGAATGAAAGGATTAAGATAAAAAGATAAACAAAATTTGATGTCTGAAAGTTATGTTTTTTCGTGATGGAGTTGAAAATTTGTTTATGTTAAAAATGTGCTTTTATAATGACTCCAGATCTTGATTTTCACTATGTTTCCTAGATAACAGGCATAACATATTTCATTTGAAATGTATTAAATGGAAAGAGAATGCAGGAAAAAAAGTCTTACCTATTCACCTGGTTTGTGAATAAATACAATGCTGTCTAATGTGTAAAGTCATTATCTAATTACTTTTACTTTCAATCAGGTCCATATAAAACAGATTTTCTTTATATATGTATTTATATTTCTGAATTAATTTGTTGTATTGGAGAAGATCATGTGGAAACTAAAAAGACCATATTTAATTATGAACATTTTGTTCCATCTTTGATGGGAAGTAAACATTTAATGGGAATTGGAAATAATACCAAGAAAATGATAAAAATAGTTGTTTACATTTTGATGGATATAAATGCAGGAAGCTTGTTCTGAAGGGGAGGACCCATTATATGCTACTGCCCAGGAATGGATATGATGTATTTTGTGAAGATGCATTGTGAGAATATGCTATTTATCTGATTATTGCCTGGTCATCCCCATTCCAGTCTTGTGTATTATTTGTCATAGATTACACAAATAAATGTATATTTCTCAAGCTTTTAGTATGTTCAGTATTTATGCATTTCCCAATGTGATGTGTTTGTACATGTTTAAATGCACTTAAAACCAATTTATGTTTTGCCAGGAAACAATTATGCCCCATTGTTGGGTGGCAGTCTGGTGATTATTGACTCAAAGGAAAATATTTTCACCTGGCCTTGTGATAAAAAATAGCTTAAATGATAATAACCAATGGTTCCTTTATTTAGAATACAAAGTAATGAAGAAAAAAAACACCGGCCAGCTGCTTTTGTAAATTTATTCAGCCATAAACCCCAAACATTTGTGTTAATGGCCTGGCCTTTTTGATATTTTTAGATAAATAAAAACACACCGCTACTTCACACTTTTATGACAAAATCTAATGTGCTTTGGACACTATAAAAATGTATTTATTTCACAAATTTTGTGTGAATTTCAATATTTTTGGAACTTTTGGATATTTCCATGATATTAACTATTTCCTGTGACACTCTACTTGTCTGTTTCCTATGACATTTAGGTTGGCCATTCCCTATGACAATGAATTGAGGCATATCATTTCGTTAACAGCTGGATGAAAAACTGTCCATGATTTACCATTCCAACCTTGAAGAGTAAGGCTTTAAACCTTCGCTATGCATAACAATTAGGTATTTAAATGTTACCTTTAGGTATTTAAATGTTACCTAAATGTTACACTATGCATAACATTTAGGTATTTAATTTTAGTTTATGTAGGATTTTCATGAGTTGGAAAGTGTACAGCAGGCTATTAATAGAGCAGGCTACACCAAAGAGGGCATAATAGCACAACAGGAGTATAGAGTAGGACAGGCCGACATGGAAGAGATGAGAGGATAGAGTAGGGCAGGATGACATGGAAGAGATGAGAGAATAGAGTAGGGCAGGCCGACATGGAAGATATGAGAGGATAGATAGAGTAGGGCAGGATGACATGGAAGAGATTAGAGTATAGAGTAGGATAGGCCGACATGGAAGAGATGAGAGGATAGAGTAGGGCAGGATGACATGGAAGAGATGAGAGAATAGAGTAGGACAGGCCGACATGGAAGAGATGAGAGTATAGAGTAGGACAGGCCGACATGGAAGAGATGAGAGTATAGAGTAGGGCAGGCCGACATGGAAGAGATGAGAGTATAGAGTAGGACAGGCCGACATGGAAGAGATGAGAGGATAGATTAGGACAGGCCGACATGGAAGAGATGAGAGGATAGGGTAGGGCAGGCCGACATGGAAGAGATGAGAGGAAAGAGTAGGACAGGCCGACATGTAAGAGATGAGAGTATAGAGTAGGACAGGCTGAGATGGAAGAGATGAGAGTATAGAGTAGGACAGGCCGACATGGAAGAGATGAGAGTATAGAGTAGGACAGGCCGACATGGAAGAGATGAGAGTATAGAGTAGGACAGGCCGACATGGAAGAGATGAGAGTATAGAGTAGGACAGGCCGACATGGAAGAGATGAGAGGATAGAGTAGGGCAGGCCGACATGGAAGAGATGAGAGGAAAGAGTAGGACAGGCCGACATGTAAGAGATGAGAGTATAGAGTAGGACAGGCTGAGATGGAAGAGATGAGAGTATAGAGTAGGACAGGCCGACATGGAAGAGATGAGAGTATAGAGTAGGACAGGCCGACATGGAAGAGATGAGAGTATAGAGTAGGACAGGCCGACATGGAAGAGATGAGAGTATAGAGTAGGACAGGCCGACATGGAAGAGATGAGAGTATAGAGTAGGACAGGCCGACATGGAAGAGATGAGAGTATAGAGTAGGATAGGCTGAGATGAGAGTATAGAGTAGGACAGGCCGACATGAAAGAGATGAGAGTATAGAGTAGGACAGGCCGACATGGAAGAGATGAGAGTATAGAGTAGGACAGGCCGACATGGAAGAGATGAGAGTATAGAGTAGGACAGGCCGACATGGAAGAGATGAGAGGATAGAGTAGGGCAGGCCGACATGGAAGAGATGAGAGAATAGAGTAGGACAGGTGGACATGGAAGAGATGAGAGGATAGAGTAGGGCAGGCCGACATGGAAGAGATGAGAGGATAGAGTAGGATCGGCCGACATGGAAGAGATGATAGGATAGATTAGGACAGGATGACATGGAAGAGATGAGAGTATAGAGTAGGACAGGATGACATGGAAAAGATGAGAGGATAGAGTAGGGCAGGCCGACATGGAAGAGATGAGAGGATAGAGTAGGGCAGGATGACATGGAAGAGATGAGAGTATAGAGTAGGATAGGCCATCATGGAAGAGATTAGAGTAGAAATTAAAAAGATACAAGTAGGTATTCATACAGTGGGTATAGGTATAAGAATTGTAAATTTATTTAAATCCCCAAGATAGCACATGCTGATGTTACAAAAAAACAGAAAGTTAAAAAAATCTGGTATTCATGGCAATTTTCAACACAAAGTATAGTATGAGGCATTCATATCTGACATGTTATCGAATGCTTGTGAGCTGTATTCCATTTCTAATGAATATAAGGGAAGTTTTATGGATCTCACAATCGTGTAATTTTATTTCATATGACATTTGTTCCTGAATGTCTTATTAACCCCATTCTGTGCAGAAGGAAGCTTGTCTGGTGCCACAAAGCTCAGGAGGCCAAACTCTTCAGAGAACTCACTGCAACAGACAGGCGTCTTTAATGGCACAAAGGATGTTCAACATCCCCAATATATGGAAAGACTTCTATGCGAAGTTAATAAAATGCCCCCTTACAAGTGAAAGCATGATAATTGAATATGAGTTTAAAGAGATAATAGAGCTTGGAATCTCTGACACATGTCTGACCCATTTATAGCTATCAAATGAAAGTAAATACAACGCCCACTTGCATTATCGAAACAAAAAATATATACCTCATTTGCGATGTAAAATTGTACGCTGCATATTGTTGCAAAAAGGGTCAAAGATGAACGCCATTCCATTTGTTGGGCTTTGATCATAGTTCTGGCACAATATTCAAGCCTAAATTTTGATAGAATCAGGGAATTCATATATTCTTCATGGGAAGGAAGATGGCGAATGAAAAGATATATTGAGAGCCCATTAAATCACTCATGTTCAGTGCAGTACAAAATTTAATCAAATACGATGACATCAAAGATAGAAATTTAAAAGAAAAGTGGTTTTTTTCTGAATCATAGAATGTTTTAAAAGCTTGGCTTGAGTTTTGAGAGGTCTTTTTTCTCGAGTCATTTTAGACATCTTAAGTATCCTCGGCCAATTCTGAATGACAACCCCTCATAATTGCTCATGTTTATACTTTCATGATGGCATCAGGCTGATAATGTAAAATGAAAATGCTTTAGTAAAGACCATCAACCTTCAAATTTTAGTATCTTGCATTCCATCTTGCTGTTCACCTACAATCCCTTTAAAGAATTTGCTCTTGTTATTTAAATTTGGCCTGTTTATGTAATAAGCTTGTAAAGGTTGCATGTGGGAGGATTGACGTGGATAGGTTGTTCATAACATAACATTGGTGATTTTTTTCCATATTATACCTCCTCAGAAGAATTTTACTCCAAAGAATCCATTATTTCACAAACAAAATACACACACACACACATGGTTGATTTAACGTGATTTATTCCCAACTTGAATGATATTGAAATGAAGTGATGCTTTCAGAGTCTGGACAGTGTAAGGCGATATTTACAGGTGATAATATATCAGAAAGCTTGTGAAACACAGGTGGTATACTCTGCATAATATATGTAGCAAATCGTTAAAACTTCTCATTCCCTCTGCAGTCCTAAATACCCATCTTGCCCGACCAAATATCATCCAATCAGAATATACCAACACCAGGTCATAAACTGTGATCAGGTTTCTGACCAAGATGCTGACCAGTCCGTAAAATTGTCAGTATAAAACGAAATCTGTTTGAATATTCATTGACTTTTTTGAATTGTCATTACCTGTGTCCAATCTTGATACACCTTTTACCAATGAGGGCGGGGACTAATATGAGAGAGGGCCACAGACTGTGGCGCAGATGGTTAGAGCGCCAGCTTATTAGCACCAGTTCCTCTGTGGTGATCCTAAGATCGTGAGTTCGATCCCCGGCCATGCCGAGATTGAACTCATAATACAATTTCCCATATGAGCTGAGGTCCGTGCCTGAATGGTTAAGCCGTTGTCCTTTTAAATATGTCACCGGGTGGGTTGTCATGTTAAGGACCTGCGTCATGACAATTCAGTAACGCAACACTATATCTGCTACAAGTCGGTCTCATTGTAATGTAAAACCCCAAACAAACAAACTAATATGATGATATCCATTCTACTCTGCATGGCGAGGTAGAGTTATAAATCCTGGATCTCCTATGGCGAGTAGATCCATTCAAGTTCACTCATGGAAAGATTGCTCACTTAATATTTTTTTTGCAGCACAAACATGGACCACACTGATACTATACGTTATGAGAGTTCATTAATCCCGACTACATACCTGTTCGTATCCCTGGGTTAACAACTTAGATTAGCAGGTTATTATTCCAAAACAATATTATTCAACATATTTACTGTGTACTCACTCTGTTGTGTTACATTGGCTTCCATCTTGGAAGTGAGTTCAAACTCAGCATGCTATGTGTCAACAAGCGGAACTATGACTCCATGTGCCTCTGGTAAAGGTTAAAGGTGTCATGGCTGCCATACACATGTAAGTGTATGTATGGTACATATGTGTTGTTGTCAAAAGCCTTGCATGTATTTTCAAGTCATGTATTTTATTTTCCACAATATGAATTTAACTATAAATCCGCCTTGTAACCATCCAGAAAATTGAGAATATTCTGTTCGGGTTTAATCATAAACACCATGTATAAAAAATAGAAAAAAAAAGAATTACCATCAATAATAAGAAAATATTTTATATAGTGATGACACCAGCCAATTCTGGTCTCTTATACATCATTTGGATATTACATATATGAAAATTATCCTAAAGTTATGAGTTTCGGGTATCGGTTTTTGGCATAACTGATTGTACCAGTTCTTAATGGGGTTATAACATTGGCAGACATTTACCTTGTATTGTTTATTGATAAGAGGTATTAGAAATGATACTTTAAATATACAATATTGCCAAACAGTAGCACCGTATTCCCAAGCCTGTCAATGGGACGCTGTACCCTGCTCTTTACGAAGAATGACTGAGAATTTTTCTTTTGCATTCACCCACAGAATTGATAACCGTCGTAAAGCACTGGTCGAAGTGAGAAACAACTAAGTAGCAGATATTCACATTATCCACCATGCAGCTTGATCAAAATACTTTTCACAACCAGGAATCAAACCTCAGACCTTTAGAATAGGAGATAGATGTCTTACCATCTGAGCAAAATCCTACCAAGTGGGTTGACTTTCATCAGTGCTAAATATTTTCCACTCTAGCATTTTCAGATTCCTTATGGATTAAATCAGCACAACCCGCAAATCGTGGAGCTACCAAGCCAATTTGTCATGCATGTCCTAATACTTTAGAATGTTTTATTTGGTAAAATCAACAACCTACACACTCAGTACAGTTTGGCTACTCAGCACTATACATGCTCCTACTCATAAATAGTTTCTGAACTTTATAAAAACGCGTTTTCTCCACAAATGCATTCGTTACTGATGTATTATTCATAAGACATGCCAAGAAAAAAAAGAACAATTCAGACGCAAGTCAAAGTAATCATCATAGTGTTTTTGGAGTGCTACGTGTGCGAAGAAAGACATTTTTTGTCAAATAGTGATTTGTGAAATGCAGATATGACACAATGGGTATCTTACAGTAGGAAGTTAATATTTTGTACACCTTAGGTTTAGATGTTGAAATTTATATATTTATCTCTTAGTTCTTGTGGAAATAACTAGATTTTTGAAAGGAATATTTTGTTCAAAGTTCAGTGAACACGCGTGTCTTGCATTTCTTCGTGTAATGACATTTTCTTAACACGCCACCAGTACAGCCATCACGCCCCCTTATCATTTATAAAGCCTAAAATATTAACAAGTAAAGAGTTCACTGTATGCGAATTGTTTAAACTAACAGCAACTTAAAGTTTATGCATCTCTGGTTTGTACTAAACTAGGTATTTTACGCATTTAATTAGCAATAATATGAATAGGGATAATAATGTCTTTATATTAATTCATTCAGAGCATCCGCTGCACCAATTGGCGTGATCTTGGGCTCATTTGAAAGGAAAAGATGATATATTAAGAAAGGCGGATGGGACAAACCATCCCTTTTATTATTACAAGTCAAAATTGCTAAAGGAATTACCAAAACTCCATCATTTAAACGTTAACAAACATCTATATGAAAGCTTTAATGTCCCAGTCACACTGGCTAGTCTATTAGATAACCAGGAAGAAGTCTAATTTCTGGCGAAATAATCAGGAATATGAAGAAATTCATAACATATGTAGAATTGAAGAGAATTGCACGATGTGATCGTAATAAGGAGCACCAAGGAGTGTCTTATCATACTCATATGTTGTACATCGAACCTCAGCAATTAGTACCAAATCACTGTAGACCAGTATATATGCGTGGTTCTGAATATTTCAAAACATTCGCCAGACCTTATGCCGCTGTCACGCTGTTTTGCTATTTATTAGGAAGAAATAAAAAAAAAGTTTCTGGGGAATTGTATGTGAATATCAATGTGAACGAATATGGAACCTGTGCTGATCAACTGTGAATAAACGAAAAACAGCTAGAAAAACAGCTAGAATATGCTTTTCTCTTTAACATGAAAAGCTATGACTGACACATACTCATCACATTTGTCATTAACATTTATGGTGTGTTAAAAATCTTGCTCTCTTAACAAACAAAAATGTCGAAGATATTTCTCAATTCTCAATTGTTGTGAAATCGATTGCAAATAATGAAATGTGGGTGGCAAATTAAAAACGCATTTCTATAACCATTTTTTAATCTGTCATCTTTAATTACATGAAAACTAATAAGTCATAATTACAGTAAAAAGTACCAAAGTGTAAATGAACTCATGTTTGGTCTTTTCTAATAAATCAGAGATATTTCTAAATGATGAATTCGTAGTCATGCAATTCCTGATGTTAATTACTAATAGTTGAAAATTGCAAACATGTTTCTACCTATCAAATATCTATTACAATAGCTTTTTTATTTCAACACATTTGGCAATCTCACATTAATATAACTGCAGTGAAGATATCATATTGGTGATTTTAATTGTTTGGTATTTTTTAATTGATGCTATGTAATGATGAGTAAATAACATGTTGAGAGAATACATACTCTTGACAGTTTTTTTTGAATGATTTACAAAGTTACTCTTCGTGTTAAGTAGGTTATCAAAAGAGAAATTGTGGCTAAAAACCCAATCAGATCTATACATAAAATGCCAATATCTTTAAAATAAAACTTTTGAAAATTGCTTATAGACATTCACGCTACATTTTGTTTATATACGGGAAAAACATCGCTGTTTCGGACAACGCTGGTCCGAAATTGTATTGCAGCTAAGCAGGGCCTACTTTCCAATTGCTGGCAAAGAATAATTGGTCAGTGAATCTCAAAATAACGAGACCATTAATGATAAGATTGTTTAGATGAACAAAGATTATTTATTCAAAACGACATTTGCCTCCTGCCTGTTTTTATGACAAACCCAAACTGTGAAATAACTGATCACAGAGATAAAAAATCAATTTTGTATTCTGAGCCTTAAATGTCAACCTTTCTTTATTCATATCGACGTCAGCAAAGACAGTGAGATCACGGTCTGGTTGAGAGAGTTAATGTGCCACAGGATGACACAGCACACCATACTACCTGTCTGCAATACCTAGTTGCAGTTCACAATTCAGTGCAAGAAGTGTGGGTGGGAGAAAGGTCCGACTGCTATAGTATGTTCAAACCACATGCTTTATACATTTCAAACACATGTTGGTTGGATTTTTTTTTACAAACACTCAAATGTTTCAATGTTTCATCAGACCTATATTTATCATGCAAGAAATAAAACAATATGGTAGTCCCTCCTGTACCATCAATAGGGGCACATATGAGACAGAGGGATTTTCTATTTTCGTTCTCTATATGGGCACATACATAATAATATACATGAGATCAATAGGATGGAGTCCCTCTTCTCACATCTCACATGATGAGGTCAATATGAGACAGAGGTCAATGAGGTCAATATGAGACAGAGGGACTCCCTCTTTTCACCCTCACCATGGGCCTGTATTAGACATCTCACATGATGAAGACAATATGAGACAGAGGGACTCCCTCTTTTCACCCTCACTATGGGCCTGTATCAGACATCTCACATGATGAGGTCAATATTAGAGAGAGAGGGACTCCCTCTTTTTACCCTCACTATGGGCCTGTATCAAACATCCCACCTGATGAAGACAATGTGAGACAGAGGGACTCCCTCTTTTCACCCTCACTATGGGCCTGTATCAGACATCTCACCCGATGAAGTCAATATGAGACAGAGGGACTCCCTCTTTTCACCCTCACTATGGGCCTGTATCAGACACCTGATGAAGTCAATATGAGAGAGAGGGACTCCCTCTTTTCACCCTCACTATGGGCCTGTATCAGACATCTCATCTGATGAAGACAATATGAGACAAAGGGACTCCCTCTTTTCACCCTCACTATGGGCCTGTATCAGACACCTGATGAAGTCAATATGAGACAAAGGGACTCCCTCTTTTCACCCTCACTATGGGCCTGTATCAGACACCTGATGAAGTCAATATGAGACAAAGGGACTCCCTCTTTTCACCCTCATTATGGGCCTTTACCGGACACATCTCACCTAATGAGGTCATTATGAAAATGAGGGAGCCTCTCATTCGCACCAAGTGGCCCATATATCTGACAAAGTACGTAAATAGTTCATACATTTTATTATATTATCGTAATTTAGTCTAACAACACATTTGTTTACATTTATGGCTTTGTTTATCGATATGGTGTCAATGGCTGAAACATCAAATATTTCTGTCTGAATAATGTGTATTGTCCCACAAGTCTACTGCATATTACTGGCGATATAATATAAATACATCTGTTTTGATGACAACCTCTATAAAAGAAAAAGAATAACATTTACATGATTGATAAATATATAAGATAATTGATGGGTTATTGGTATAAATAACAATAAACACTGGCAGAACAACGGAAAAAAGTGAGATAAGATAACCAAACAAGGGTTGTTGAAATATAGATATGTATGATTAATATTACTCCAAAATCCTTGAAACATAATCATATAATCTGGAAGTACAATAGCTTGATTCCTATATTAATAAAGTACAAAAAGAAATGGAAACCATAATATGAACAAAATGAAGAATATTATAAATGTAGACAGTCAAGTGGCCTCACATTGTTATGACATTCTAACATTCTTCATGGACAAAGGTGCTTATTCCAAGACCAGCATATCATACCATAAGATTTGTAAGATTTACAGAAATCCAACCTCGATTATAGAGACATATTTTAGATTTATGACAGACGCTCAGCATACATTAAAAGAAATAATTGGGATGTTTTTCAATCGCCCTGATTTGCCTTGATATGCCTTGTTATATGTTAATTTTGATATGCCTTGCTTTATGTTAATTTTGATATGCCTTGCTATATGTTAATTTTGATATGCCTTGATATATGTTAATTTTGATATGCCTTGCTATATGTTAATTTTGATATGCCTTGATATATGTTAATTTTGATATGCCTTGCTATATGTTAATTTTGATATGCCTTGCTATATGCTAATTTTGATATGCCTTGATATATGCTAATTTTGATATGCTTTGCTATATGTTAATTTCGATATGACTTGCTATATGTTAATTTTGATATGCCTTGCTATATGTAAATATGGGACCAACATGTCCAGACTTGATTTTTGCAATATTCAACATGTGTTGCAATACTTCAGTTGCTGAACACAACAATTCATGTGTATTGCTTTGTATAGAAGATAAAAGTATCTGTTACAAGACATGGAGGAAATACCAGGGGTGGACACCTTTCAGACATTTCTTTTTAATAATTATTTTCAGAGCTCAAATAGGGAACTTTTCATTGTAAACATTCAAAGGCATATTGGTTCTGATATCCGATGGGCATGCGCACTGAAGCAAAGTCATGTTAGAGTAATAGTATCGGGCTGTCAGACCTATGAAAGAGAATGTGGTGGACAAATTGGCGAAAATAACCTCAATGAGAAACAATACAGACAGAAGCAATAACAGTCCTCTGACATCCCCGGCCCACTCAGATGTATATCCATACAATATCAGCAAACAAAAGTATGACAATAACATTTTTGGTGTTATTGCATTATATCTAACTTCTATCAGGACATATTTCAGTATCATCCATCTCAATTTGTGTTTGATATAGAGCTTGTTGTTCTTAAAGTTGAGATAAAGTTTATTTTATTTCTTACCTTAACTGGGTATATCCCTATTTATTACAAAATCACTATAACATTCAATTTGATTCAGACCGTTATATATAGACAAGTTAACCATGAATTTGCATCTGAAGAAACTAAACAGAGAGATTATAAACTTTATGAGAGTTTCTAAAGACAACAGCATTCAAGATGATGGGCTTACTTATATATAATGCATTGAGAGGCTTTATCAGTATGACAAGATCACACCAAAAACATTGATAAATAATGTAACTATTAATGCTCATGTCACATGGGCCTGACAGGAGGGAACGTCATGAGAAGGGCATTCTGCAAACCTTGGTAAAGGGAACGGTTGACCTCTTATGTACGGACCAATCAAACCATAGGAACCAGCCCCTGCCTTCAATTGACAGGCCCTTCTAATCTGAGATTTTTATTATTCAAAAAGCACACTGAATTTTCGATCATTTGAACCTTTTTAATGGATTTTAATGGATTTGTATGATTATCTGACAAATGAGAAGCCCTCCGGTATGGAACTGAGTCACACATAACTGTCATTGGCGGATCAAGGGGATAGAGATCCCAGCCCTGCTTTCTCCCTGGTATAGATTGGGTGGGAAGGGACTTATACAGCAAAAAACCGGTGCAATACAGGCTCCCTCATATGACAATTCCGGGATCCACCACTGAAGGTGGTTTTGTGGATATATTTAGAAATATGTGTCGAATTGATTGCAAAAATATCACCCTTCAGACATTTCAGCTGTAATTTTGCTGACTTCTGAACTACGAGTGATATATCACTCGGCTCGACTGTCTAAGAAATATTGACCCGGAAAGGAGGTCCAGATTTCGTGTCGTGTTTATGTCTTCGTCATGTATATGATCACATATCTGAGTGTGCCGAGGTATCAATATCATCATTCAGGGAGTCAAAGCTTGGGTGTCCGCGGAGTGAACATCAGGGGTGTCCGCGGAGTGAATCTCAGGTGTGTCTGCGGATTGAATACCAGGGGTGTTTGTGGAGTGAATCTCAAGGGCGGAGTGAATCTCAAGGATGTCTGCGCTGTGAATCTCAAGGGTGTCTGCGCTGTGAACCTCAGGGGTGTCTGCGCTGTGAACCTCAGGGGTGTTTGTGGAGTGAATCTTAGGGCCAGAGTGAATCTCAGGGGTGTTTATGGAGTGAATCTCAGGGGTGTTTATGGAGTGAATCTCAAGGGTGTCTGCGCTGTGAATCTCAAGAGTGTCTGCGCTGTGAACCTCAGGGGTGTCTGCGCTGTGAATCTGAGGGGTGTCTGCAATATGAACCTCAGGGGTAGTCCGCGGAGTGAACATCAGGGATGTCTGTGGAGTGAATCTCAGGGGTGTCTGCATTGTGAACCTCAGGGGTGTCTGTGGAGTGAATCTCAGGGGTGTCTGTGGAGTGAATCTCAGGGGTGTCTGTGGAGTGAATCTCAGGGGTGTTTATGGAGTGAATCTCAGGGGTGTTTATGGAGTGAATCTCAGGGGTGTTTATGGAGTGAATCTCAGGGGTGTTTATGGAGTGAATCTCAGGGGTGTTTATGGAGTGAATCTCAGGGGTGTTTATGGAGTGAATCTCAGGGGTGTTTATGGAGTGAATCTCATAAGCTTCGCGGTACTGAACTTCAAAGTGTTTAACTCATGAAATGAATAAGTAGATAATGGAACTTCCCTATCGTTTCTTGTAGATGATCCAGAAGAGACGATTAAATATTAATCAGGATTGATGTCATGGTAATTAGGATTGATGTCATGGTAATTAGGATTAATGTCATGGTAATTAGGATTGATGTCATGGTAATTAGGATTAATGTCATGGTAATAAGGGTTGATGTCATGTTTATCAGGATTAATGTCATGTTACTTTTATAATTGTTTAAATTGTTACAATGCAATAGTGTTACAATGTGATAGTGTTATAAAGCGATATTGTAATTTGAATGAAAATCTTAATATTTAATAATTTATTTATATATTAAGTAATTGTTTTATTGTCATCTTTTGCGACAATTAATTGAATCTCTTTCCTCATTCGTCAGAAATTATCCTTGTACAGTTGACCTGTAAATTGGGACCGTTCTTCACAATGCAAATGGCCGAAAATAAGATGAATGTATTTGTGAGAAGTCTCCATTATTCCATGTGATAGGCGCCATTATTATGATTAATGTTAATATTTTGTATGAAACTATAAGTGCACCGTGTTTTCTGCGAGTATGCTGCATTTGACTAATGAAGGCAACAGCCCACACTGTCTTTGACCACCTGCTACGGATTGACTCACTCATTACAGGGCTAATGCATACAATCTGTTTCAAAACTTTTCTGTTAATATAAGAGAATCCTTTGCCATAATTTTGCTTAACATTTAAATATGCTTTAAATTGTTACAATGCAATAGTGTTACAATGTGATAGTGTTATAAAGCGATATTGTAATTTGAATGGAAATCTTAATGTTATTTAATATCAATTTCAGATAAAAAATGAAAGGCTTGGCATTCTTCATTATCTTCTCTGTCCCCCCAGGCCTAAAGTATGGATCTGACGATCACACTGTAATGTACACTGTCACAGATATTTTTTTCCAAGATTAATTTGGATTTGAAATATAATTTCTAACATCAGTGTTTTATTTGATAAACCATACCTTTTTAGAATAGATAGTGAGATTTGTTACTATCTAGGTACTTTACCACAACATGAACCTCAATGGTGTGTGTCGACCACAGGTATCTTTTGTGTATGATCTAATGTTGGATAGCCTGGCTCTACTTAATGGGAAAAATCAAAATAAATATTATCTCTAATTGGCCATAATATATCAATTTAACAAACTTAACCATAATTGTTAAAGTTTTATCACATTTATATTAAGCTTATTTTTATTTGAAACATAAATATTGCGCCAAGAGATGCAATTGTGAATCAATTGTGTGGTTCATATATTTAAATCGAGTATATAGACAATGTCAGCATGTATGCATCATCTATAAAGATTTTCATATTTAGCTAGCCAAGTCATTATTTTTGGAGTGTTCATGGTGTTTTGATTTTTTGCCCCAAAACATTATCTCGTATATCCCTACACCAAAAGCATAAATACAATCTAGGATTTCTACGATTAAGCTATGTGCTATATTTCTAACAGATGTATCCTATATATTGGTGAGGTACATACATTTTATAAAAAGGTATTGAATACTTGTCACATCATTCTATCTGACGTGATAAGGCCTGGATATGGTTGAATAAGATTGTTGATTTGAATAAACAAAAAGGGTGGCAAGTCAGTAACAAGCTCTCCTGAAACATCTAGACCTGATACAGCATAGAAGATTATGTTCTTGATATCTTAGAAAGAAATACCGATGAAAAGAGACAATCCTTTGGATAGCAACATTTGAAGGATACAAGAATATATTGCTGGTTTCATTCATTTCCATTTCAAAGACATTGCATGTTCGAATGCAAATACATAGGGGAAAAAGTAAACTGAATACACAAACAAGAGTTTAGATAGAAGCACATAAAATAGATGATTGATAGTGACAGACAAATGGATAGATATATTGTGCTTACCAGACACCTTTATGTTTTTAGTCTTAATTCATTCCCAGAGCGTATTTTGACAAGTAACAGATATCAATATTTAGTCACAAACCAAAAAGCTTATACCGTTTGGGTTGAAAATATGTTTGCGACTACTCTCAGTAAAACCAATCATTTCTCAAATAATGTGAATTTAGCATTTAGATACTTTCACTAAAACATACCACTTCTCAAATATTAGCCTTTTTAAACTTTCACTAAATCCAATCGCTTCTCAAATAATGTGAATTCTTTATATTCTTTCAATAATTTAATTGCTTGTCAAAAATGATATTATCATTTAGACTAGATATGCTTTATGAGATATGAAAATGAGATACAAACAATTAACTTTGTGCAAAACATTATTATTAATGGTACATTCACTCTTGATTGGTTATGTCTGTAATTCAATATGCAATTTAATCTTCAAGGTCATGTATAAAGTTGTGTAATGCAACATTGGCCAAGCTAATTGGAATGACATCTGATAGGTATCTTATTCAAACCTAATGGAAAGAAGCACATAGGTGTATTGTATTACATGGAATGGAATATGTGGACTAATCAATGTATAGAGAAACATAAGCTCTCTATGCACAGGAATCACGCCTGCACTGGTAGACATTATAATGTGACATTTCTCATATACATTAGTACTTAATCTCGTCTGCATTGGGAGTTAGGGTATCCTAAGGTTCTACTTCAGACAAATATCATTGTGGAAGTGAGTTCCATATTTCACATACTGTCCTACCCATCTTTTCAGCAAACAATCCAAAGGTTTACCACTTGTGATTATCACGGCCAATTGGCGTGACTGATTTTGGGGAGAGAGCTCCATTAATACACGGGAAGGTTTCTCACTGCCAATGGGCAATGAATAAAAAATGCCACATATGCTGAAATTATACAACAGTCACATATATTGAAATAAGGCATATGCAACATAAATTACACGTGTAATGGAAGCTTTATTTCGTTTCAAAGAAGGCAGATGCTCATAAAAGGGAAAACTGACAGAACCTGGTGGAAACCAAACAAACCCTGACTTTATATTCCTTCTTTATATTATCATACAGTTTATACTTGATATAAGATAATCTTACAATTCAATGACGTGTTTTTTGTCAATTAAAGAATATACCTGATTTGGAGGTGGAACATTAGAGGGAGAAACAGTCTTGGTCGTTGAGGATTAAAAAAATGTTGAATAGGGTAGAGGGGCGAAAGCTGTTACTATGTTGTGTTAGCGTCAAAAGCATGCTTGATAGTGGAAGCTAAGCTGTAAGAGCACTAAATTCATGGTAACTAGAAGTTAGTTGAATATTGCATATAACTGTCAAGGGCCTAACACATTAGGGTTAACATTTACATTGCAATGTTTGCCAAATGTCGCCTATTTATTTGAAACTGACTATATATCTTTAATTTAAAAGGTTATTGTATTTATATCATATTTTTTCTAGATCCATCGCATTTGTCACATTCACTTATGTCGACCCAGGAGACCAAATAATATGAAATATATACATTCATCATATGCTTATTTGAATAGAAGTGAAAAAGGAAAGGGCAAACAAACAATAAATGTACATTTAGCCTTGAACATTTGGTTCTTTTTGTGTTTGTAAACCCATACAAGTAAACAATAGACAATGCTTCCCGTTTTATTGTACTTCCAAGAAGAGTGACTCTTCCTCCTATGTTATATGACAATGAATATGGTGCAGAATATAAATATACCATCTTCGTGTCTATATTATCTTAATGGACGTACATTTCATTTACTATCTCACCGGGCGTGCATTGTGTGTTTTATCGGAGGTACAATTTATGTATTTACCATCTCACTGGACACGCATTTTTTCGAGCCAAACCGCAATTTATCTTTGATAAGAAATACATTTCAATTACAAAATTCCAAATTCATAAAAACAGTTGCTCAGATCATTTTGTAAAAGATGGATATTGAATAAAATCGAAATGTTACAAAGTCATTTTTGTCTCCATTTAGCTGTTTACGTCTAGATTTTGGAATTGGGTGAATATTACAAACGAAATTGATAAGTTAAAATCATCGTGAGTGATTTCTAAAATCGGTTATTGAAAACAAAATTGCTATTTTCTCAGGATACAATTTTGGTGGGATTAATATCATTAATATCATGATAAAAACACACATATCTTTGCTTTAGTCGTTTTAAAATAGCAGTAAATCCCGATAGTCGATCTTGTTCTAATACATTAAACGTAACGGCGTGTTCATTCCGGGACATATTCATCGTGTTTTCTCAACCCCATACTATGAATGGTTGGCAGAAACAACCCTGATTAAAATAGATATGTGGGAAAGGCTGCGTCGTGGGTTAACTTATTGAATGGAATTGAAAATTATCATATTTCTTTTGGATTTCAAATGTTCATCTTGCAAATATTAAGTTAATATCACTTGCACATCCTAATTGAATCTGCCGTTCAAATGGCATCGTTATAATTCAATTTTCAATTAGATATTTAATCCACGGTTTTTGTCAAAACGTTTGAAATTAAAGTATATTATGCATTGTAATTCTTTCATATGCTCATATGAAACAAAGAAACACTCCAGGGGTATTTTATGATATCGTATTAACATCAGACAATCAAACCATTTTAATTAAGAATATCAAACTTAAGTTTGTAGGATCATTATGTTATAAAACATCTCTGCAAGAATCTTCTTTTTATACCAAATGGATCCTCCTCTTGTAGATTTTAAAGCAAACCGATGCAAATGAGCTAGCAATATAGAGCATTGTTTTTCATCATTCCAATATTGATATAAATAACAAAACAATTATTATAAAAATTATTTTTACACGCCATGTCATTTTATTGTTTGTCAGCAATTCAGAAATCGAAATCAAAATATTTGTGTATTGTACTCTTACATATACATATGCAAATATTATTTTTGTGATATACCAAAATATACTAAACAGTGTCTTCGTATGGTTGGTAGTATTTTAAACATTTAAAATATTGCAATGATTTTGTATAACATATAATATTTTATAGATTGTTTGGCCCTCATCCACGTGGGATGGTTGCATAGACTACCCTGACAATTTTGACCTCTCTCAACACATATTAGAGAAATACTAATTGGCATGCTACAAATATCCATTGTCTTTCTATCTCCCAAGAAATACTACCTTTTAGTCATCAACTACCATTTAAGGCCTTATCAAAAACAAAATGTTAACTGGAATTCTCAGTAGTGAAGACAATAGAAAAGCTCACAAAAGTCACTAATGGGTGTCCTAATTAGGATCTCATATCATACTGTGGTGATAATAGGAGTATGAAAGATCCCTCCAGGTGGTGCTGAGAAAGGTTACATGTGACTGGGCCTCCCCTGCTATGATGACGTCAGAGATTTAGAGATCTCACAATTTGACCTCACAATATAGCAAATTATAGATCTCATAAAATGGCATTTAGATATCTCACAAAGTTCTCATGAAGTGATGATAAGAGTTCCTATGAAATTGTGGTTGGAGATCTCAAGTGGTGACGTCTTGAGATCTCACTATTTGACACAACCTCATTCGTCTTTTTATGATGTAAATTCAGATCTCTCGTGGTGGCATCTGTACCTGCAAGCCTCTTCTCGTGGTGGCTTTTGCTGGTTATGGGGTGGTGGCTTTGTAGTTCTCAACCAACGACGACCCGCTTGTAAGCACACTGACTCCTTCCAGAGATCTGATTTTAAAATATTCTCAAGTTTTTTTTTACATCCCAGTTTGAGGGATAATTTGATCACGAAGTAGACAAATAGAAAGGATGATTGTTTCCATTGTTATGTACTTGGTCTGATTTATGCAGAGTAGGAATATCTCCTGATATGCCTACTAATTCCATGATTTCTTATCAAAAAAGCTGGGCTCCACCATATTCTCTGAAAGTACACAAATAAAGACAGATATTAATACAAATTAATGTTGTCCTCTCCAAACAAACAAAAAATATTTTAATAAAATGTATTCTACTTTGGAATTAGACAGCAAGATATATTATGGAATAGTACAACCGGCGTTCACTGCAGACTGACAGGCTGCTATTATGACAATGAGTCATTGGTAATGCCAATAAGGTATGACGCTTCTATACTGGGGCCCCACTATTGTAAAGAAGGTCCCTTATCATTTCAGTCATGGTCTGCACAAGAAGCGAAATGGCCTAAGCAATATTCATGTATGTGGACAGTGGAATATCATTTACATCATTCAAACTCCATACCCGATTGTGCATATATATTTTTTGCTTTAAGTATCTGTACTTCATTGTTTAAAATAATGTATATTCACATGGATGAATAAGTGATCTGAAATGATCTTAAGTGATTGTGGTGATGTTATAGACATTACAATACATGAAAACAATTACTATACAATTTGTCATGCACAATAATATCATTCTGTGAGATTTCTGTGAATGTAATAGAAAATGTAGTTGAAACACTGGATGCCTTATATTGCTTCATATGTAGAACTAATGTATTAGGCGCATATCACTTTAATATCTATAGCGGTGTGAAAGGTATTTGAGGATATTAAGATATATTCAGGTATTTGAACATAATATCGGTTATATAAATCAGACCAAATTCAGATCGCTTTTGAGATCGCTCTTAAATTGTGGATGTCTTTCAGAATTTGTGAAAATGTAGAATAAGTGCACTTATCACCAAATCTTTATCCTTTGGCATTTGAGTATGAGCATATCTCATAATTGAGTATATCGAAGAACATTTGACATAAGAGGTGTTAATGATTATTCTTGTGTGTGGAAGACTCTAAGCCAATATTATCAATTTGGCTTTGTTCAATTCAATTATAGTTCAGCGGAGTGTCATTGATTTCCTGACACAATCCCAAAATTGAATAGAAAAATGCCTATCAATAGCATTGAATTCCGTGGAAATGCTTTTGGCAAGTTGTCAATATGTCACGGTTACCTTCTCACTTAACAATTAAATGACACAATGAAGTCTCCAAGATAGATGGTGCCTTTGTGTTTGATTGGAAATCACTTAAATTCTTCACTGTTTGCTTTATGCCAGAAATTCCAATATAAAAACACTGTATCTCGCTACAACAAGTACAGAGATAATTGTAACATTTTGAAACGTCACAAATTAATATTGTATGAGGAATATCTGGAAATATCTGAAAAAAACAGAACGTTAATTGCTTTCCATTTCAAATCAAAGGCAGCATTACAAATCCTGATATTTAGTTAAAGATATAATTATTATGTACATAATTTAGCTTGTGAAAATTGAGATTGCAGAATTGTGTCTGTTCCAACATGATTTATAAGAAATCAAAGAAAGGCATATATGCTTCGGTGGTTATCAAATTGACGATTAGTATTAATACAGTAAAGAGATTATTAAAAGCATTTATTTGGACATTGAAACCACAATTTGATTTGACTTCGAGTTCAAAAGAGATAAATATATATTATTTTTACACAATATATCACCAACTGCGTATGTTACCTAACAAATATATAATGTTTTTGTTTAAGGCTAAAATTGGATAGGTTATACTAATGAACCCTTCAAATTAAGATAAAAGTACTGAACCCACAATTAAAAGCTTTTGTATTCAGTAATTGCTAATATCTAACCTATCTATGAGGTGAATATCTAGGTAACATTTTTGCGAGTCTGAAAAGGGAAAGATTAGCAAATATTCACGTGTCTTTTATTATCAATGAATGCATTGTTGGTAATCATCTCCATGTGGTTAGATCAAATCAAGTCAAACAGATTATCCTGATCCTAACACAGAAATTTGTAAAGGAGTTCTAATTATATCCTTCAAAATATTCCCTGAACTCCTGATAAGCATACATCCCAAAGGGCAATAAAGCATGTTAATCTTTATCCATAATCCGCGGTACTGCAACTAAGTATCGTGTGCAATGTATCTTTGTTGTGGCTGTTCTTAAAGGAACTATCATTTCAGAATTACATATCTGTTACATGTAATGTGGAACTACCTTGATATTGGAATATTTCGAATATATAATATATGATACAGAATCATATTACTGGCATAAAACGATGATAAATATCGATGGGCAAATATGTTTAAATATTGACAAACCAAAGAAACAAAGCTCTCCTTTTGCAGAGATTTCAACAAGGTTATTACATTATATAATAGCAATATTGGAACACCTTTCAATGAGCACTTAGTTGAACAAACACGTGTCCCTCTGGGACCACTATGTAATGAAATAAATCAATCCAAAAAAACAGAAATTCGCAAATTGCTTATTAAAGTGGCTGGGATTCAATTTGTTATCATGTCGGCTGGGCTATTAATCTTTTAGGGATATTGTGATATTCATTTTAAACACTGTCAATAAACTAAAACATGTAATTACAGAAGTCCCACTCAAGTGTATGTAATAATGACGGTTTCAAAATAAGTCAGCGATCACGGACGACATCAACTGAATGAACCTCCCGTCAAGAATCTTGTAACAAATAATATGTATATGATTAAGAGCATAACTTATGCAGTGTTTTGCAGATTTGACACAATGTATGCCATGTATGATCAATCTTTCAGTGATTTCTATTTTACAGGATGCCTCGATCACACTAAATAAGATATGTGTAAACGTGTCACTTCTGTCGGGTTATTATCTACTTTATTGGAGAAATATATACTTTGATTAATAGTTTTTTTTAATTGGCCTCTATTTGACATACTTTCCCAGAATATAAAACATATATGTTTTCTGCCAGATTCTGATTTAAAACTTTCTAGTGCGTGTTTTCCTGATAGCGAATTATCATGGAGACGAGCATTTGCCTACATAATATATATTTTTTCACTAACAATTTTAGAATATGAAATGTACATGTGATATTTTCATATGGGTTAGAGGGAGAACATTAAACGTGCTTTATTTATGGAGAAGAGCTTAATTGCTTCTAAAGCGAAGATACATCACACGTCACACCACACTGACTCAACGCTATATACTATTAAATAGTAATAAATATTCACACCACACTAATAAGTTCACGCCACACTAATAAGTTACACAAACCGTTGCATTCGAGCATACATATGATTATCCTGTAACTACTTTAACGTTATGACTGAGTAATTTACACGACAAAGCCCAATGTATATATGAAAGCTGATTGGGTGGGCAAGAGGCAAGAAAACATTATCACAACTGCCCAAGCGTAGACACTAATAACTGTCCCATACACATATAGATATTTGGACTAGCATAGTCTAGCCCAAGCGCGCCGATTCTTGGCGCCAGACAGGGTAACACGTCAGGCATTGAGTTAACTCATGTACGCAGGTGATGCATGGGGCTAACTACCTGGTACCCATTGAGGCTGGCTACCGTTATAAGTTCTCCAAATGCTCTCCAAATGCTCTGACATCCACTTAACCTTGTAAATGTATATAACTTATATTATGGTTTAAATCATAATCCAAAGTTCACTTTGATAATCATTCTGTTTAGCTGATTCTGCAACTATTTGCCGCCCAGAAACATTCATATTAATTGGCTATGCTATCACACGTGACTAACGTTTAGATCAATTGCCAATTGGCTGCTAGAAAGGTGTGTAGGAAAAGTTGTGGAATATGAAACTCGCCCCAACATTGATGTTTGACCAAAACTTGCAGAGGTGGCTCACATTTCTGTAAAATGACCAATTATGATTCTTCTCATTTTGAATCCTTAAAGTACAGGCCATCAAGAGATATTGAGGCAATATTCAACCAACTGCCAGGCATCTTAGTCTATGTGTTTTCACAGCTTGGCCACAATCACAAATATGTTTACCAGAAATAATGCGCAGCCAGCTCAACACTATTAATGCCTGTTTTATTTATTCCAGTGTGGCACCTCAAAAGTCAGACATTCTCTTTTAAGGAATACACACGTCGTGATACGTTGATCAACATGTAATGTGGAGCTGCATTCTTTTCAAATATAGTTTTAACATTATTGGACAGTATGTGTATGTGTTAGCATTAAGTGAACAGGAATTACAGTAATGCGGCACCAAGAGTTTGCCTTAGAGACGACATCACAAGAAATTCAAGTAGCCCAAATATATACTATCAATATCAGCTGAATACCACAAACATATTAACAAGAATTCCGAAATAGTACTCAGTAATGCCACATTTCACATTATATTTCATCTTTACACATCTAATCCATTTCTATTAGATTCAGTAAAGTGTTCCAAGATTGTTGAGTATACTTAAGTCCATTAGAACAGAATTGATACATTGTTAGATTATGGTGTGCACGTCATTTTGATCATTTGTTTCTGGCACCCAACCTATCAACATGCCCATTACCATCATTGTATAATCACACATGTAACAGGGTTAGCTTACAACACTTACACAGATGATTTCATGTGTCTCTAATCTTCTAATCCCAGCAACAGTGCCAGCTTACAATACACATTTGATTGCACATCACTGATAGAACACATCAAGCAAACTGTAATGGATAGCGAGGCAACCAGAAGATGCTGAGAGATTATTATTCAAATTCTCTTTGAGTCCATCGACTCATATGTTTCCATTCCCAATGATGTATCGCTGCATTAGCCACACTGATCTACAAATCAAATATCAATATAGAGAAAAAATTAATATCTAAGATGTGATTGTTTTCATGTCTTCTCAAACAATAGACTTGCTTTTGACCTATTCACGTTTCACTATAATTCTCGTATCCAGGATATGTATTATGGAGAATTGTAGGCACATAGACTTATTATGTAACCCATCTTCAATAGAGCCACACCTATATCACTTCTTTATATAGTTCATATAATTTACTGAAATAACAAGTGTGACATAACAGGCTTGGTAAACCCTCTGGATATCCGTTCTGGCTAATGCCATGTTCATGTATGAATGGGTTAATATTTGGTTATATAACACACGAGTGCTTCCTGCTGTTTGAGTAATATCTCCATGCGGGATGATTTTTTGGTTTACCTTTAACAAGGAAAGTGAGCTTTTAATGACGTGTTTATTCCAGTCATAATCAGGGCCGCATGACTAACAGTGATTAGGGCACTGTGTCGCGGTGACAGGCTTTCCTCTGAATTATTAACTAAACTCTATATACTTTATTAAATAAACTCTATATACTCTATATATGATAACGTCACTCTTAAGCATGCATTATCAATCCGACATATTTATGTTATTTTGTTTACTCCAACCATGGTTTTAGATAAGGTGTGTCATTCTTTTATTACAAATAATATATCGCTGCAAATATTTGTCCATTTTTGTTCTCGGTTAATGGAGGTTACAAGGGTTAATAAAGTGAATACATGCATCATGTTAACCTTAAAGGGCATTTGCAGAAAGCGGGCAAATAAACAATACAGAATAATATGAAAACATAAGTATACGTCCAGTGAATATCATGTCAAATACCAATTCTGTTCGCATTTTTTAAAACAGGTGAACAACTTGGCATCATATTTCTTACTTCTTGTCGTCAGGGTCATATGACCTATTGTCACGTGATGACCGGACATGCGCATAGTAGGCCATTAGTGTGAACAAAAGAGGACAGACATCATGTACATGCCAGTGGAATTTCTGCATCGCCATATTCATCTGCCAGGCACAATAGAGATCGTCTGCAAGACAATCTCAAGCCAGAGAGCATTGTTTGATATAATGGACAAGGATATTGCCTCCTCGTCTATGTTTATTTCAAAAGCCAGAAAATTGTCAGGAACATGTGTTAACATGGTAAAGAATGGCGTTAATTAACCAAATGTGTGTTGTGTTCGGTATTTGGGAAAGGCAACTCCTTATTGATAAAAGCCATTGTCTACTATATCTATGGGATCTGACAGATCTTTGGGCTGCTGACGAAGCCTGTCCGAATGCTCGCAACTCCAGGATTTTGCAAATTTATCTATCTGTAGGTCAAACCATTTTATTTATAAAGTCCAGAATGTTTGTTCAGGAAACCAGACCGATATCATGCAGGGTCTAGTGGCTAGTATGCTGCCTTACAATCGTCATGTCAAGTTCAATCGTCATGTCAAGATCAGAATGTGGGTTATTTCTTCTACTTTGCTATTTATTTCATTTTACTTATTTCATGATCAAGATCTCCTTTCCTTGTGAAACATACAATCAATTTTACATCTTATTTATCCTCTTAACCACAGGAGCAATATTAGTAGTATTTTATAGGAGTAAATGCTATCAAACTCAATTGAACATAAACCTTAAGCCAGAAATGTATATACTGGATAAAGGGAACTTTCAATTCTCTGATACACTTTTGATTTATGGAAAAAGCGTCGAATCAGCATTGACAAAACTATTACATGTTCCATGAAAATTTAAGATCATTATGGATCGAGTTGAACGCGATTAAATCCCTCATGATGACGTCATTCTGAGATAACTGTAACAAATGATCATATCTCATGAGGGCTAATAAATGAAATAAAAATTCAATGCATTTTCTTATCTATGATAATACAAATATGTAATTTATAGAAACCTCTTCATTAGGAAGTATATCTTTAAGGACTGGGTACTATTTATTTTAGTGATAGGAATGTTATATGATATTTCATTATACCACTGAAAAGTAAAGTTGTAACATTAATGTTGGTGAACAATGTGTACTATTTTAAACTGAAATCTTTTTGCTATTGTTACACTGATTCAGGTATCTGGGTGGTAAACTGAAGTTAAATCGACTTAGGAAATGCCGTTAAATATATTACCATTTAAATATCTTTTAAAATACGAACTTTTTTAATTATAAAGCTCAAGTTAGTCTCATCATGTAAGGTAAAGACAGCGGCTGTGATTAATTGAACTACACTACATTCAAAAAGTGACAAGTGACATAGTAAAACACCTAGACGTGCCCAGCCTGGTTATCCAAACCATCTGCCATACATATGCTTTCGCTCGGGATATTGCCAGAAACCAATCATTTGGCACTTGACATGACTTTATATAGAATATATGATTAACCATTTCCTAAGTCTGAACGATTCTTATTATCATTTGTGGTACAAATAAGTATGTATATTTTTTATTCAGCATTCATCAACGCATTTAATGTATTTCGTAATTATAACTATACATCTATGTCAAAAAATAACTATACATCTATGTCAAGTTCTATTGCGGTCATAAGAATTAGGTACAAGTCAGCGCAAAACACCATTACTTTAAACGTATCAAGAACTCATATATATGCAACATTAGGATGCATTAAAGGTTTGCCTTTACTGCAACACCTGGAATACAAGTAACGAATTGGTATCAAAACTAATAGTATTAGTGAAACAGCTCCAGTTAATTTGTTATACTGTAGCATGTCATCAGACACAAGTGAGGTCAAATATTACCACAACATTTTAAGCAAAGAATTCAACGCGAAGTCGAGTCCTCATACGGAGCTATAGTGTTGTAAAATTGTTGAATATTATTGATCTTTTAACAGTGATTATTTTCTTTTTTTCTTTGTATATCATTTATTGTGTCTCAAAAAACTACTTTTTCGTTGAAAATCCTAATATTTTGTTTTAACAATTATCATATATTTGTAAAATACATTTTATTTATTCAACAGAAAAGTACAAAAGGTAAAATAGTGTAAATAATTCAAGAGTGAAAATTTCGCATCTTTTATGGAGAAAACGTTAAAAACAAGAATTTCTTAAGGAAGCTTGCGTGGTCATTCTTATCCTATTTGAGAACAGTGGGAAGATGATTATCACAAGACTGTGTTATAAACGACAACGCTAATGTATTGGTTGTTACCGGTTGTTCAAAGATTTACTTAAAACGGAACATATTTAACCATGAAATGAATACGATAGTACCATTTTAGTTCGTTCTTGTCAAACATATATAGGATGTTATTTAACCTGGCTGCCATTAGCACCAGTGATGTAAGTGGTGATTAAACCGCGATAATGGCAAAACCGGAAGTGAGTTGTAGCCAGGATGTGATCTAATGCCCTAGCTAACCCTTACACGTGGCCAACCGTCGACCAAATAGATTACTCAAGACACAACTTCTCAAAGTATACTCCTGAATATCTTCTTTTTTTCAAATCCTTTTGTTCAAAGAAAATGTAATGCAATACGACAGCATAGCTGCCCTCTAATGACAAAAGATTTATTTCATATTTTCAGTGTTCAACTTACTGGCTATTCTAATGCTTATTTTCATCTCCTGGGTTGGAATATGTTATGAGAAAAATCACCAGTAAAATAGAGTTTTGGGGTACCCTTACTATGAAATAACTTGGCAAAAGACAGCTCCGCTAGCAAAAAGCAATAATTGATTACTCCCAACAGTAACATGAAACATAAATGAAACATTGCTAAAGGGCAGTTATTGATGGAACCAAACAGGAAATGATTTTTGCTCTTTAACGCAAAATATCAATTTGGCCATAACTGCCTTTTGGTATAGGAGGGCAGATAGATACCAGTCAGACTCCTTATGAAGAATTCCACCTGCGTTTCAAAACAGCGTGTTTTAGGAATAGAATGGCAAATGTTTTATCTCAGAAATCTCGCAGACATCTGTACATTACTTGTAAGGTTATGGGATCATCACAATGGAATTGGTTGTTGGTCAATGTCAGTGGTGAAGTTAATATGTCAGACATTTTGAATTTTTAAAATGAAATCAAAATTTTTGGACCACGATATGATATTTCACAGAACCATTTGAACAAAAGTAATTGTAATTTATCAAGAAAAAACATTATCTCTTAATACAAAGAAATGCTTCTATGAATATAGAGTATATATAGATTTGTGACCAGTTTGGACAAAAGTGACCTAACTGCCTAAAAGATCGTCAGTTCATTTGTGTATCATGACAACTTGATGGTCACTGCAGCTGTTCATGGCAAACAATATGTCATACAATACTCTCACAATGTCTCTAACATGACAATGTACATTTAGTCTATTTTTAGTGAGAAATATTCAAATTAAAAATCAGTCTCATTTCCGTCACAATTTGAATCCAATTAAAATACGGAGTAGCAAATTAAGCATTGTGGACAAATGGGAATATTTTTATTTGTCATATTAGTATTTTGGTGGAAAAGACGTCGTCTGGAACCAGTCATGTGAACTGAATTGTCATATTTGTTTGGCTTGATCATACCATCTTAAACAACCATACTGTGTGTTTTAAACTCTGGCTTCATGAAACATGAAGGAAGACAATCAACTTCGTTTCAGATTGGCCATTCTTTTATGACTTGTCCATAACTGTAAAGTTGTTATTGCTATAACTTGACTATAAAACTGTTTTTGTGACATTCATGACAGCAGATTGTTGCGTTTCCCTTGAATTAGCTTATGGTAGAGAAACATGATGTGAAGATATATCCTATAACCGACCACATATTGAAATAACTATGATTAAGAAAACGATGGATGTGGCTTTTGGAGCGGCTGGATATTCCCAGAGTGACAAACCTCTTATTTTCTTCACTTTAATTTTAAGTTCAAGATTAGGAAATATCTGTCAGTTCTCAGATCAAGTACTTAGTATTAAATCTCCTCACTTATCAAAATATGATTTTCCAATTCTAGTATAGAATTTTAAGCATTAAACCTCTGGCTCATTTTTTACAAAACATTTCGCCTCAAACATGATAAACATATTATCAAAAAGTGGTGTCCTACGTTTTAAATATCTAAGCAGAAAAAGGTCAATGATATCTCTATTTTACACTATATTACAAGGCAATCCGTATCAAAAGAATTAATAATGGTTTTGGTAAAACACACTGTAATACTTTGAAATGAGAAATGATTTACCACTGCTCTCCCGTTTAAAATGAAACTGATAGCATTTTTACACAGGTGTAAATTCCGCTTGCAGCTAAAGCTTGAAATTGGATTGATAAAATTGGAATGTGTGCAGGTTTAGCAGGTGTGTTTTGGAGGAAGCACTTTCATACGTTATGCCAGGAGCAGATTTCATGTTATAACCAGCCAATAGAAGATCCACAGACTACCTCAGAGCGTCTCATAAGAAACCCACTGTCTCTGAGAAAATGAATATCACTAATTAATCTAATCATCTAAGAGAGCTATTATTGTTAAAAACTAAAATGAGCAACCTCCATATTTGTTGTAATGAGTGCACGCCATGATGTGAGTTTTTGTGAGTACACTTAGTTTAACGCAGCTGCCTGTGTATAATGGCCAGACATTGTTGTCAGAGTCTGTCTTACTTCACCTGACAGCCTGGACACTGCATGAACATCACGCCTCAGGCATAACTGCGTGGATGGGATCAGATAAACCTGGACAAACAGTGTGGGGGAGTAGCAAATCCCAGCAATAATCGCAATAGAATTCCTACATTCTCTGCATGCAAAAAGACTTCATATCCTTAAGACAGATCAAGCTAATAATTATTTTTCTGCTTATCAAAAAACATCATCTCTGTAGAATTATGCATGCATGATTTTGTTTTGAATGATTAACACTCTTCATTAGTCGCTTTTGATTCTTTGATTCACGATAATACGCATGCTAAACTTTCAGAGTTTTGTCATGTAATGTTCAGAGAGACAAGCCCTTCAAGGGGTGTGAATCTGAAAGTTATCTTGTCGTGGGATAAATACTGCATTAACAGAGCTTTTTTCGTTGATATGTGATGGCCAAATTATGAGAAATTGTTTGGGTGCTTTAAAGCATTATGCCAAAACAGAAATTTCCCAAATATGCGCCACAGCTATGAATGTTCTGATTGCATATGATAGTGATGAAAGAAAAGAGTACAGCGGTTGTTGCAATGCTAGTGTCCGAATTTAGATTTAAATACAAGATCTAAGGTCATTTTGATAATGGTTGCTGAAAGGATTATGAAACCATATCCTGTGAAGCAAGGCGCGAGAATGACTTGATTTGAACTCAAAGAGTAACAAGGTTTATAACTTAAAAACTGTGTCTTTGTGATAATCTGGCACTTCCGGCCATATTTTGTGACACAAATAGTAATAGGCAACCTGACCAAGCTATTTAATGTCAAATCTTATACTGTGGAAATTTTACTTTTACAACCACTGATGTGAAAATTGTTCTTTTATAGCTCTGAGTAACAAATCCAATTTTTGTATTATCGCAAATAATTAAACAGCCTATGAAAGTGAATATAACGTTAAGCCTCGTGAGATATACAATGTAACAAACACACTTGAAAGCTGTTATCCGCTGGTATACATTTTTAGGTTTGTGTCTCTCAATCTAAAGGCCAAAAAGAGTTTTTATTATCTCTGTATATTTATAGATTATAAAGCAGGTTGCATTTATAGCTAATCTAGCACAATACCCTGAGTAATGATAAATCGAGGATCATTGCCTACCGACTAAAAGTAACTTCTCTTTCATGTTTGTGCGTGTACTTTTGTGCTGCCAATAATGTTGAGAAAAGTTATCCGGATAAAACATGCGTGAGTGGGTGGTTTGTTGCAACGGGCTCCACCATAAAAAGATCAGAATAATGCTCTGAGGTGACCACGTGACATAGCTCTCTCATATATTAGAAGGAAGATAAAAAAGACTTAACAAGCGTGATGAATTCCTTGCACAATATATCTATGTCGACTGAACTTACCATGCGCTTGACAGAACAATCTGCATTTAGGCTACTGTGTTTATCGCAAGGAGCAGAGACAAATCTTGTTTGTCTTGGCAAAGTGGCATTATGATTGTTAAATGGCAGTCCCGAATGTGCCACAAAAATCTCCATATTTTGTTTTTAGCACAGTCATCAGTTCCGTGCCTTGAATAGTTGAATAAACATAAAACAATTTGAATAGAAATTGTATGTTTACGCATTTAAGAAATCACGTTGGAGTTCAACAAATATTATCTCGGACAAGATATATCTTTGTTATTTGCTAAATATCATCCGATGGTTAATGATCATTAAAAACATGTATTGAAATAACCGGATTGCGGTGTCAATAACTAAAGAAATTGTGAATACAACAATCTTATATACATGCCCTAGAGAGTATTGTTCAATGGTTATCCTATTTATCAACGGAAGTTCAATAGGTAATGCAAATATTCATGAGGACAAATAAGTACTAGATTTTTTCCGTTGTGTTTATCATACCAGCGACGTAGTGGTAATGCCCCAGTCACATATAATAATAATAATAATGATAATAATAATGATAATAATAATGATAATAATAATAATAATAATAATAATAATAATAATAATAATAATAATAATAATAATAATAATAATAATAATAATAATAATAATAATAATAATAATAATAATAATAATAATAATAATAATAATAATAATAATAATAATAATAATAATAATAATAATAATAATAATAATAATAATAATAATAATAATAATAATAATAATAATAATAATAATAATAATAATAATAATAATAATAATAATAATAATAATAATAATTTATATAATAACATTTATATAATAATAATAATATAATAATAACATTTATATAGAGCCATTTCAGACTATGTCTGCTCGTAGCGCTTTTCACCGGGCGCCGACCGGGATGTAAGAATCGGCCGATTTCACAGGGTACCGGGCGCCGGAGATTTTATCAGCGCCAATCTGAGATATGCCGTGGCTGTGGTCACATTATACACGTGAGGCACGTGCAAGATTGAATGGCACAGACGTCTGTAGGATATCCTAAAGACGTCTGGTATAAATGAAACAGATGTCTGTAGGATATCGCAAGGAGCCCTCAGGATTATCTGGCCTGGAAACACATAAAAATATAAAATAAAATCCGATTTTCCCCATACGATGCCACCGGCAGCCCTAACATAATCTTAAGATATGCCCGCGGGACACTCACGGGAGCCTGCCGTGTACATTAAAAGATGATGATTGGTGAACATGGTGAGAAGACATCATGGAAACTTTTCTTTTGCAGCTTTACGTTCCCGGTGACCCGTACGACGTCTTAATATTGCCCAATCATGGCCTATGATCTTCCGGTGCCCTCACGGCACCCTGGATTGGCAGACCAATTTGTAAAAAA
The DNA here is from genome assembly GCA_949316495.1 of Amphiduros pacificus. Lineage (NCBI taxonomy): Eukaryota > Metazoa > Annelida > Polychaeta > Phyllodocida > Hesionidae > Amphiduros > Amphiduros pacificus. The sequence continues at coordinate 20,588,914 of OX439003.1, forward strand.
AAAACCATTGGCCGGTCATCTTAAGTGAAATCGGCGCAAATGTGACTAGGGTATAAGTTCCCCGGTAATGCCTCAGTCACATTTGCACGGATTTTAGTTAAGATGCCCGGCCGATGAGTATTTTTTACACAATCGACCAGCAGTTCAGATTGCCGTGCGGGCACCGGGAGATCATCGGCCACAATTGGACATCTTTAAGACATTGGGCGGGTCATTGGGAACTTTTAGCTGCAACATAAAAGTTGCCGGCGTCTCACCGATGTCTTATCACCAAATATCATCTTAAAGTCCCGGCAGTGTCCCGCAGGGACATCGGCAGATTATCTTAGGGCTGCCGGTGGCATCGTGCGGTGAAAAGAGGATTGTTTTTATTTCATGTGTTCACAGACAATCGTCAGACGATCCCATGAGCTCCCTGCGATATCACATAGACGTCTTTAGGATGTCCTTCAGCCGTCTGTCAAATGATACAGATGTCTTTAGGATATCCTACAGATCTCTGTCAATGACCAAGACGTCTGTAGGACATCCTACAGACGTCTGTGCTATTCAGTCTTGCACGTGCCGTGCGGTGCCCTTTAATAATGTGACCACAGCTATGGCATCTCTCAGATTGTTGTTGATAAACTCCCCGGCGCCCGGCAAACTGGGAAGTCGGCCGATGTTTACATCCTGGCCGGCGCCCTTTGCAAATGTGACTGATGCATTAGTTCCCGGGCACCGACACTGTGACAGTTCTATTCCCTTTCAGTTAAAGCCAAATTAAAGTGGATATCCATCCCAAAATTTAAAACATCTGAATATAGGTGTTTGCTCATTTGGACATGAAGACCTTTTTGATACAACAAGAGATAATCTTATATGTGTATGATTGTATTAAGTGATACATCATTTTATATAGAATAAAGCAAAATTATTCGGTGGAATTAATATGGAGACACACTCTTATCAGGCACGTTTAAAACCGAAACAAAACACCTTTCCAGATTTTTTTATTGTTTGGATGTGTTTAGGACAAAAACTTGCTCATGCTGATGCATTTCATAATGTCAATCTCTGCCAGGAAGCTGGGCAGTTCACGATACTTATTAATAATGCATTATGCAATTGCCAGGTCAGTGACTCTCCTATCTCCTCATTCTCAGGCATGCTTTTAATTTGTACAATCTGTTTGTGTGAATGTTAACATCCTACTTCTGCAGTCGGCTTGAAATCGGAGTTGGACAGGGTGGGTGGACTTAATGTCAGCTCTCAAGCACCAATAGGAACCCTCTGTTTCCATCATCGTATAAACCAACAATCCTTATTGTGTCACACAAATGTTCAATTTTGATTCTCCGTCCTGACAATCCTCCCAACAGTTTCTTTTTTTTCATACACCGAAATATAGCGAGAAATTGAAACCTTAAAAGTTAAGGCGAGTTTTAGACTTTGTCTATCGCTTGCATGTGGGAAACTTCAGATAAAATCTCCACTTAATTAAGACTAAGCTCAAGACGTGAGTGAGGGAGTATCATGTGCTGTGGACATGAATATGATAACAAAGCTCTTGTACTTCTAAAACTGTCATGCAAAACAGGCATTCCGGCACGAGTGGTCCGCTAAATGAAGCTTGTTAACATAAAACACAACCACTTACTGGCAGCAACTGGCAACTACACAAGAGCCCAGCATAATACGATTAAGGCATTTTTTGGTCTTCTTATTTTGAGTAAGGCTCCAGCAGGTATGTTTTGTACACAAATCATCCAGGATTAGCTATTAATTGGCAGCATCAAACGGTGCAAATAGATTCACCCTTGATAATTGCAGTCATGGTTTGAAACAGGACCGAAAAGGTTCAAGTAAGACAGATAAGCTGATGGGCTTATATATGGCTTATATGGCTTATACGGCTTATATAACTGTTAACACTCCATGGTGACTCCGAGGCTGCTGGAGGTCCACAGAAGACGGTGTCAAGTTTGTACACGCATAAAATGACCACCGTGCCAGCCATCACTAGAAATGGGAAACAATGAACATGAAATGGGAGACAATGAACATGAAATGGGTAGAACAAAACTTCCTACTGCAGTGGATACACGGCATCACTTTTACCCAGCATAAATGGCGCCAAAATTCTACAATTTATATGCATATTCATGTATTAATTTTAGCATCTTCGCCATATTGCTGAACAAAATTAAATACATGAAAATATGCAGACAGATATCAGCTATTAAATGAGGTAATTTATTTATGTCTCCATTTAATACATTTCTTGTCATCTGATTATTTTCATTACAGATTTGTCACATTTTCATATACTATGAGGGTTTGTTATCATTTTTTTATTTTTTATTTTCGTGTACTGTTATGATCAGAGCAATTTATTATGGGCTATTTTCTGAAATTATACTTATATTCTATATATCAAACGATGATTTTGAATCAAATTGATGGACTTTATTTTCAGATTATTTTCACCATTTTTATAAGTAATATAATACTTTCATAAACTTGTTATTTTAGATATTATTTCAAAATAGCTCATGAGTTTAAAAGATGAAGATAATTAAAAAGTGAAATTTATAGTAAAATCCACGGAAATAGGAATTTCATTTTTAAGGTCATTTAAAGGTGACTTGAAGGTCATTGTCAATTGTTATTTATAGAAATAGCCTAAACAGGTCGTATAAATGCGTTATATCAACTTTGTTATCTCCTCAATCTACTATACCTCACAGTGAGTCATTCTTTCTTCATTCTTCCTTCACAGTGGACCATTTCTGCCTCAATTTCCCATTGAAGTGAGTCATTCTCATTGGTCCTAATCAGCGAGTAATTCCTTGTCATTCTTATCTCATAGTTAGACATTCTCTTTCATTCTTATCTCACAGTTAATCATCCTCTCTCATTCTTACATCACAGTTAGTTAATCCCTTCTCTCACAATTCCATCTCTATCTTACCTCACAAGGAGTCAATCCCTTCTCTATCTTACCTCACAAGGAGTCAATCCCTTCTCTATCTTACCTCACAAGGAGTTAATCACTTCTCTATCTTATCTCACAAGGAGTCAATCACTTCTCTATCTTACCTCACAAGGAGTCAATCCCTTCTCTATTTTACCTCACAAGGAGTCAATCCCTTCTCTATTTTACCTCACAAGGAGTCAATCACTTCTCTATCTTACCTCACAAGGAGTCAATCCCTTCTCTATTTTATCTCACAGTAAATGTACATCTTTAAACAACAAGAACAAATAAGCTAGATACACTCTTTGCCTTGTAATAACAAGTATTCAAATATCTTTTTTAGATATCATGTGTTAACTTACATAGACGGGCAATGTAATAATATTCTTGACAACATTTATACACATAGTTTGAAGGGTTTTGCCTGGTTAAGTAAAAGTTTTTTTCAAACATATCGAAATGGTGTAATTTCTTAATCTCTCATCCAACCTTATCATTCCTGATAGGATATACTTGCAGTAGCGGTAGTTCTTGGTGTGAGGCAACTGCTTTTCTCACATTTATAATATTTATGCTCAGACTTATTCAAATAGGGTTTGATCTTTTTAATGTACAAATATCTTGGTTTCAGAAAAGAGAAGTATATTATGATATAATAAAAATATTCATTTCCGGAAAATTGTGAAGCAACATCACCTTCCACAGAGTTGCTCTCATTGTAGCGGCATAGCATTGTCTTTGTGAGAATCTGCTGATGTTTATTTACCACTGTAATGATCTATTATGTAAAAAAATTCTGAGTTCAAAAGTTTGCTCGACCTCGCAGAAAGTCATTTATTCTCCACCTTACCCCCTAATGCATTATTATCATTCCCAGCAATCCTCTTAATATATAATGACCCATCCTTCCTGTGAGCAGTTACTTCATTGTTGGTCCTACTTCCTAATATGTGCTCTTATTCCCAGGCTTTCCTCTTAATAGAAATACAAATAATGCTCACATATCCTTTAATACCATCCTTCCCTCCTTTTGTCTCAGCGAGTTTAAAAGATTATTAATCTTTCTAATATTAATCATCACGCTTTTTATTGTAACCCTTAATGGATATCATGCCTGCAGGCTTCTCTGATATTAATCGTGTTCCGTATTCTCATCATAAAATCACATGGGAAGAATTACTTGCGGAAGTGGGTGAAAGAAGGTAAGTATTTTCAGTTTTTAGCTTTTCTGTTTAACTATTTAAATTCTATTCCAAAATAAATGAAGGAATATAATTATTTTGTGTGAATATTGTATCTTCAGAAATCAAACCCGATTTTTAATTCTGGTACAGCTAAGCACAGGCTATAGTTTATATATTTTTTAGAGCATACATTTATTTGAATAGGTGAAGGCCCTTTTTTTGAATAGGTAAAGGCATTTCTTTGAACAGGTAAAGACCCATGTGATGTTCGATTAAACACTTAACAAAACAAAGTATTATCGCATGAAATTTGAACGAATTAACGCACCTATGACATTCACAACATTCCCACAGCGCTCTTACGGTCCCTCTACGGCATCCATACACATCACTCAGGTTAGCATGGAGCTCTTACGGTCCCTCTACGGCATCCATACACATCACCCAGGTTAGCATGGAGCTCTCACGGTCCCTCTACTGCATCCATACACATCACCCAGGTTAGCATGGAGCTCTCACGGTCCCTCTACTGCATCCATACACATCACCCAGGTTAGCATGGAGCTCTCACGGTCCCTCTACTGCATCCATACACATCACCCAGGTTAGCATGGAGCTCTCACGGTCCCTGTACTGCATCCATACACATCACCCAGGTTAGCATGGAGCTCTCACGGTCCCTCTACTGCATCCATACACATCACCCAGGTTAGCATGGAGCTCTTACGGTCCCTCTACGGCATCCATACACATCACCCAGGTTAGCATGGAGCTCTTACGGTCCCTCTACGGCATCCATACACATCACCCAGGTTAGCATGGAGCTCTCACGGTCCCTCTACGGCATCCATACACATCACCCAGGTTAGCATGGAGCTCTCACGGTCCCTCTACGGCATCCATACACATCACCCAGGTTAGCATGGAGCTCTCACGGTCCCTCTACTGCATCCATACACATCACCCAGGTTAGCATGGAGCTCTCACGGTCCCTCTACTGCATCCATACACATCACCCAGGTTAGCATGGAGCTCTCACGGTCCCTCTACTGCATCCATACACATCACCCAGGTTAGCATGGAGCTCTCACGGTCCCTCTACTGCATCCATACACATCACCCAGGTTAGCATGGAGCTCTCACGGTCCCTCTACTGCATCCATACACATCACCCAGGTTAGCATGGAGCTCTTACGGTCCCTCTACGGCATCCATACACATCACCCAGGTTAGCATGGAGCTCTTACGGTCCCTCTACGGCATCCATACACATCACCCAGGTTAGCATGGAGCTCTCACGGTCCCTCTACGGCATCCATACACATCACCCAGGTTAGCATGGAGCTCTCACGGTCCCTCTACGGCATCCATACACATCACCCAGGTTAGCATGGAGCTCTCACGGTCCCTCTACTGCATCCATACACATCACCCAGGTTAGCATGGAGCTCTTACGGTCCCTCTACGGCATCCATACACATCACCCAGGTTAGCATGGAGCTCTTACGGTCCCTCTACGGCATCCATACACATCACCCAGGTTAGCATGGAGCTCTCACGGTCCCTCTACTGCATCCATACACATCACCCAGGTTAGCATGGAGCTCTTACGGTCCCTCTACGGCATCCATACACATCACCCGGGTTAGCATGGAGCTCTCACGGTCCCTCTACTGCATCCATACACATCACCCAGGTTAGCATGGAGCTCTCACGGTCCCTCTACTGCATCCATACACATCACCCAGGTTAGCATGGAGCTCTCACGGTCCCTCTACGGCATCCATACACATCACTCAGGTTAGCATGGAGCTCTTACGGTCCCTCTACGGCATCCATACACATCACCCAGGTTAGCATGGAGCTCTCACGGTCCCTCTACTGCATCCATACACATCACCCAGGTTAGCATGGAGCTCTTACGGTCCCTCTACTGCATCCATACACATCACCCAGGTTAGCATGGAGCTCTCACGGTCCCTCTACTGCATCCATACACATCACCCAGGTTAGCATGGAGCTCTCACGGTCCCTCTACTGCATCCATACACATCACCCAGGTTAGCATGGAGCTCTTACGGTCCCTCTACGGCATCCATACACATCACCCAGGTTAGCATGGAGCTCTTACGGTCCCTCTACGGCATCCATACACATCACCCAGGTTAGCATGGAGCTCTCACGGTCCCTCTACTGCATCCATACACATCACCCAGGTTAGCATGGAGCTCTTACGGTCCCTCTACGGCATCCATACACATCACCCAGGTTAGCATGGAGCTCTTACGGTCCCTCTACTGCATCCATACACATCTGAGGTTATGCCTGAGTCACATTTGCACCGGGCGCCGGGAAGTTTATCAGCAACAATCTGAGAGATGCAGTAGCTGTGGTCACATTATTAAAGGGCACTGCTTGTGCAAGATTGAATGGCAAAGACGTCTATAGGATATCCTAAAGACGTCTAGATCATCTGATAGACGTCTGAAAGACATCCTAAAGGCGTCTGTGGGACACTGCCGTGACCCTGTCGTGTACTTTAAAATATTTGGGGATAAAGTAAGAATCGGCCAACTCCACAGGCCGGGCGCCGGGGAGTTTATCAGAGTTTAAATATTTAATCCTATTTTCACCACACGATGCCACCGGAAGCCCTAAGATAATCTGCCGGTGTGCCTGCGGGACACTGCCGGGACCCTGCTGGGACCCTGCCATGCACTTAAAGATGATATTTGCTGATAAGACATCGGGGAAATGCCAGCAACTTTATGTTGCAGCTAAAAGTCACCGATGACCCATCCAACATCTTAAAGATGCCCAAAAGATGCCCAATTTCGGCACAGCAATCTGAACTGCTGGCCGATTTTGTAAAAAATACTCATCGGCCAGGCATCTTAACTGAAATCAGCGCAAATGTGACTGAGGTATTAGCATGGAACTCTCACGGCACTCTCACCACAATGACATGTGGTGGCCTTAATTTCAGTAAAGATGTAGTGGACAAGATGGGACTGCCACTCTAACTACAAGAAGCTCGCTTTATTCTTTTGTCATTGATTTGCTGTGCAAATTACAGATTATGCAGTTCAATTTGAGCTCATGTAGCTCACTTTGAGCTCATGCAGCTCACTTTGAGCTCATGTAACTCATTTTGAGCTCATGCAGCTCATCTTGAGCTCACGCAGCTCACTTTGAGCTCATGCAGTTCAATTTGAGCTCATGTAGCTCACTTTGAGCTCATGTAGTTCACTTTGAGCCCATGTAGCTCGCTTTGAGCCCATGTAGCTCGCTTTGAGCCCATGTAGCTCGCTTTGAATTCCTGCAGCTTACGTTGGGCTGCTGTGTGAATTGTCGTGGACTTTAATGAGACGACACCATCAACGCATTCTGGGAGACCTCTTAAAGCTCTGTCACATTTGGACTGTCTGTCACAGCTTTAGAAAAGAAGTACATTACACGATAATATATTCCCATACCATGTGATGATTTTTACTTGTACCTTGGAAGATATAGACGTAATAGAGTTCAAACCCGTATTTCAGCGAGAAAAGACACTTTTAAATACAGATGCTGTTAGGTATGAATTGATATCTTACTTATTTTTGACATATTTTGGACAGATACGTAATTACCCATTATGACCGGCATAATCAATTGAAAAGTATAATATATTTTGATTTTTCCAATATTCATGTAAATCCCTTTCTTGTACTCTCAGACTTAAGACATCATTCAGATTGTACTAATCGACAGAAATAAACATTGATGTGATAAGTGTTTCTATACTGTGAACTGAACTGATTGGATCCTCAAAGAGTCAGGGTGCATGGGGTTGTTTATATTAGTTCGAGCTTATTAGCACCAGTTCCTTTGTGGTGATAGAAGGTTTTGTGTTCGATTCCCGGCCACGTTAAGATAGCATTCAGGATACAATTTCTCTTATTAGATGAGGCCCGTGCCTGAAGGGTTAACCCATTGTTTGTCCCGTGACTAGGTGGGTTGTCATGTGAAGGACCTGCGAGGCAGCACTACATCTACAAGTTGATCTCGTCATGATATAACTGAACTGAAATAATGTTAAATTTGACGTTAAACCTCCCCACAAACACGTCACCCCCAATATGCACATGACTCATGATATTTGAAACAGTTATGTTCTTTATTCTTTCCAATATTTCTGATTATTCTCGAGAAAGCGTTAGTTGAACGAGTCAATATATCTATATATATATATATATATATATATATATATATATATTTGGTGCGAGCTTATCATATCCCTACTTGTAGTCCCATATAACTGATAAAGACTATGCAGTGAGTATCTCAGATCGGAAGCTCAAATATATGAAAGCCACCAGTCCTCGTGACAACGTCCTTTGATATCCGCTTTGTCAAGCAGCTCGGATATCCAGTTCTGGGTTGACTTCCGAAGATGACCATTTACACACATAACCAATCTTTCATTTCTGGTGTGAAAGAAAAAATAATTACAAGATAAGATTTCACAATGACTTTGCAAACCCCGACTACTGTGTAAAATGTTTTCTAAATAACCTCTAAGGCTAAAAAGTTTCTTATCTATTACATCTTAGCCCGGTTCCATTGTCTGTGGCGACGCCGCCATTTGTACAACCGAGTGACAAAATATGTCTTGAAACATTTATCTTTATTTCGTCAAGACCACGAAAACTCAAAATATCCATTTTGATTCATCTTAGACGGATTTATCGACCGTCATAAGTATACATATTGCTCTGCTTGTTTTGAAGGTCATAAAAAACACCAGATTTAATCTTTATTTTCGTGTACCTGACTTCTGTATGTAACTCAAGTAATTGTTAAAAGCAGCTTTTGATATATATATATTTCATCAATATATATATTGATAAGTACCGGTATGTAAAAGGATCAAGCCCACTTTCTAATGTAAATAGCTCCCATTCATAAAACTATACCCGAAGGGTAAAATACATCTTCGTTAAGTGGGGATACAAGCTAAAGCTTTGCACATGCACTTAGAATCCTTTTTTACCATATTGAGTACATTAAGACCATATTTATTTAATAAATATCTCCCTTTTTTGGAAAATAATTCATTTTCTTCAGTCAGTCTTATTGTACTTGCTATCCTGCCACACATGACGCTTCATCTGTTTGGAAAAGATGACCTTTTCATTGAAACATTGCAATCTTACAGAACAGAACTGACTGGGATAAAATGTGGAAGTCTGATATATGGAACCTGAAGCATTTAAATCATTGCAAACATAATTGATCAATAGCTTATAGAGCTTGTCATGTACAGAGCGATTAATACATCTACATAAAGCTGTTGTACACACTAATTCAGCCCTGAGATGCTTAATCCACAGGATTATTGGAATCCTATGGCTTAATGATGTTTGCAACGTAATAATCTGCCTGACAATGACAAAAACGGGATGAATTAAACTGACATGTAGATTGTTATATCTACACTTTTCATTTGATACAAATGGTAAAAATGCGTTTAAATGATTGTTTTTCTAAATTTGAGTCATTTTGTGTTATTTTCTTAATACATCACAAAATCTGCTGTAAGTTTATTCCAATCTTTTTGTGTGTTAATTGAGTGTGAAGCGTAGAAATACATCGCATTAACAAACTTTTTCATATATTTTGCAAATAGTAAATAAACAAAGAGGAAACATACGTGTTGGGACGCAAACTGCCTTTCCCTTAAAGAGAGCGCTCCACACTTGGTCTGTCCGTCGGTCGACGTTGGGTGGCTGACAGGTGAGTCCAGGGGCACATCTCGACGTGAAAACACCACAATCCTCTCCCTCCTGCCGGGCACACGTGTAACAACAAGCACACACGCCGGGCTCCTTAATCTTCTGGATACAACCCACGGGCTCCGGGCAAGCAGAGGGATCACATTCTGGGCACTGAAAGTATGTTCTTAGCATGGACGTCATTGCGCTGTCCTTGGTGGACAAAGACCCCACCACACAACTCACTACAACTACCAGCAAAAGCCGCACTATCCAGCCTGCCTTAAACATTATCTTCTACAAACACTATATAAGGTGAGGAAGATGAATTGATACTCTCAAAAAATCTTCTCAAATAACCACTCTCAGAGTATTATATTCTTGTACTTCTATCCTTCTTTTCTGATAGGAAGTATTTTTTCTTGGTATCAGTTTTGTCAAGTATAAGTTTATAGTGTTATTTCTTGCCTTGCAGCTTTGAGTATCCCCTTTGTGGTCCTCCAAACTAGAATAGTAGCCGAGATGGCTTGTGATATATCTGCAAGAGGCAAAGTGTAGTGCTGTTCCCAAAGCTTCAATATAAAAGACTTTTCAATAAGTTGTCTGTGGACAAGGAGAGTGTAAGCCGAGTGTGCTCACTTTGTCGCTAGAGATGTAGAGTTCAGCCGTTATCTATGTAGCTGCCACTGAGGCCTGTCCACAGCGCCGACTGGTGGTCTGTCTCAGCCACCTACCCACACACACTCACTCTGTCTCCCCCTCTCTATGTGTCCCTGATTAATAGACTCGCATATATTAATGATGAGTGTTAAGTATGAGGGGCGTACCTTTAATGATGCATAATGCCATGATAGATTAAACTTAAAGACGAAAGTGAAGTCCATGCTCTTGGATATTTCAGGAGTTTTGGAGCCGCGTGGAATTAAAGACCAACAGAACCCCCATTTCAAACCTCAATCATTTAATCCTGTTTTCTTGCCCCTTTCAACCCACCCAGGCGTAGACCTCAGACCCCCTTGTATTTTGAGTGTTTTATTCAGAATGATTGCCATTTCCCATGCCTGGTCTACAATTCAAAATCCGACCTTCTAAATTTCATAGAAAATTATAACTTCAGGGTTGAAACAAGTTTGAAAATGAATGCAATGGCCTGCGCTTTGAAGAAAAAATAAATAAAACCTTTCTTATTACTTCCTGTGATCAGCATAGGGGATGAAGGTGTCATGGCTGCCATCGAAGCATGTTTCAATCATTTGTAGTTGTCCAAAGCTGGTGAATTTTGATTTAAAGAACTAAAAATTGTATGTAATATTTTTCTGTAAAACATAAAAAAATAACATTTTATAAGACACAAACCTGTACCATATAAAACACCAAGTTTGATTCATTTTTACTGCCTGGCTGGCTTTGTCACAGGTGTGAAGGCACAACACCTTTTCAAACCACAGTTTGAAATAGCCAGGTGACCTTTATAAAAATGTGTACTGTGTTTGTGGTAAAAATGGCATTGATACATACATTTTTGGATTTATTTAGCAATATATTTGCAATTGATTTGCACTTAAGTTATACCTTGTTTCTGATTGGCTGGTACTTCTATAATCCCCTTGACAAGATCGCCGCCATCAGCAAAAGATGATTGCAAGTTCAGTAAACTTGACCACAGTTAAAGTACTAAAATGATATCTCAATGTCTTTTTTTTCATGTTATATTTGTGTTCATATTGAACGGAAATTAAAATGCTAATCCACAGTTTGTGAGTGTTTCCTTCCCCTTTATGTGCATATTCTTTGTTGTTTTTTTTCAGAAAAGATAAAGGAAATCTTTATAGAATTCATAAAAGGGGAAACTAAATTTGTTAATAATAAATATCTTAGGATGCCTGAGATAGTGATATCATAAAGATGTAATGATCGTCATCACTAAATGATTGTGTAACAGTTTGGTGAGTTTAGGGTCACTAGATTGTTTCACAAGATGCCAATACAACACAATGAAGGCCTTTGTACTATATCAAGCAATCTTTGAAAACATCACAAGATTTTGAAAACATCACCATATGTCCTTAGATGCTGTGAATCTGGCATGATGTACCCGACAACATTCTTTGTGTAGACTTCGGATTGGCTTGGTATGAGACTAACGTATGAAGATTATGGAGAGGAGATTAATGTAGAGATTGTGTGAAGATTAATGAGATTATGATTGAAAAATACTACTTATGAGTGGCGACTATGAAATGGAGACTTCATTTTACACGTAGTTGTGAATTCTCAAGCATTCCACGAACATTTTAATTTCTCATAGGCAAACTGTCAGTTGTCTTTTTGTTTTTCCGATTGAAACATGTAAACAGGAAATGTATAGCTGGAAGTTTACAACCGCATGAAAACCAATATACAAGATGGCGACTTGCTCTCGTCTTCAAGAACTTTGTGATGGAGACCGGCAGACGCCCGCCCCTTAAAGGTTTATCTGCTCACAAAACAGCCTTTGTGTGTGTAAAAGGTAGAATAACGAAATAGATAGCAGTTCCATGGGTCAGTCAGACAAATATAAGAACTGATAAAACAATTATTACGTCACATTTACAGTAAGAACTATTTACAGTGCGGTTCATAAATAAATCCGTTTCCATAAAAACGTCATAAACCTAAGGTGGGTTTCTGGCGAAGACAATTAACCAAAGAGGAAAATTGGAATAAGTATAGTCATTAAAAATGTACCATACTCAACAGATAAAGATATTATATTCATTATATTGTTCGATTGTTTTAATCATTTTAATAACTGCTTTTGCATCACCTATCAGAGTGGTGATTTTGGTAGCTTGGAAACTATATTGCATTTTCTGTTTGGCAACCAAATACTTGGATGAAAGCTGTATTTCTGTCAAGACAGACAAAATATTTTCAATACGTTCTCATTAGAAGAAAGCCTGCACTCGTCAGGAAATTGAAAGCCGCTGTGACACAGACACAGTGACACAGTGTCTTGAGCAATGTGTGACTTAAATCTAATACTATTATAATGTAATTAATGCTACCATAGTCAACCTCCTTGGTAACTAAAGTGTGGCTTGATTCCGTGAAACATTATTATTTAAATTACTCGTCATGTTAGAAAAGTCTCAGTATAGGACTAATTATAATATAAGATCTTTTGCCTCTTATATAATTCTTTGCAGCATTGCGTTGCTTTATTTGTTGTCCATGATTTTTACCCATGAAAAAAACCATTGAATGTCAATGCCTGCCTTAGAGCATTGCTCTGTTGCTCAGCAACGAAGAACAATGGGTGTACACTTTCTCATTAAACTTGGGATAAACCATATAAATTGAACGCGGCCCAAAGCATTAGGCACAGACATATTCTGAGCAGGCGTTGCCAATATGTGTTTTCTCCACCTTCAAATATGGTTTCGTATTACACAAATATCTCTTCAAAGAAATAGAAAGGAAAACTCCAATGCATTGCAAAATAAAATGATATATTTATGAAACTTAATACAATATATTTAAAGCGATAAATATACCTTTTGATACAGTAAAACACAAACTCCATTTGGCACATTATCATCACACATCTTAACCAACTCTACAGTTATATGATTTCATGGCTATTCAGAGGGTGATCCTAGTTGCTAGGATTCAATCTCATGTTTTATGACAGAAGATAAAAATATTGAAAATCAATTTTGTACCTCTGAACAAAGACTGATTTCCTCAAGATAAGGTTCACGGTCCCAGCAGCTTCTCTTTATACCTATCTCCCAGAAGTAAGGTTTTAATTAGACTTTGTCTACAAAGGTCTTTTACAGTGAACCTAACCATTTGAAATGAAACTAATTGGTATCAACATAAAATCTTCAACCTTAATGTTTTTTCATGTACTTAAAGGTGACCCTTTTGTGTCGTTGTTCAAAGATTCTTGTGTGATTTTCCGGCATTTAAGGGTTTAAAAAACAGACATAAAATGCAGCATCGCTCCTGCGTGAGATTCTCTCCACATGTATGCTAGGACTTGTATTACTTATCATACATAGAATGTCATTGATAGATGTAAGTAACAAAGCTTTTTCTACTTAAAAACATATGTTATTTCCACGTGGCTTTGTAATCTTGGTCTATAAATACCATTTGATTCAGTCATATTATTTACCATTTTATTGATAAATAGACGATCGGGAAATGACATTATGAGCATAATGCAGAAAAGGTTGTGCTCCACCCATCATAACGCGGATGCCAAAACAATGGAACATAGAAAAAAATAAAACAAACTTTAAGTTAACATTGAAACCTTTGACGTCACAACTCACCAAATTGCACCGATTTACTCCCACTAGTTTCTGACCTCCTCCCAGAACACAGTGAACTAATTCACAAACCGCATTAACCATGATCATGGCATGGCGTCTTATGGCAACAAGAGGGAATCTGTACTCATTTCTACTATCTCGCCTCTCACAGATACACAGACATAGTTATCTGCTTTTTGTTTAAAAATCTAAGCTTACCATACTTACCATACAAAGTATTTTTTTTATCTTTAATTATCAAATGGCCACGACGTTATTTACCACAGATACCAACCATTAAGCTGTTCCCTCCAGCACACCTTTTTAAATTCACAGATTTTTAGGTTTTAAAGATTTGGTGTTCTCGTGGAGGAAACTGTCAATTAGTCATATATCCCCTTTATTGAACTAATAGCCATCAACATTTATTTTACGCATTGCTGTACCAATACAGTCTTAGTTCTTGCTGCTTTGAAAATTCATTAACAAAGGTGCAGTTCGGAACACATTCTGCTCCATCATACTGAAATGGAAACTATTAATTGACGAATCGAAATTCCACCCCATATGCTTGGCCACGATGTAATAGCAATAACTGTATATACTTAAAAAGTGTACTTTCGTCCAATATACACGAATACTATTTAATTGCTAATTCTTGACATTAGGTTGAAATGAGCTCTTGAAACTTGCATCATATTCGCATTTCGGGATGAAGAATAATTGAATGAAAACCTAAAGAGGAAATTCAAAACTTCTGCCCTTGTGGTAAATCCTTCCAATACACCATGTGATTTTCAGGCATAATCTTACAGACCTCTAGCACAGGGGATTGAGAATCGGGGCCTGCCTCAATTATAGCATGGTTATATCTCCTGTGGAAGCGCTGGGTCATTTGAGGTGAAATGAAGCTTTCACATCATGCTGAATAAAACATTGTGTCCCAGTGGTATGTCTATATCTCTTACCCCGTATTAAGGTAAGAACCTAAATATCTTGAGATCTTTTCACCAGCACCAGCGGAGGCACACATACTACACAAAACCCATGTTCTTCCCTGTACACCTCATACTTAATTCTATCTTGGAGTATAACGATACTTAATTTATACTCCAGGATTCTATAGACGGCATAGGGGTTTTAAACTAAGCAAAAATAATGCAAAAATATGTTTAAGGGAAAGATGCCTTTGAAGGTTCTGTTGCATAGGGTCAAATTGCATAGGGTTGGGTTGAAAAATACAAAGACACATCCAGCACATTTATTAGTTGATACTGATGCACAATTCCAAATGATGTTTGACATTTATTTCAGTTCTATGGGAGTTATGTGATCTCTAAAAGGACAGTTTATCAGCATATAGCTAGAAAATACTGTTTTAAAGTTCCGAGTGAGAAATTTAGCACATTTGTGAATTAAAGAAGTTTAATTCAAATCATACTCGTCATACAGACTGTGGAGGTTGATGAGATTAACTGTTTCTCTGATATTCTGAGAAGCCTATATGTCAAACTACTAAGAGTTTTTTTCAGCCGATCATGCATGCATTTTCATTATGTCTATCGATTTACGAAGATGAAAATTATGACTTGATTCTTGAAAATATTCTGGGGTGTTGCATAAAGACTAATCTAATTCTAAGTCACAGAGACATTTACAACATTGATAACAGTTGTAGAAATCAAAAATATTGCCGATCGAAAGTAGGTGGATGTTCTCAGAACAAGTCCTCTGCTTTGTTCACTATGTAATGCCTTTGTGATAAAATCTATATTACACAAAGCCCTACCATCAATGAGATTTATAATTCCTGAAATCAGATGGAGAAGTTAAGATCGACGAAAAGTCTTTGAAAATGCAAAACATGCCTAAATCCCCTCAGGAATAGGGACGAGAAGGATAATGTGAATTCACTGCAGAGTGAAAAAGAATATGCATGTCAATCACCTACTCATTTTTACACAGATTTTAGCAGACATGGAATGGGACTTTGTATCAACAAAATAATCGACAAAACAAACAGTCGAATGATTACATACATATTTGCCATTTCTTTTCCATGCAAATTTGCCAAGCTTTCTTCAAATTGGCACCCAATCTGAAAATAACCATTGTACAAATTAAAAGCCGCTTATGATGGCTTGCAGTTTGTCTAAGGCCAGTGAGATGGAGAACAAACATAAATATCAACTCTGCGCACTACACTAATAGCCGAGGGTAGCAACCTCAAATATGCAGCAACTCTGAGCACAGGTATGCGTCCAGGTTCTCTCAGTTATTGTATTGCTTCCTTCCCGTCCTTCTGCTATGTGTTTGGGGTAGAAGATAGTTAAACATTTATCGTCAGTTTATATAACTAGTTGTTATGAATAAACCGAGTGGTTATCATTTTGTTGCTTAATAAATTTTTGGTGAGATTAACGCCAATCTGTAGCAATTAACAATACTTCATGTAATACTGCAGTTTATATATAAAACTATCAAACTAATGTGAAGTGTGATAATTGTATATGATAAATATGTATGATAATTATATAACGTTTGTATGTCATGATGCTATGAGAGTTTATTATCGGCGATTTATTAATAAAGCTTATTCTCAATGAAATAGCTTATGTTACGTCATTTAACTTCCTACTCTTCATAACAGGACTTTTCTCTGACATCAGTCCCTACCGTCAAAGGTAGAGAGGTGGTTCAGGATCGGCGGCTGCAGGTCCTGACTTCTCTTAAAAACCGTGCTGGGCACTGATTGGTGAAAGAATAAATGACTTGTCATATAGATTCTGCTTGTACCGATTCAATGAGTCTGGTAATTTCTTAATGGACGATATTTTGGTGGACATGACCTATATACATCACTAAACTTGTCAATATCGGGCACCAAGTGATGAGAAGTACTACCGATGTAAAACATAGTACTGTCGATGTCGTGAAAAGTACTAACTATGTAATATAGAGTACTACCGATGTAATGTAGAGTACTACCGATGTAATATAGAGTACTACCGATGTAATATAGAGTAATACTGATGTAATATAGAATAAAACTGATGTAATGTAGAGTACTACAGATGTAATATAGAGTATTACCAATGTAATACAGGATACTACAGATGTAATGTAGATTACTACCGATGTGATATAGAGTACTACCGATTTAATGTAGAGTACTACTGATGTAATGTAGAGTACTACCGATGTAATATAGAGTACTACCAATGTAATACAGGATACTACCGATGTAATGTAAATTACTACCGATGTAATATAGAGTACTACCGATGTAATATAGATTACTACCGATGTAATATAGAGTACTACCGATGTAATATAGAGTACTACCGATGTAATGTAGAGTACTACCGATGTAATGTAAAGTACTACCAATGTAATGCAGGATACTACCGATGTTATGTAGAATACTACCGATGTAATGTAGAGTACTACCGATGTAATACAGGATACTACCGATGTTATGTAGAATACTACCGATGTAATGTAGAGTACTACCGATGTAATACAGGATACTACCGATGTTATGTAGAATACTACCGATGTAATGTAGAGTACTACCGATGTAATACAGGATACTACCGATGTAATGTAGGGTACTACCGATGTAATGTAGAATACTACCGATGTAATGTAGAGTACTACCGATGTAATACAGGATACTACCGATGTAATGTAGAATACTAGCGATGTAATGTAGAGTACTACTGATGTAATACAGGATACTACCGATGTAATGTGCTAACCTCAGTTAACACCAGCTAAACACGACAATACAATATTACCAGGCGTTGAATCATTAATGTATTGACTATTAACAAAGAAAAGTATTGAACCAAGTATGTCAGTGATTCGGATTAACTGTCTGTAGTGTATTAAAGATATAGCAAGCAATGTAGTGTCTTAAAGATATAGCAAGCAATGTAGTCTCTTAAAGATATAGCAAGTAATGTAGTCTCTTAAAGATATAGCAAGCAATGTAGTGTCTTAAAGCTATAGCAAGCAATGTAGTGTCTTAAAGATATAGCAAGCAATGTAGTGTCTTAAAGATATAGCAAGCAATGTAGTCTCTTAAAGATATAGCAAGCAATGTAGTCTCTTAAAGATATAGCAAGCAATGTAGTGTCTTAAAGCTATAGCAAGCAATGTAGTGTCTTTAAGCTATAGCAAGCAATGTAGTGTCTTAAAGATATAGCAAGCAATGTAGTGTCTTAAAGATATAGCAAGCAATGTAGTCTCTTAAAGATATAGCAAGCAATGTAGTGTCTTAAAGATATAGCAAGCAATGTAGTCTCTTAAAGATATAGCAAGCAATGTAGTGTCTTAAAGATATAACAAGCAATGCAGTGTCTTAAAGATATAACAAGCAATGTAGTGTCTTAAAGATATAGCAAGCAATGTATTCTCTTAAAGATATAGCAAGCAATGTAGTGTCTTAAAGATATAGCAAGCAATGTAGTCTCTTAAAGATATAGCAAGCAATGTAGTGTCTTAAAGATATAGCAAGCTATGTAGTCTCTTAAAGATATAGCAAGCAATGTAGTCTCTTAAAGATATAGCAAGCTATGTAGTGTCTTAAAGATATAGCAAGCAATGTAGTGTCTTAAAGATATAGCAAGCAATGTAGTGACCTAAAGATATAGCAAGCAATGTAGTGTTTTAAAGATATAGCAAGCAATGTAGTGTCTTAAAGATATAGCAAGCAATGTAGTGTCTTAAAGATATAGCAAGCAATCTAGTGTCTTAAAGATATAGCAAGCTATGTAGTGTCTTAAAGATATAGCAAGCAATGTAGTCTCTTAAAGATATAGCAAGCAATGTAGTGTCTTAAAGATATAGCAAGCAATGTAGTGTCTTAAAGATATAGCAAGCAATGTAGTGTCTTAAAGATATAGCAAGCAATGTAGTGTCTTAAAGATATAGCAAGCAATGTAGTGTCTTAAAGATATAGCAAGCAATGTAGTGTCTTAAAGATATAGCAAGCAATGTAGTCTCTTAAAGATATAGCAAGCTATGTAGTGTCTTAAAGATATAGCAAGCAATGTAGTCTCTTAAAGATATAGCAAGCAATGTAGTGTCTTAAAGATATAGCAAGCAATGTAGTGTCTTAAAGATATAGCAAGCAATGTAGTCTCTTAAAGATATAGCAAGCAATGTAGTGTCTTAAAGATATAGCAAGCAATGTAGTGTCTTAAAGATATAGCAAGCTATGTAGTCTCTTAAAGATATAGCAAGCAATGTAGTCTCTTAAAGATATAGCAAGCAATGTAGTGTCTTAAAGATATAGCAAGCAATGTAGTGACCAAAAGATATAGCAAGCAATGTAGTGTCTTAAAGATATAGCAAGCAATGGAGTGTCTTAAAGATATAGCAAGCAATGTAGTCTCTTAAAGATATAGCAAGCAATGTAGTGTCTTAAAGATATAACAAGCAATGTAGTCTCTTAAAGATATAGCAAGCAATGTAGATTCTTAAAGATATAGCAAGCAATGTAGTGACCTAAAGATATAGCAAGCAATGTAGTCTCTTAAAGATATAGCAAGCAATGTAGTGACCTAAAGATATAGCAAGCAATGTAGTCTCTTAAAGATATAGCAAGCAATGTAGTGTCTTAAAGATATAACAAGCAATGCAGACTCTTAAAGATATAGCAAGCAATTATAAAATTATACATAATTGTCTCCAGGGTGATCATCGAGTTAGGAATCAGAAACGCAAGCGATATTCAAAAACTAAAATATCCCATCTACAAATTCTTTAAGTCTACCTTTAAATGCTTCATAAATGATTTTTCCTCAAAATATATGATAAACTTTTCTTTTGAATAAATACAATTGCCAGAGGTTGAATCTCAACAAAATTCTTGACTTAGATAAATCGTGACATCGAAAAATACCATTGATTGATGACAGTTGTTATATTGGTTGCTGTAACATTCATGTTTTATATCATCATGACTGATAACAAGTCAGTGAAACAGAAAAAGTTTCTTCAAGCAACATCGGTGACGGTACAGTGCTGTCACCTGGTTTTTGTCGAATGTGCAATGGAAAGTGTTCCAGAAAAGAGCGTGAATTCAAGGAAATTTATTACAGTGGCCTTTTCGTGAAAAAAGATAGTTTGAAATAATGACTGACTTTGTATCCGAAGATTTTTATCTTAGATACTGGATTTATTATTGTTTTATATAAAAATAGCTTTCTTCATTCCATAATATATGTATGGAACAAATGAGAACCTTAAAAGGCTGTCTTATTAAAAATAATCCTAACCGTAATAACCTTACTCAAATAAGTATTAGTAAACTGAACATGATTTGTAAATCAATGAGTTGAAAGGTTATGTAAATTTATCTGTGAGTCTTAGTCATGATATTTCAGGGATTTTATGAAAAAATGAAATGGAACAATACAAACAAAACTGCTTTTTCATGCTACGACCCGCAGATTTCAGCTGCAGTTCTTGAATGTGTTTCTTGTCATGAAATAGTATTTACACATCAGAGGCCAAAAAGTGTAGAATTTCATCCTTGGCAAGAAAATAAAATATGATCCCTTTGCTTTAGTGATGAACAGTAAAACACAAGAGAGATTCGAAATTATATTATACAATTGTAAGATCATAAAAATATAATTTATTAACTTTGAGTAAGTTTGAAGAAAAACCATGAGCCTGTTTTACATGTGAGTTTGGTGGGGCCCTGTGGTACATTGCTGATGATGCGGCATTTGTAGTCAATAATTCAATGCCAAACATAGAAGGAGAAAAACTAAATGTATTGTAAATGTGATTTTTTGGCACCTCTTCGCCTGGTGTTGAGTTATTTTTTCTGACCCATGCTGCCATCTGGTTGAAACCAAAAAGCCTAAGTCACATCAGTAGACGACGATGATTGGATTCAGAGTGTATCAAATACGTTGTATGGCCCATTCAATAATATGTCACTGTCCTATGACAACTTTATGGCATAAGGTGCACCATGAATGGCTAGTTTTCTAAATTAAAGATGATATTAGGCACGATCCAGCTGAATGCACATTACAACTTCTCTTTTAGAGACCTTGAGATAACCATAGATAAATGACATTTCGTTTCTCTTTTAAATTCCATGCCTCTTTTACACACTCAAACTTTTCTGTGCGCACATTTATAGCTTCGGTGACAGGGACTGATATGATAGCGAGGTCCTTCTATGGAGGGTAGCTTCTAAAATATCCACCGCCATTGTACTAGGCATGATCATTGCGAGGAAGTGTTTGATCTGTGAATAAGTGAGGCGTTACTCAGTCTTGTATAGGATACACATGGAATCATAACTTGTTTACGTTTTTTAGGCATTACGTGTTTTAGGCATTCTATCTCCAAATTCGATATGTGAGCTGCGAAATGTAAAGTATCCTTCACACCATGATGGCACTGTGATGGTATATATATATATATATATATATATATATATATATATATATATATATATATATATATATATATATATATATATATATATATATATATGATGAGTAATGGAGGCCAATGTCTGGCGCCTTGATGCATGCATGATATAAACAGTGCAGGTGGTTGTGAATGATCGGGAGGTGATTAGCATGTGCAGCCAGCTTTTAGGCAAGCAATGTGCTTTGTTGGACAGCTGTGAGGCCACCTGACCCTGTCTTCCCTACATATGATGATACACTATAAGGCCTGTCTCAGCTCAAGCCTCATCTGCTTCAACAAAACCATACTTCAAAGGCTACTCTCTCAAAGTAATATCCACACAAAGGTTCTGTAAAGCTTCTTTGACTCATTTTTTTCATAAAGAAAGTATTGTCTATAGTGATTTGATTATAATGCCATCTAATCTTGTGAAATATGTTTTAAGCATTATTTAATGGCTGTGGTGGAATGCAGATGTTTCTGTTAGGTCACATAGTCGCTTATAGCTTTCACCGATGACCGATTGTCCCATACATTTTATACATGCAGACAGCTTCTTGAGGTGAAAAGGTTTCCATGTTGACATTCAGTGATATCCACAAAGGGACTCTCCGCGGTGGCTGTGTCAGGCTTTGTCAGGGCTTGCCTCTTAGATCTGAATTAGAATACTGTTTCTGCAAACCCTGTGAGGTGGCATCAAGGCTACGTTACTCTATTATTCACTGGGCGGGATTAAGAGCTCAGAATCTCCCATACATAGATTATTACAGTGGATTGATTGTTTCTTTGTCCCCTTGGGAATTCTGATTTGGATAAACCTTATTGTGCTGCTCACAATTCCGATTTTGGTGATGAGCTTAGACAATGACCATACAGTGACCTTTATGGATGTCACGAGATTGTAGATGGCGCCACAGACTGTAGGCGAGATCTTGGAGCCGTCTGTTTTAATCCATTTCATTTATTGTCACATGTACATTTAAACATCATATTAATAATATAATTTGTTGTATATTGCCCGTATAGCTATGCGCGACAAGGAATGTCGTTTGAAGTAGTTTTAATAAATCTTTTCATTTTAGCGTAGTTTTAATAAATGTTTTCATTTTAGCAGCGTCAGGCAAATATTTTAGTTACATTAAGATTATCGTATAGATTTATAGAAATAAAGATTTTTTTATTCATTATTTGAGTATAATTCAGTTGAGAGTGATCATCGTGTTCTCAATATCGTGTTCTTATAACTATACAGTGAAACTACTGATTTCATTTCAGACCGGAATAGAACCTTAAGTCTGAAAATAGATTGATATATTTAATACAAACTTTAAAAAACCACACAATATGATATATGATATTTACCAATTTACACGACTATGCCTTTTCACTACAACAAAAGTCGAATGTATGACGTGTTATTGCCTTGCCAATATTTGAGAGGAAAGTCTTTTGTGTGTAACCAGCGCGAGACATAGTCCGAGTGCATTCGTACGTGTTGTGTTATTGCCAAAATCAGTTGTGATAGAGGTAACTAAGCTGTAAAAGCACTAAAAACATGGTGGCACTAAGTTGATTGAGACATGCATCAAAATCTCCAAAGGGCATGCTATACAATGGCTTTTAACGCATTCATTGTTCATTCCAATTCAACAATAGCAACTTTTGACTTTTGGTATTCGAGTTGATATATTTCTTTCTAAAGAGATTTCTTTTGCAAATAGATTTAAAAAATCCTTCTCGGCCTTTTTATATCAATGATGAAAGATGTTTTTGGGTTAGCCCTATTCCCCTACTTCTAGGATTTGTAAACGAATATGGAATTTTAGCGTCTAGTGCAAGGACAGCAAAAAAACGAGACATACAGGTATATTATATCCACATTGCAGTCTTGAGCAATGGGCAAGGAGGAATATGAAAAGATTGCCAGAAATGTTATGCTGTTACAATAATGTAGATGTCAATGACTATTTTATTTTATTTTATACTCTATGCCAGTTGTTTTGCGACTTATTTATTTGTCATTAAAGATTGTACATTAATCATTCTGGAAAATTGAGAAAAGTAAGGACTTCTTTCATCCCCGCCTAAATCATTAATTAGCCATGTTGTCAAATGTGATTAACCTTTTAAATAATTTCCTTTTGGCCACCTGACATTTGGCAGGAGAGGGTGTGTATATTGAACTCACTCAAACAGTCAATCCTATATAAAATGCTGAGCTGACAAAGAGTACACAGCTGAAGAGTGAACTGTGAGGTGGCGGCATGACAGACTACAGTCATGAAATATACTGCCTTTTAAAATGAATCATAAAATGGGTTTGTTTGAACTCTAAAAACGTAAATTAAATATTTTGCTATTGGCAAATGATATATTTATGGCTGACATTCGTAGTAGAAAATGTCTCAATGGGGATATTTAAGGCCCTCTCATATTCAATCTAATTCATTTCATGTTTGCAATGGAATGCTTTTTGTTTTGGGGAAGGATATATTTAAATTTGAAAGGATATCCTACAGACGTCTGTGGCATCTAATCTGGCGCATGCCATGCGGCATCCATGTATAACGTGACCACAGCTACGGCATATCTCTGATTATACCTCAGTCACATTTGCGCCAATTTCAGTTAATGCCTCAGTCACATTTGCGCCGATTTCAGTAAAGATGCCCGGCCGATGGGTATTTTTTACAAAATCGGCCAGCAGTTCAGGTTGCCGTGCGGGCACTGGGAGATCATCGGCCACAATTGGGCATCCTTAATGCCTCGGTCACATTTGCGCCGATCACAGCAAAGATGCCAAGCCGATGAGTATTTTTTACACAATCGGCCGGCAGTTCAGATTGCCGTGCGGGTACCGGGAGATCATCAGCCACAATTGGACATCTTTAAGACGTCGGGCGGGTCATCGGGAACTTTTAGCTGCAACATAAAAGTTGCCGGCGTCTCACCGATGCCTTATCACCAAATATCATCTTAAAGTACACGGCAGGGTCCCGGCAGTGTCCCTCAGGGACATCGGCAGATTATCTTAGGGCTGCCGGTGGCATTGTGCGGTGAAAATAGGATTATTTTTATTTCATGTGTTCACAGACCATCGTCAGATGATCCCACGGGCTCCCTGCGATATATCATAGACGTCTTTAGGATGTCTTTCAGACGTCTGTCAAATGATATAGACGTCTTTAGGATATCCTACAGACGATGCCCTTAAATAATGACACCACAGCTATGGCATCTCTCAGATTGTTGTTGATAAACTCCCCGGCGCCCGGCAGACTGGGAAGTCGGCTGATTGTTACTTCCCGGCCAGCGCCCGGTGCAAATGTGACTGAGGCATAAGATGTCGTATGGGTCATCGGGAACTTTTAGCTGCAACATAAAAGTTGCTGGCGTCTCACCGATGTTCATCACAAAATATCATCTTTAAGTACACGGCAGGGTCACGGCAGTGTCCCGCAGGTACATCGGCAGATTATCTTTGGGTTGCCGGTGGCATCGTGTGATGATACGATATCACATAGACGTCTTTAGGATGTCCTTCAGACGTCTTTAGGATATCCTACAGATGTCTGTCAATGATCTAGACGTCTTTAGGATAACCTACAGGCGTCTGCGCCATTCAGTCTTGCACGTGCCGTGCGGTGCCCTTAAATAATGTGACCACAGCTACGGCATATCTCAGATTGTTGCTGATAAACTCCCCGGCGCCCGGCAGACTGGGAAGTCGGCCGATTGTTACTTCCCGGCCAGCGCCTGGTGCAAATGTGACCGAGGCATAAAATGATTCAACTGGCTCGTTCTATATCACATAGACGTCTTTAGGATATCCTACAGACGTCTGTCAATGATCTAGACGTCTTTAGGATATCCTACAGACGTCAGTGCCATTCAGTCTTGCACGTGCCGTGCGGTGCCCTTTTATAGATTAATATTGTTGCTGATAAACTCCCTGGCGCCCGGGATCCTGTGAAGTCGGCCGATTCTTACTTCCCAGCCGGCACCTGGTGCAAATGTGACTGGGGTATAAGCTATTAAATATGATATCATAAGCTTTGAATTGTGATAATACATTCCATTATAACTACTATTTCTATTTCATGTGTGGATTCAGGTATTTCTTGTTAACATACTGTCTTTTTGTCATAACAAGTCCCCAGACAATATATCCTGAATGAATAGATATTTGATGCATTAATCTCTTTTTCCATTACTACAATTGGCTAAATCTGCTAATTGTATCATTTCGGTTATGTTAACAGAACAAGGTTCATGTTTACTTTGAATTCACATATAACATGGAAACATGTTATGTTACCAACTCAAAACTATACCATGCTTTACCTGTCCCAAACTTTTTCTATAACAATGGTGACATAAAATTTTGTGTCTGTCCCATCTCAATATGTTATCTGATACTACATTGTTGTAAAGTGAACCTATGTACAAATCTAAAGTAATCCGAAGTTCGTAATTGTTTCACGTGATATATATTCACCGAGCTGTGTACACAGTGTGTACGTATTTTTACATTTTTGTAGGAGAATTATGTCAAGTAATAAAAGAATATTTCAAAAATCTTCTCGTAAATAAAATAAATGTAAAAGATTGCATATGTTATTATTTTATCAGCAATGATAAAAACATGTTAAAATGACATTGCTCTCTAGAGAATAGGAAGGAAAACGAGGCTTGGTTTGGAGGGAGTTATATGTATGTAGTAAGGAGTGAAGGGGTGGTGGTGGTCGGAGCAACCGGCTAGCAAGAGCGGTGTCCACCACTATCACTGAGAGGCTGTTCTAATCCTGCTCAATCCCCTCAAGAGAAAGGCCAGGTTTGTAAGAGGACAAAATGTGTGATTTATGTTGGTTGGTAGATGAGGGAGGCTGGTTCGCGCTGCAGCATATGCCAGCTTTCAGCATGCCTCTCTCCCGGGCCGTCAACATCGTGCCGACGTAGCGTCTTTATAATGGCCGGCAAAATTCAATCAAGACCCAAAACAGTCGCAATGTCTGTATGGGGCGAAGACAAAATAGAAATTGAAACTATTCAATAAGAGGAATGGGCGGGAGAAAATCAATATGGAAGGAGAATAAAGAGAGGCTGATCACGTTTGTGAAGGGTGTGATAACTACATTAATCCCTTGCCAAATCTCGTTATTGCGAGAGTGATGTGAGTTTCAGGGCGCAGTACGGGACACAGATGGGGGCTTAGAAATCAGATGGAGGTGCGCCAGTGTTACTTGCGCCAGCGCTTGATCACATGAAATATACGCAATTCCCACAGCCGCACCCACAGGGATCGGTGAGAAGATGCGTAGTTTGGCTTTGATGATTCACTTGAATTACATTGGAAAGGGTCAGACCAGGTTGGGCCTTCTATGGGTGATTGATATTACGTGAGTTAGGGCGGGTTCTGACCTCAACCTGGGGTGGATTTCATGAATGTCGAGTTATGGTTTTTATCTGTCATTGATACCATATATATGTCAGGTAGAATTACGGCTGTCAATTTTCCCATTGGCAACATGCGTGCGGGGTTAAGTTAAGGAACAACTGTCAAATTATCACAAGAGTCAGGTCAAGGTATGGAATGACACTCAAATTATCACAAGAGTCAGGTCAAGGTATGGAATGACACTCAAATTATCACGTGAGTCAGGTTTGATTATGGAATGCCTGTCAAATTATCACAAGAGTCAGGTCAAGGTATGGAATGACACTCAAATTATCACGTGAGTCAGGTTTGATTATGGAATGCCTGTCAGGCTAAGAGTCAGGCTAAGCGTCAGGTTAAGATATGGAATTCAAGTCAAATTACCACATGAGTCAGGCTAAGTTATGGAGTGCCTGTCAAATTACCACATGAGTCAGGTTAAGGTATGGAATGCCTGTCAAATTACCACATGAGTCAGGTTAAGGAATGGAGTGCTTAGTTTGATTATCAGATTTAGTTATTTACTAAGAACAATGCTAAATACAGTAAAATCCACAAATCAAGAATAAAAAGGACATTAGAAACGTTAAAAAGTAAAGAATATTAGAATATATTAACACATATATTTCTTTGAATTCCATCATTTAATTGTGAAGAACATCTGTAATGTTTTTAATGAAAAATCTGCCATGTGAGCGTGTAAAGAAAATTATTTTAACAGCACTATATATTTTTTCAAAAAGAATTTTGTTGTACATTTTCCAAGGGAATTCTCAACAGGCTTTTAGGTGAATGGAATAACCGCCGACGATCCAACGTGCCTTAGTGATGAAGATCAAATAGAATATAATACATGCCCTGAAAAAGAATCTGGTAATTTATATATCTTGACTCAAACAAGTATAAGAATTTCTATGAGGGTAATATGATATTCGTTGTGTATTAGAAATATTACATTTGTATAACGGGCTAAATTAGGACATATAAAAAAGATTAACCTGGATCCCGATTTACTTTGCAATGATTTTTGAATACACACAAAACATGAATTCACAAATGTTGAACAACATGAATTCACCAATGTTGAACTGCAGGTAAGCAAAACAGGAAAGTGTCAAATAATATACTTCTAATAAGTACATATCCACTATTGCTATAATAGTGCCTTTTATGACAAAATAGATAAGAGAACTAAAAAGATTACATGCTATTCGCTAGCATCTTGAAGGGACTAAATGATTAGGCCATGTCTTGTCAGTTACAAAGGCGGAAAAAAAGTAATCAGTTATAAAACATGCCTGTGGATTATATATAGGTTAATGTATCAAGCCCCACGTTTTTCAAAGGAAATTTAGAATTGATGACGTGATGGCGGATAGATAGGCCTAAAATAAAATCTTCCAAACAAATGTAATCTAATAACTTTATAGGTTTTTGGCTATAGGTATTACTAAGAGAAAGACAAAGCGATTAAGAAAGATGAGCCTTGATATTGTCTCATTCTTAATCATATGATACAAAATATTTATCCCAAAATAAGACTTGTCAAGCCTACTCATTAGATATATATTATAACAAATGTATTTTTTTAGATCACATTTATTCGCCAAATTATATTACAGCGATTACAACATTTCTCTCCCAATACTAACATTAACATGAGTATCATTATTATAAGTTATCTAACAAAAAATTATATTTGCTAAAATAGGTTAGCCCTTTATTTGTTTGCAATATTTGCTGTAATATAAACACCTTTCTTTTTAAATATACTAGATACAGGTATAAGTCAGCATGGTTATCATTAAAGAGTCTTTACATATAGAGAAAATATTTAGCTTCAGGAACACAGTAGTTTAGAACAAGTGCAGTTTCATTTTATTAAGGTTCTGAAGACTAGCAATCTTGTGAATTTTGGACGCAAGTTGTTATCCACTGCAGAGAGTTGCATTTGTTGAGACACCTGTGGATACACGCCTATGTTAGAGACTTCAATGACACTATTCCCAGACATACAATACCCTGCGTGTGCACAAGGCTATGAAAAGTGACTTGAAATACAATGGATACACGGTGATCTATTCTGTGTCACAATACACATGCCACTCACTAGAGGTCGCTCAGTACCCATGGAGACATTCGACGATCTTTTCTGTTCAAGAACAGATTTCACAATAGTCACGTCAACTGTTAGTTACTCAGTGACCACTAAGACAGATATCTACTCTATATTATGGTGGGTCTGACCCCACTCGATTAGAAGGTGCTCTATTGCATCTCAGTATTTGAAAAATAACAAATGTAGTCAAATAAGCTGACAGCAAAAATTGAATGATTTTATTCTCCAAGTTTACTTTGAGTTAGCCTAAAATAATGCAGGCAGAACAAACATTTATATTTCGAACTGGATGTTCCCGTTCATATACGTCTGTACATAATTATTTTTTTTAGCTAATGCAGAACATAAAAAAAATACTGATTTTATACAGAAAACAAAGATTGAATCTTCATTTTAAGAATTTTGATTTTAAGCGGTATATATGCAGGCGAGAACATATGCAAGTTTTTTTTTCAAATGCAGAATTTTTTTTTAATTATTTCATTGGGACTCTATTAGAGCGATATCCAAAGCAGAGGATTTGGTACTAAATGTTTTATTTTGCAAACCTAGAAGATGAAAAATAATGATTCTATACAGAAAAGATGAAATCTTGATATTGAGGTTTTATTTGAGCAATTTACGGAGCTCAATTAAAACAAGGCGACTACAAAGCTGACGATTCCAAGATTTGAATGTATTTCAATCTTCGAGTAAGTTGGACACGAGGTCAACCTTGAACATGTTTTACATATATTGATATATATCAAATACATCTCTGATAATGCGCAAGGTTTTAACTGTTTCCGTGATTTCTTCATTTTGGTTTCCTACTCGATCTGTCACCAACGATAGAGGTCGCCAATGTCCACAGAGTACAAGTTAACTTTTGGTGAATCGGGCTCTACATATGCCACCCACTGGAGGTCGCTGTTGGCGGATTTCTGTGTTGAAACATGAAGAGATATTATGAGGATATTATGAGGAACCTCTTATGACACCGAAGTCGGTTTATTACCTGACTCACTAATTTTAATATGTTGTATATCTAATTTCAATAAAAACACAAGACATTGAAACCCAAAACATAGCTAAATGTTGTGATTTTGCATACAATAAATAGTTACAGCCTAATGGAAGTATACAGTACAGACTTGTATGGAAATTGTAATACAGATGGAAATTGTAATACAGATAATGGGTCATCTTTACACAGAATATATCATAAGAATATTACCATTGTTCCTATATTCCAGGGTCAACTTTTTTGATGATGGACAAAGAGGTGTGTGTGACTGAAATGGAACAAGGAAGGGTCATAGCAGGAGCCCATGAAGATAGAGAATGGACAGCAATTATTTATAAAAAGAAGTGAGATTTTATATTGTTTGTAGGACATGTCCATGCGGACAGTCATTATGTGAATGTGCAAATGGACAAGGAGTCTATAGGGCTTGGCTGAGTATTAAAACCTGGCGAAGAAACCTTTATGCACTGTATGGGCCGGGTATTCATTCATCTTGTGGACATGTTAGCTGAAATGAAAACGTCTGAAATGCTAGACTGATTGGACGCTGGTATAATTAGATTTTCTGTGAGGCAAACCACAACAAGAGAGTTACTAGTGTGTGGCTTTACAGCGCGGCTTTTCGGAGTGATTGGTCAGAGCACCGCAGGTGAACACTCCACCAATGTGTTTGTCAGCATTATCCATTCCCATTCACTGTCTCTAGTCTATCAAAGGTCTCTACCACATAAACACTCCATATATTATCATGTGCAATATGCTAGATAACATGCCACGGAACAACACATCAATACACCCGTCTGAAAATGGTATTCGAGTTGATATATTTCTTTCTATAGAGATTTCTTTTGCAAATAGATTTAAAAAAATCCTTCTCGGCCTTTTTGCACCAATGATGAAAGATGTTTTTGGGTTAGCTCTATTCCCCTACTTCTAGGATTTGTAAACGAATATGGAATTTTAGCGTCTAGTGCAAGGACAGCAAAAAACGAGACATACAAGTATATTATATCTACATATTTCCAGGTACTATATATATATATATATATATATATATATATAATGATACAATCACACAGATCACACCTGCATACTGTTTTATAGAAGAGCTCGTTTCTATTGTTTTAAGTGTCAATGTAGAGTATTGTTCTAATTATACAGTAGGCCCCCACTGATTTTTATTGTTGTCTGTAAATAGACCAAGACCCTATTATGTTGCAAAATGACTTTGGTGTACCTCTTTATCTTGCATTGCATTGTTCCATTTTCTGTATATATAGAGTAAGACCCCGAGGTAGGCAAATGTCTAGATAATCCAATCCTGTGGTGATCAGAGTAGGGTGACTAATTGGTGTTTCCGTGCATGGCACGCCCACCTAGCACTGTGCACGTGCCCTTCCTTGTTCTTCACATGCCACTCACCACTTCACATACCAGGCTGCATGCACAAGTACAAACAATCTCTCATTTGCTGATTTGATTAACTTGCCTCCAAATTAATTCAATAGACAGGCGGTCAGCGGTAGTCTTTTGGAGTTAATAAAATCTATTATATGCGGCAAATCTGTTTGCGTTTGATAATATTTCTATCATTCCGTATTGGAATCGTTTTGTCATTTTATTGTGTACAGCTCTCGGTTTATGGAGTTAAAAATGACAGAGTATATCAATAAACGTTTGATATCAGATAATTATTGGCAGCCTGTCTGATATATAAGATTTGAATATCTCACAATGTCACTCGATTTTCTTTCCTGGAAACTAGCTATTTTTAACTAAGGAAGGGAGAAAAACCGGCACATATACTGTTTGTTATGCTATCGTTAAAATGTAGAAAGATATCATGACATTCAATGAGACTGAAATTTTGATCATTTTCTTTCCATATGAAGACACATGAGTATGAATGATGATGATTAGTATGATTTAATTTATAAAGATGATTGAAAATAGGTACCATGTATCGTTATTAAAGGTAACAAGTTGATTTGAGTATGATTAACATATGTTTCCTGGGTCTTTCGCTGAGACATTTTAATGCTTAAAGCATTCATGAAACCTGGAAGGTTCCAGGCGATTTTACAGTGGTTTAAGGTATCTGAAAACAATATATGATCTTAAAATTGACATACATACAGGCTATCTGTCTGAAATCCACTAAAGAACATCTGTCCTGAGAATTATGATTTTTTGTGACCACAAAGTACTGCCAGTACTAAACAGGAAGTGTGTTGTGTGACCTTGACCTTTGAACTGTCAGGGGGCTCCGTAAGTCACAGGAGGTGTTGTTTACCAATTGTCAAAATTGGAGCAACACATTTTTGGCCATTTTTTTCACTATTTAGAGAATGAATTGGAAGATAACACTTATCATGATGATAGTGCCTTCTCTTGGCTTTCTTTTGGTGGTAAAATGATTAAAAACGGATGAATATTTATGAAGAAAAATCATTATTTTTTATATTATATTTGTTTGCAAAAAAAAATTCTATACAGCCCAGTTTTTAAGGTGGAATCCATGCAGCCTTTGATGTCTTCCCATTCAGTGGTGTGAAAACCCCCAAATTTCATCAAAGAGGGTCAAATAATAAATTTTACTGATACCAATTATCAGCATTCACAGTTTTGCCATTCAAAGTCCTTGTGATTTAAGGCCAAACCAGTGATCAAAGGGTTTGATGTCACTTTTTCAATATCACGGCCTTTAAGTTAAGGGGGATTCCACACCTTTGAGTCATGTCTTCACATGTCTTCAAATGCATAAGATACTTTTCAAATAAATAGTATACTCTTCCCATAAATGATATATCTTTCACAACCATAAGATATTTGTCACAACCATAAAATATTTTTCACAACCATGAGTTATTTCATTGATTCAAATAATATTAAAATAATCTTATGTTGTTCTGAAGTATACTCCTGGCAATAAATTGATAAATTGTACAAAACATCTCCACCCTGTTTCACAAGCTAGACAGGTGCACAACTGGTAACTCATTAGGTGTTTACACAAGATCACAGACCAGCTAAACAAAGCTTGTTGACAAAGTGTTCAATTGCTGGTGTAGGTTTCAGCAGACAACTGATCAACTTTCAAGTGCCACAGAAAGTTGTTAACAGGGAATATTTTGGGTACTACTACATAAAAGCACTGTTTAGGGTATAAACATTCATGTTATGTAAAGAAAATGTGTCTGAAAGTCAGTTAAAAACACAATATTCAAATATTTTCAATATTCATAAATATACTTTTGAACAATATTGTTACAAATAGTTAGATCCATTTTAGTGTTGTCAATAGATGTAATCTATAACTATTTTAAGTATTTTAAGTACTATATTCAAAAGATACATTAATCATCCATGTTTTACATTTGGAAACAAATCTCAAATGTGATATTATAATCTCATTGTCTTTGTGAAAGTTAGTGTGCTTGTGTTTTGTTTGCAGTATATTGTATTGCATGTAACAAATGTCAACATCGCCAGGTATTAAGGTGTATAAGCTTATTGCATATTGAGAAAGTTTCAGGTAAGGATAAACTTTACAGGCATCTAAGCAAATTCATACAACAAGCAATAGGAGATGTCGTAAAATATGAAAAAGACAATTTGATATTGACAGACACAATGTGATGTTTACAATTGCTGCTTTGAAAATATAAATTTTTGAATATGGACTTAAAGCCTTTTATACATGTGCATCACGATGTTATATATTTGTGGAAATTGGATTCTTTGACTATTTCAATAAAATGACATAATACATAATACATGTCTGGGAACTGAGGCCATTGATAAATTAAATTATTTATAATGGTCAAGGGTAATGACCCGCAAAGTTGTGATTAACTGACTATTTTATCCACATATCGCCT
Source organism: Amphiduros pacificus (assembly GCA_949316495.1). Lineage (NCBI taxonomy): Eukaryota > Metazoa > Annelida > Polychaeta > Phyllodocida > Hesionidae > Amphiduros > Amphiduros pacificus. Next base: position 20,623,003 of record OX439003.1, read on the forward strand.
CTCTATTTTACCATTATAATGAAAATATGTATGATCAAATGTCTATGTGATTATTTCATACCACTATGATTTCGAATAGATTGGCAAGTCGACATGGTAAATAATTCTTTAACACTTTAATTTTCTTTAAAATATGTTTGATACAAAATTGTTCTCTGTTAACGTTAAGTAAAGTATAAAGAAACTAAAACGACCATTCTCATCCAGATTTCTTTTTATTTATCCCCCATATCACACAATTGCTTCGGATGTCCCCATTAATCTATGAATGGCCATCATTCACTGAGGCCAATTGGCCTTAAAACAAGGACCATTCGGGGCTAGTGGATGTGAAAAAGGTAAAGAAAATAAGGGCATTTACAAAATAGAAAATAAGGGCATATACAAAATAGAAAATAAGGGCATATACAAAATAGAAAATAAGGGCATTTACATTACCTTTTCCACATGCACACCTCCTGACAGATGAATGTCCCCCAGAAAAAAAGTTATGCCATATTTTCTGTCAGAATACGTGATACAATACACTATATATGCTGTAATAAATGAGATCTGATTAAAACCAGTTCCAATCCACACTAGTTAATAACTGAAGGACGAAAACATACTTCATGGTTAGTAGAAATTTTAATTGCTAATTAGCAATAGGTTTAGCAGGCCAGTTGGACGCTACTCACCGCGATGGTTCACCGCGCGGACGCGGACTCACTGACTGGGATGGACTAATCTGTGCTTCTCCCCATTGTCACGCAATTACATTATCACTAAAATCTTCACACAAAACCCACCTCAAATAATTCTGTGTTAGCTTGCCAATTTCATCATGAATTTGGCGGGTACCTCTACGGTTAATCCACACATGGTACAAATCACCGACTTTGTTTGTCAGATTTTAATTTCAATGCATTTCCATGAAATCGCAAATTATTTATCACAGTCAGATTAAGACTTGGCCTCACGTATACTAATTGAAACTTTGTTAAAAAGTATGTTTATATATTTATAAGATTCATGGAAAGTTAGTGATGTTCTTTGCCGATTTTTTAAAATGTTGGATTCGCCTGACACATATGGGAGTAAAGGGAGTAATGGACGTTTTCCCTTTGTAATTTGAATTTAAAGTATAAAAAATGGCTCCAGAACACAATATGAAGTGAGGGTAAACTCGAGTAATAATGTGAGCTGTGATAATACCCAGTAAAAATGCCTCTCATTTGAGTCTCAAACATGTAGCAATAAGGCAACATTAACATATTCCCAACTGTATAACAGGAAAAAAGTCCTGTACTTTATACAGGTAGCTGACAATTAGATTGAAAACTAAATTCGGTATTATATTATGCTTTGAAAATATAAATATGTCTGATCACCAACTTGAAAGAGGGAAATCTGCCACATTGAATATTTTATGCATTGTTAGGAAAAAACAAATACAATTTGTTAGCACTTATATAGACTTTGTGATTATAAGATATTAACCAGCGAAATATCACAGAGATATCATTAACATAACACAATGTCTCTATTATCTGATTAAAAAAATATTTTGCATTGCATTAAAGCAAGTTTTTGTGATCTGTATGATAAGCCTTGTAGGTGGTAAACATAATTTATTTAGTGTTTGTATTTGTCTCACAATGTTTCTGTATTGCTTTTTTAATATTCTACATTGCATCAAAGTAAGTTTTCTTAATCTGTATAATGAGTTATACTGAGAGTAAACATCATTCCTTATAGTGTTTGCTATGTCTCTTTGCTATTGGTGAACTGATTGACGTGCAATATATGACAGCATTCCAGTGACTTTGCACAGTGGGATTAGAGAACAATACATTTAGGGTTGATAGGGATTCGTGGAGGATCCAGTATATTGTAAGGAATATAGGATGAGATTGTGAGGAACATCGATTCGTAATAGAAATGGAAGTTGTCACAGAGTTTGTGAATATCACAATCTGTGTGAAACATGACTAATGCAGATTGCTATACAATATTGTAACAATGGAACACAGCGGGTATTTACCATAGAATAATGACTTGAAATAAATAGAGACAGTTTGGAGTTGATCAGTCTCTTCAATAGAATAAATATGATTGCACTAATGGCGATGATACATGTGATATAATAATACTATCTGTGGCCCTGTTTGCTTGCTGGATATTATCTGTTTGTGGTAGTCCATAGTGGGCTAGATAATTTAAGTGGATAAAATATTCAGCTTACTATGCCTTCAAAATGTCCCAGAGGACAACCTTATCCTTCCTTGCTCCACTTACATTAACATTGTGATTTTGAAAAGCATGGCATTTGATTTAATTTACTCTTTTTGCTCAAGGTGTTTTCTCTGGACCGACCCATGCATTGTGGAATTTTATGTGTGTTCAAAATGAACGTGAATGGCTGCAGAGACGCCCACATCTAATCTAGTTTTAGACTATTATGGATGGCGTTGTTTTTCCATTCATATGAAAACGATACATAAAACTGGGAGTGGAGGTGGATACAAATAAGTAAAGGGATTAGCGTGGGTCAATATAATCTTTTACTATTTAAAAACAGAATTTATGTTTCCATTAGATCATTTTGTTCTAAGATATTTTATCTATCTCTCTCACAGAATCAGATAAGAGCCATATAAATGATTAAGACAGATTAAATAAGTGTGACATGATTGTTTGCTTGAACGGGTATAGTGCTAGTTTACTGTTTATATCAAATGTTGGTCTTGCAATTATTGTGACTGTGAGTCAATGGAAAGACATGTGCTCTCCTGGTACCGCTTGGTTTTTAAGTCGCTAATAGTCTCAATGCATCTTTGATGTATGTTGTGTGTGGATGTTTCCATTTGTCACTCAGTCTCACAGACAGTGCAAACATCAAAGCATCGTCCGTGTAATTGCTACAGCGGATATTTCATTTCAGTAGCAGATTTATCTATTCACATCTTTACATGTAACCACGCAACGATGCAAGAAAATGCCAGGGGTATTAGCAGGTCGGTTAGAAGCCATTGCTGCGTCGCCAGCGTCGCGCAGTGTGGCGGAAACCACGGTCTTTAACTGTTTGTCGCCTAGAGGTCAAACAATTTGCACTGTGAATAGATATGAGCTGGGTGGAGTATGTGATCTATAATTCAGCACAACATGTTGGCAGGATCAATTGCATATATTGGCCGTGCCTCCGTGTAATTGATGCTTTTTAACAATATGGCGGTTAGTAGACAAAAGCTCATAAAGTCAAATCAAATGAGTGCATATTGGCAGCACACACATGTAATGTACACATCAAGTCATTCATCATTGAATCAATAATATTTAGGGTAAACTGGGGTAATTAAGGCTAGTAGCAGACTGGATATTGTATCCTCAGTGAAAGTCACTGTCATCGCATTGAACCGCTGAAACCAAGATTTTTGTCAAAAAAAAAAAAATGACAAGAACCAGCGTTGTTGATGGTGATAAGTTCTTCCATTATCAGCAAAGTGGACTTCCATGTTGAGTATTTCTAACTCCAGTGGCTTCATAAAAGCCTACTTTCTCACAAATACTTGATTTGGCCATGAAGCTTTATAATTCCCATGTCTAATGAGTGCATTTGCAACGCAGGCGAGAACGTGTTTTAAGTTATGCGTATAGAGGTTAGTATCCGGGAATGTTCTGAAAGCATAAGAATATTTTGTATCACAGGCCTTAAATTCTCTTTATTACATCTACCCATTACTTTTTCATACTGTGGGTATTGCGAGATCAAACAGTTAATCTAGAATTGATATCGATCCAAAAGAATTTGCTAACTTCGCATTTCCCATGATCCTCGTGAGGTTTGTTACAAGTTATAAGATTGAGTTTGAGCGAGAAAATTGCTAGCACGAACAAAACCATTCTATCAAATGGGCAATTCAAAACTTGCTTTTACAAAATTATTTGCGGACTGTGCTTTCAATATATTTATTTGGAATTTCAGACAGCATGTGCAAATACAACATAAAGAAAATCATTTTTGGAAACCGATCCTCTTTGGAAACCGATTTTGTTATATTTGAGAATATATGGATTATACTTTTTAAAGGTAGTATTATCAATAGATTAATATAGCCTTTGAATATATACAAACATATATTATGTAAACCTAACCTCATGTTATGCACATCATTTTATACACACTTTATATTCCCCCTGTATTTCCTGCTTCATGCAATACACGCCTACTATGTTACATTTTACATGTCTACCACCCCCTTTATTTTTTGTGTCATTTTATACACATTTTATACACCATGCCCCTCACAAACCCTATATCCAGTCATATAAACGCATGCACTTTACAGCATGTTAAACCCGCCTTCTATCCACATATATTTGCGTCATGTTATACACACACACCATTCCCTTACATTATATCATGTTATACACACATACCATTCCCTAACACTATATCATGTTATACACACACCATTCTCTAACACTATATCATGTTATACACACATACTATTATACACTTTATAATGTTATACACACATACCATTCCCTTATACACTTTATAATGTTATATACACATACCATTACCTTACACTATATCATGTTATATACACATACTATTCCCCTACACTATATCATGTTATACACACATACTATTCCCCTACACTATATCATGTTATACACACATACTATTCCCCTACACTATATCATGTTATACACACATACTATTCCCTTTCACGCTGTATTTCATGTTATACACACATACAATCCTCTAATACACTTTATATCATGTATCGTGTAATAAAACAACTACTATCCATGTATAATATTTGTATCATGTTGTGCACACCTTCTACACCTACTACACATTTATATTATGTGTCATGTATCATATACGCCTACTGGACATTCAGCCTATTCATCCCTATGTCATGTTACACACGCCTACTGCACCTTCCACCCATTTATCTATAAAACATGTTGTACCCATTTACCCACCTTGTTAACCTCAGCTGCATGATATACGTACGCCGAACCTACACACATTCACTTAACATCTTTATCCTAATCACTAATCGCAGGTCCTCCTTTGAAGAATATCTTATGACAGTACTTGGCATGACATAAAGCTGGCCACCTAATGTCTGAATAAATTGACAATAAAGCAAGCAAATGGCTATTGCAAGATGGGAGTGACACGGAGAGAGTGCGCAGGAACCTTTCTTGTATCACCTGACCATGCTGTCATATTTCTTCTGGCCGGAGACAGGACCCTGCACTTTGATTTTGTATCAATTAATCCCAACACAAAGACCTCACTATAATTCTCCATGTGAAATGTGTGTTTTGCCGGTAAAAACCTATTCAAAATATTGGCAATGTCTGCAAATAGCTGAATTAGTAATTGAAAACTGCCATTTTTATATTGTGCAATGTGTTTTGTAGTGAAACTACTGAATGATGGATGGACGTAATGGCTGGCGTGTTATCAATAAAAACCTTTATTCTAATATTTACAATAGAATCTGTGGATGAACATAATCTGTTCCATCCCAGATAATACAAAGGTTCACATGAGGCGGCATGATGGGTATGGTGGCCATGGTGATATTCATATCGCGGTTATCAGAGAAAAAGACACGTGCAAGATTACCTACAGGTATATTTATGCAACTTTACATTTAAACACAGGCTGGAGTAGATATCATGAAGGAAAGTCCCAAAATCTATAATTAGGAAGCAGTTATTAGTTTATAGTAATCAGCACCAACCATGCCACACACTATTATATCATTAAACACTATTATATCATTAAATGCGTTAAAGGACTAAATCTACTATTTGGCAAATCATAACACATATTTTGCTCAATGCTATACAGTATTAGTCGATCATATGGTCCAAAGCAAATGTAAAACATCTGTGGATTTGAATGTCTTCATTGGGTCCACCTTTCATAGCTATCATTTATGTTGAAATGTGCTGTTTGACTCGTCTACCATAGACATATGTGTTAAAATGTGTTGATTTGGTCAATACCACACATACCGTCTTTGTTGATTCAGAAATAGACAAAGAACATGGAGCATATGAAAGCCATTATATACCACAGCAATTAAAATCTGAAATTAGAAGTGCCTTTGTAAGCACAGATACGTAACAGATATATCTTGGGGGAAAGGCATTTATGAGATTGGTTTGAAGTTTTATATATTAACAAAACACATTCACCTGCAAATTTAATGAGTACATATAAACCATCTAATCAAAGGCGATATATGATAATCAGATGAAGTATGGGACGAGTATATACCCTATCCATATCTTAGACTTTTCCCAGTATGTGTTTTCACCATATTATCGCATTAATAAGTATTGGGTAAATGGTTGTCATGTTATCAATAAAATTGGTTTTTATGTATTTGATGTTGTTAGGAAAGGCTTAATTAGGACCAGCAAGAAGGATTTTATGTCCCGCACATGACGTATTCGTAAACTACAGTAGATCTTGTATTGTCACATTTACAGACTATGCATTCACAAAAATCGTTTTTCTGTTCATCCATTTTAAGCCACATGACATTAACGAGGTTCAAAATAATATCTGTGTGGATTAGAGTATGGGATCACTAATGAGGGTTAATGTTGTGTCTTTATTTGTCATCATATTTTCAAATCGTTTTGAATCAGTTTTAGATTCGTGTGATATATGTACACACTTTGGATCAGATATTTTTCTTTCCACTGCATTTAAATGTCTTTTGTCACTGTTCTATTCACATTGAATTTAAGAAAATACATTATCTTTCACTGTACGCTCATTATAACCCCGATTTGAACACATCAACAATATATCAACAATATATAAAATTATTTTAACAAACAATTGATTTAATCAAGATATCTGAAAATATCTGCTCATCAAGCAATGTAAGACACGAAATCCAAATGTGTATTATATTATTCCGTTTTATATAATTTGTCTGTTTCCAAATAAAAACCCAGATATTTTTGCATGGCTTAAGTTAGAAGGTTTCCCTGAAGCCCGATAAATGAACACGTATGCAGAAAGCTGCAATCTGTGTAGATGATGCGCTTCCTCTCCAAACCACCAAACCTAACATCGCCCATTTCCTTGCATTTATGTTTATTTTATCTTATGGTCTGAAAATGGCCATTTTACAAAAGGGAGATGACGGACACAATACATAAATCACAAAAAAAGAGGTCAAAATTGTCAAAATTAAGTAGCATATTAAGTGAAATTCGGATATTCAGTAACATCGGCGCATACGTTATATCTCACAGAGGGGAAAATATTATTCATTTCATGAAATTCACACCTTCACAAATTATATATCAAATGGAAACCAACAAATAACTGACGCACAATGTTTCCCTCGATCATTATATTTCAAGATTATTTGTTTGTTAAGTCGCTCACATTAACTCATGACCATCTGTAGCTTACTATATTATGACAGGAGGTGATGGGTTCGACTCCCACTTCTGGCAGTGTTACTTTCACATTGGATAAAAGGCTCAACGCGCCATTGTTGTTTAAAGGGTCGTAAAAACACTTTTTAGTATATGTAAGAAATACAAAAATTTATATTTGATTGAGACAAGCCTAATCATTAATCATAAGCTCTGAACTCAAACATCAACTGAAAGCCCGAGAATATCTGTGCGTCTGGAAATAAAAGGACAGGTTGTTAATCGATATTTGTCAAAAACTTTCAGCACAAATTGGTCATTTTGGATGTCAGACAAAATGGGCGACTTGAATATCAAGCAAAATGATCTACTCTGATATCACGCAAATTGGTCATTCTCAATATAAAATAATTTGATCGATTTAAATTTGGTGCAAATTGTTCATTTGGGATTTCAATTTGAAGGTCATCATGTACAGCAAAAGAGTAAATTTGACTTGAATTTGGTAGGCAGTTCACGTAGAATGCAGATAAAACTTACCATTGCACGAAGCAAGGTGTGAGAAAAAAAATCAACATGTATGGAGGAAAAAAATAAATAAAAACCCTTTTAATATTTGTGACAGGTATGGTATGTTTTGGCGTATATATAGGTACACAGAAAAATATTGAAGTATACTGTTGGACTGGTCTCTTCAATCGTGGTACACATATATAGTCACACTATGGTCTGATAAAGTGTTACATGGAAGAACATATGCTGAGACATACTCTTCCAAATGAGTGGTATTATTTATTCCCAGCAAGTGACAAGGTAAGTACCAAGGCATGGGCCCGGGTCCCAGAAGGATGCGTCAACACGTAGAAATGCCACCGCGACTTGGGCGGCCTCCTGCGAGCACTTTCCCCGCTCCGTACCGCTCTCGCTGTGATCCACTACTCTCATGTCTGCGGGGAGCGAGGCCACCGAATCACGGGCCACAACCACTCACAGACTTCTATTTCTACATCATTCCTGTCTATCCCATCTAGGCCTTTGAACAAATATGACCTTCTGGCTAGTTTTGGACCTATTTAAACATGTATAGACAAACAACTTGAATAAAAAACTTTATAGATGCCTGTGGCAGGTATGGGATGGACACCGGTTGATCATGTCTCTTGTCCCGGTTGAGATATTTGACAAAGATTGCATAATAAAGCCAACTGTCTGCATCAGCACCTGCCTTGCCATCACCTTCATCACCTCCACGTCATTGGGTCACCATCACTCAACACCGTGCCCAACTCTCTCACCTCCAGGTGGCGTGCTCATAAAGAGGGCCTCCTTGTCATGAGTTGAAACAAGATGGCCGTTCAAGATTCATACAATCAAGACATAAATCATCTTGTGTTTTGAAAGAAGAAATCATGGGTCCAGCGGTAGCTTGTTGGTTGTATTGGGTGACAACTAGGTGGCTCGTGGCCTCAACACTTTGTATCAGCAATGGTGGGCAGGGAGTCAGAGCTGCCTACTTGGGATTCCGTGTGCATTGTACCTAATGTGTGGGATGGGTCCGCTGGGTGGGATGGGACACAACTAACTTCTCTCTCAACGCCACAAAGCCATCACAGCAATCCCCGTTATATACACGAGGAATTGAAAAGCAATTTGGTATCACAAAGTGTTTAGAATTGGACGTTGATGAGAAGAAGGTCCGGCCGCGAGCTCAGGGCTGGAGTGACCGAGGACGTCCCATATTCCGGGTTGTGGTTGGGTATATGGATGAGAGCGGGTGAGACTGGCTCCGTCCCCGCTGTCTAGTCTGCTGCCGTACCTTCATAATCAAATAAAGGCCATCCCATATGCAGGCTTGCCTTCCTCCCCGCTGAGCATCCCCTCATCTTCCTCTCTGCCATATATCCCCTACCTGCCTCTCTCCTCTATCTCAAATATATCTCCTTGATAGCTCTCAATAATTGCCGGCTTCTGGCTATGATATTAAGATGAGATTCCCATAGCATACCTGACTTCATCATCCCATTTGCCTGCATTTTATGTCCTGCGTCCCAGGGCTTCAGCATCAGAACAAAAGTGGCAAGATGATCACACCATCATGGCAAATAATGATAAAATTGTTTTATTTGATTGAATGGGATGCAGAGTTATAGAATACTAGACGGGGTAATATTCTAAAAACAGAGACTATACGCTGAAAACCTAATTAAATGTTCTCATTAATCTTACATTTTAAAAATTTTGCATATATCTTGAGATTAAAACTTCCCAATAGTCGGTACATTTAAGACATTAAAACTAAATCATTGATTCAAATTGCATCCGGAGATATTCTAGACATCATTAGCTGCGTGGCATCGGAAATATCATTGAATACAAGTCTACCGCAATGCAATATTGGAACAAAATAACAAATGAGAACTATAATTGCACATAAAATATTTAGAAATATTCCCAGATAGAACATATTTCATATTGAAGCCACTACATCTGGATAATACATTAATATGACATATATTCATATTTCCTTTATTTAGCAATACATTCAAAATTCTGTTTTAAGAATGATCTAAATAGTTTGAATAAAATGTAACAAAGCATTAAAGGAAAGAATTTTGCTCTTGATATTGTGTTGTTTGTGTGTATGGGTTCATTGTATGAGCAGTCTTATCATAGCCGTATAAACACCACCATATGTCAGGAGACACGGTGAGGTATGATCGCCATCGATGCCAGGCGAGTTTCTTATCTCCGGGGACCACAGCTTACCTTGCACGGGCCTTCTCCTCATCCCATTCTGGTATTGTCCTTCGCCTGATGTTGACCACAGAAATATCAACCAAAAATGTACCCGTCCTGTAATCAAATAATGGACCCAGCAAATTCATATATTGATGACCTCTCTTTCTCTCTCTCAACGATTTGCAGTGGAATTATTTGACAAACATATTTTATCAAACATAAGAAATATGATACTGGAATCAGATTTAACATATTCTCTCGCATGAAATGTGGACTGTATCGATGTCTATACATGTCCAGATAAAATTGATGTTCACAATCCTGGGAAGCTTTCATCGACACAGAATTATGTTTTAATCAAAGATGCGTATAGCTTATTTTAATTCCATTAATTAATTAATTTTCTGTATCGCTTTGATTTATTTATCATTGCTGTGTGTGAATTAAGCCTTTTGCTCCGCAAGGACATTGTTGCTGGGCGCGCTGTCGATGGCAGACAGATTATCTTGCAGATTCTATCTACAAAGCACCACACGATGTATTATTATTCTTTGCTCCAATCTAATTTCCCTCAGAGAAGTAGGACCTCTGCATGTGGCCCATGGGCCAGTGGCAGCGTCTATTATAGAAGCCATACGTCCCACGGGGAGACGCCTCACACCTCCCGGGTCTTGTCAGTTTCAGTATGCCTTGTAGATTTCAACTGGCGCCTCAAAGAAATTGGCATTGCATGGCCTGTGAGTGGCCTATTTTTTTTTTAAAGATTGGGACCACGCAAACAAATGTTATTGCTCTGTATAATGTTTACAATAAATCCACTTGTTGGGTATCATTACATTATAAAGAATTAAAAGGATACTGACACACCAAAGATGGCTTTATCCAACTGGAAAATAATCGTATTTTTGTTTACTAATTTTGACACGCCTTGTTATGTATTCGTTTGCAAACCCCATGGTATAAATTGTCAAGTGAACATATAAATGCAATTTTTATGATTCTATAAAAACAGGAGACACTAAAAACAATACTGATACCGCAATATACATAAGATTCGTTTATATTTGAAAAGAAAAACCCCAGATTGATTATATGTCAAATAATAACCGAAATGTCCATACCATACGGCCGGGCCAGACTGTGCGTATTATTTCACACATTTTTTTGGATGGAGATTATATAAAGATATTATTTCATTCATCTCATTATATCCAGTAACATTAATATTTCAGCGAGTAGACAGTAAGTATATCGAGATTTGAAAACTAATATTGCTGGTTGCATATAGCTTGAGATTCTGGCTAAAATTACAAATTAAAAAGTGTGCTTCGTCTTGGGCAATTCCATTTAAACTTGGTTGGAAGAGGAGTCCTAATTCGGGTTGAGTTTAATTGTATGAATCTGTTAAATATACTTCTATATAAGCTGGTTGTTTCCATCAATATATCAAACACTGCTTTCTGTGGAAAAAAGGGTTGTGAGAAAGGGAAAATGGATATTTTCTAAAATGTTGAAAATGGCATCACTCCTTCTTCAATAAAACGGATTCATCTCGATTCTGTGCCGAGTATTGATTTCTAATTTATGGCATTAAGACACACGATTAAGACACATGTGCAGGTGAGATAAAGCTGAGTAGGCGAGAGACAGCTCACAAGTAAACAAGTGAGATAAACTTACTGATGTGAGAACAAAATTCAAAAGTGAAAGGTAACAACATGAGTGGGATACAGCTGCACAGGTGAGAAACAGTAGCACAAGTGAGAAACAGTAGCACAAGTGGTAGACAGTTGCACAAGTGGTAGACAGTTGCACAAGTGGTAGACAGTTGCACAAGTGGTAGACAGTTGCACAAGTAGTAGACAGTTGCACAAGTGGTAGACAGTAGCACAAGTGAGAAACAGTAGCACAAGTGGTAGACAGTTGCACAAGTGGTAGACAGTTGCACAAGTGGTAGACAGTTGCACAAGTGGTAGACAGTTGCACAAGTGGTAGACAGTTGCACAAGTAGTAGACAGTTGCACAAGTGGTAGACAGTTGCACAAGTGGTAGACAGTTGCACAAGTGGTAGACAGTTGCACAAGTGGTAGACAGTTGCACAAGTAGTAGACAGTTGCACAAGTGGTAGACAGTAGCACAAGTGAGAAACAGTAGCACAAGTGGTAGACAGTTGCACAAGTGGTAGACAGTTGCACAAGTGGTAGACAGTTGCACAAGTGGTAGACAGTTGCACAAGTGGTAGACAGTTGCACAAGTAGTAGACAGTTGCACAAGTGGTAGACAGTTGCACAAGTGGTAGACAGTTGCACAAGTGGTAGACAGTTGCACAAGTGGTAGACAGTTGCACAAGTGGTAGACAGTTGCACAAGTGGTAGACAGTTGCACAAGTGGTAGACAGTTGCACAAGTGGTAGACAGTTGCACAAGTGGTAGACAGTTGCACAAGTAGTAGACAGTTGCACAAGTGGTAGACAGTTGCACAAGTGGTAGACAGTTGCACAAGTGGTAGACAGTTGCACAAGTGGTAGACAGTTGCACAAGTGGTAGACAGTTGCACAAGTAGTAGACAGTTGCACAAGTGGTAGACAGTTGCACAAGTGGTAGACAGTTGCACAAGTGGTAGACAGTTGCACAAGTAGTAGACAGTTGCACAAGTGGTAGACAGTAGCACAAGTGAGAAACAGTAGCACAAGTGGTAGACAGTTGCACAAGTGGTAGACAGTTGCACAAGTGGTAGACAGTTGCACAAGTGGTAGACAGTTGCACAAGTGGTAGACAGTTGCACAAGTAGTAGACAGTAGCACAAGTGGTAGACAGTTGCACAAGTGGTAGACAGTTGCACAAGTGGTAGACAGTTGCACAAGTGGTAGACAGTTGCACAAGTAGTAGACAGTTGCACAAGTGGTAGACAGTAGCACAAGTGAGAAACAGTAGCACAAGTGGTAGACAGTTGCACAAGTGGTAGACAGTTGCACAAGTGGTAGACAGTTGCACAAGTGGTAGACAGTTGCACAAGTGGTAGACAGTTGCACAAGTAGTAGACAGTTGCACAAGTGGTAGACAGTTGCACAAGTGGTAGACAGTTGCACAAGTGGTAGACAGTTGCACAAGTGGTAGACAGTTGCACAAGTGGTAGACAGTTGCACAAGTGGTAGACAGTTGCACAAGTGGTAGACAGTTGCACAAGTGGTAGACAGTTGCACAAGTGGTAGACAGTTGCACAAGTAGTAGACAGTTGCACAAGTGGTAGACAGTTGCACAAGTGGTAGACAGTTGCACAAGTGGTAGACAGTTGCACAAGTGGTAGACAGTTGCACAAGTGGTAGACAGTTGCACAAGTGGTAGACAGTTGCACAAGTAGTAGACAGTTGCACAAGTGGTAGACAGTTGCACAAGTGGTAGACAGTTGCACAAGTGGTAGACAGTTGCACAAGTGGTAGACAGTTGCACAAGTGGTAGACAGTTGCACAAGTGGTAGACAGTTGTTGTGAAGTGAGAAACAGATACAAAAGTGAGACATACATGAATAACAGACTAAATTTTAGACAGGTGAAAGACCGCAATATGAGTGCGAAAACAAAGTAATAGACAGCTACAAACGACAAGAGACAGTTGTATAAATGAGAGATAGCTAAACAAGGACACGGACAAACGACAAGAGTCAGTTGTATATATGAGAGATAGCTAAACAAGGTCACGGACAAACGACAAGAGTCAGTTGTATAAATGAGAGATAGCTAAACAAGGTCACGGACAAACGACAAGAGTCAGTTGTATAAATGAGAGATAGCTAAACAAGGTCACGGACAAACGACAAGAGTCAGTTGTATAAATGAGAGATAGCTAAACAAGGTCACGGACAAACGACAAGAGTCAGTTGCACAAATGAGAGATAGCTAAACAAGGTCACGGACAAACGACAAGAGTCAGTTGCACAAATGAGAGATAGCTAAACAAGGTCACGGACAAGCATATGCAACACATTGGTGACAGTCAAAAATACACCCAAGAGGCAATCACAAATGGTAAAGGCCGCAACTCTACTCTGTAGATTAACCTTTAAAGATGATAGACAGTTACATGTTTTATGACTATTTGACCAGAGGAAATAGTTTGGAGATTTCTGGCTGTCAGTGGTCATCAATTAATGCCATCAAAGACACGTGGGAAACATTCATTTTTAGATTAAGTATAGTGTATAGGTTCTTTATTTTTGAACTGATGCGTCATGGATTTATGATGTGCAATAGCCTTAATTTATTGAGATTTATTGAGAATATGTTTTGAGAAACATAATTAAAAGTGAAAATAAGAAAATCAGATTGGCAAAATAGATAAAAACCCATATAAATGAGATAGACTTCTTATTCCAACCGGAAGCATTTCTTTACACAATTATTTCATAAAAAGGTTCATAGTCTGCAGTCTTCCCTGTCCATAAGTGGTTCATTTCATATTAAAGAAAGATCCCTGGAAAAGGTATTTCTAACTATATATCATAAAGCTTCTTGCAATTAAAATGGCAGACTTGGAGACTAATGCTCCCTAGTCATATTCATGTATGCTTCAAATCTAAAGATTAATGTTGTTTTGAAATAGCCAAAATCTACATAATTAGCAATTCACACCCAATTCAGAAGTTTCTATAATTGGATTATCGATATACTACCATCTATTTTGTACAATTTAATAAAATGTTTAAAAAGCAGATAAAAATATCCCAATTAGTGTTTAATTAAGCACAGTCTTGCAAGAGTCGATATTGAGTGAGATATAAGCACAATAGGATCAACAGACTACCAGATTTCCAGCCATTATCTGGATAGGATGGCTTAACATCTTAGTGCCCTATGAATATGCAGAAAATATATCTTATAATAATAGCAAACCATAATCAGAGTATTGGTAGTATTCAATGAGCTGTTTACGTTCTTTATGAAGATAACTTTCCCCCGCTGTTTAATTCAAGGACAAAAGATATTTCTCCACATTTTCCTTTTCAATTAGATTCTGTTAAGTAACCATATAATTTATCCTTCAAGGAAAATCAGTTTAATTTAATTTTCCTCAAAGAGAAAAAGAAGGATAATAAAAATTCATGATCAACACATTTGCAATTTCATGGCACAGAGGACTTTTGTGGGCTTACATTGTCTCCTTTCTTGTAACACTATACTGATTCGATGAAAAGAAGTCATTGATTTGATAAGAGAAAATCACATCGGTATTATGAGGAAATAGAATTACTCGCCGTAATAGCTCGGTTGTCGTCGGCTTTGCGAATCACGTGCCCCGAACGTGAATTGTGTACAAATGGCGTCCGTGCTTGTCGTCTGCGTCCTCAACCAAAATGTGATTAGATAGAGAAAGAATGGCGGGTATTGACAATTCGTCCGCTGATGTGGCCAGTAATTGGCGAGTGGAGTGATCAAGAAGTTCTCTCAGCATTAGACAACCTTGGCGGGTTCCACGACAAGCGTTTGGCCAAACATGTTTATTGAACTTGTGACAGGAGAAAAAATACAGACATGTTGTGTTAGAAAGCAGCGGTGACAGTATTAGGGGGATGAGGAGGAGACGGTGACCCGGGGGAGTGAGAGATGTCCTGGGTCCTGCAGCACTTAGGCCGGAAAGCAAGAACACTCACAGGAGATTATCCATATCAGCTGCTCTACCAATATGATCCCCTGCCCTCCAGAATAAGTGCATAGTGATCAAGTTATGATAGCCAATGTCTTCGGGAAATCCAAGACGAGATGTTATCAAACAAATGAACCGATGACCTTGACATTTTTCCACTAAATTCTTCGTAACCCTAATGTACCCTTACGACGTCGTTCGCATATTAAACTGGGAATTCTAAGAAATGGAGAAAACAAAGAGGCAATTGCGAGATGATAAAGAACATAGAAAGCACCAAAGACATTCATAATTGTGAATTATTCTCTCTGCTGCACAAAAAGTCAAAATCTCTGAAATATTGATGGCTTGTTATAGCGTATAGCAGGTGGAAGTGTTGAGTAGCCTCATTGAGCAGAGAGTAGGAGACACACTCCCCGCTTCATTGTCTCCAATGTGTAATGAGGGCGATGAGCCCTCTCCAACATTTACACACAGACCTACTTAACTCCAGTCAGAAGGAAATTATTGCCATTCTCATCTGTGATTTGACCGCCAGACACATTTAAGATGAAACAGAAGTCTGATATTCAATGATAACAAAAGTATTTTTTTAACAATTATTTATTCCATCAATAACCTTGTTGTTCCATTCCAGTTCCAATATAATACTTCTCATAAAGTTTGCAGCAAGATGCACAACAGGCAGTGTAACATAATGACACGCTCCGAGGTAAATTAAGCCGGAAATCTGTCTTTCTTTATATTTAATGTAGCGTGATAGTAATAAAAATACAAATTGAAATACAGCCAGCGCCGTGTAAATATGTAACATCGATACATATATAAATAAACATATATTTATTATCTTGGAATGAAAATGTCACAATTGATATGAAACATCTCGTTTGAATCAGCTTTGTAAAATTCGCGTTTGTCCCATTCATTTTTTCTACTTGTCAATGTTGACATTTGCAATTCCCGTGTGAAATGCCAAGAAATTATTGATGACTGGCAGACATCTACAAAATTGTTACATTACTAAGCACAAATAGAGGGGAGTGGCTTCTTTTGTAGAAGCAGCCAGATATCAAAATGCAAATATAAAGCATAATCTTCACTCATTCTCTACTGCATGATGCACGCATTTCCATACAATGTATAGGAATCATATGCTGCAATTAGATATTAATTTGGTGATTTATAATGGATGCTTTAAGATTGAATAGTTTACAGCAAGTATGATATGAAAATATTATTAGACTGGTAAGAAAGTGTATTGCTGAACAAATTATTCCTATGCCTGACTAACAATGTTGCATTGAAACATAATTACACTCACAATTTGTGTTGTGGAAATATAGTTTTAAAGAAAATACCTTTATAGAAGATGATTTTGAAGAAAGATGCGTTTTAAGAGTTACTTCAACATTATCTAATGCATACTTTAAAGGTGATAAAAGGTTCCATTTATCATTTTAACGGTAACATAATGAGCGATTTGAGCAATCTGTCTAAGCAAGCAAATATCAATCTGGTTTTTAAATTATCTATTTGTTTTGTAAATGTTGGTTCATTTGAGATGCACCAAGAACTAGAAATGTTGTTAGAAAGCATTTACTCTACAGTCCCACCCCACATCGACAGCGGATGTGTTATTTCAGGTGGCTTGGGTCCCCAGAGAGTCCCATAACTTTGCATACGCAGTAGCATTCACTTTTCTTATGCACTGCTTGACATGGTACATCTATTACTGGGTGCAGATTTCTGTACTCATAATGTTGAATGTCTTGGCACTATTTAGAGGTAATTGGTGTGGACATTGTCCAGGCAATGTTGCAAGAAACCCAAAAGCAGAGTGTTCATCCATATGACTGTATTGCTGTTTGTGGGGCAATGCCTTAGGATGGCATAGTTTTGTGTCTGTTTTGTTTCCAAACTCAATTACATAGTTCTCAAATTCATCTCTATCTGTATTACAAGGCTTTTGCTAAGATTGGATACGAGTCAGCTTGCTCAAAAAGTATGCCACACAAGGACCTTACATACCAAACCAATGTCCTGTCGATGCTTGAATGATTCACGATTTATTTTCGCATTATGGCAGCAATATTACTATGCACATGTCCATATTTCACGAGGCGATAGTATCACGTCCCTTGTGGGTTTTATTGAAATATATTGGAATCGTGATAAAACTCGAGTTAATTAATCAGAAGTATTGTGGGTGAGCAGGCTTCAGTGTCTTTTTATTATCTAACGTTCTGGCACAATGCCGTATCTATTTCTAATATACGTCCAACAAGAGTCAGCGGAAGTGCATGTGCTATCATGTGTCATTATTATTTTTTAAATTTTACCTTAAAAGGAAATGGAATTCCCTGCAATGGAATTCTAATTACACGTCCTATTAATCGGAATTGTGTAAATGAAAAGCTTGATTGATTTTCAATATATGTGCTTATATATTCACACATTAATTCACAGTTTCACACATATGCTATGAAACAAACCAATTTTATTAAGTTACTCAACCAATGTGACCGGCAAGACCTGCTCACAAAAGAATAGCATAAACATCACTATAACGAATGTGTATATCGCATATGCAATGTCTGCTCACTGCAAAACCCCACTAATGTTTAAATAATTGTAATTCATTTCACAATACAGCACCAATTTTGAGGCAAATGTTGACATATCGAGTCACACATTTAGGCACAGTCACGAGATCGACTAGAGCCACACACGATTTACATTTTTCAGCTCAAATGAAGCACAGAATTGACACTAGTAAATATACCCTTAACATTAAAACTTGAGTAATAAGCAAGCACATTCACATTTTTATTTCAACAGTGTAGCATTCTGTTCTCATATTTATGGTCACATAATTCATTAATCATGGATCACAGCAAAATAAAAAATAGTTTGACTGTAAATGATACTTGCAATACGAGTTCTGTTTATCTTTATTTATTTATTTTTTAGAACAATGATGAGCTTCTCTCTGTAATGCAGTGTGAAATCGTAAATAAGGCGAAAGGTTGTCATTCTTTGGATAATTGAAGGTCAACACTAGAAATAACATATGAGGCTGTCCACATGATGTGTAATTCATTTGATTTCCGAAGAAATTATTTTATTTTTTTATCCAATGTAAAATAATTGTTTATAGTTTGTGGTTTAATCATTAAATCTCACACTTGGATGATGGTAAAATTATTAATGATTCCCCATTCAGCTCCCTCAAATGTGTGAATATTATTCACAGGAATCCATTCCATTTGTTTCAATTTCAGATATATCACCTGATAGTAGTTCTCTCAATTGGGAATTTTATCGATTTTTTCCTCAATTTATAGAATAGTCTGTATACAGGTTACTGTGTAGAAATGGGCCTTTGACCAAAGATTATGATGATATAAGCCAAAAATCCTCTCATTATAATTATAATAATGTTCATATCAAATGTATAATAGATCTGAAAAGACTTTGCAGTATAGGTCTAGATAAGCCTCAAATGCAGTCTTAAATCAAAAGTGATCAGATAAATCGCAAGGGTATATATAGGTTGTATATCATATAACAAGATAAGGGAATCTGTTACTATTGTTATATAGAATACTGTAACACAAGTACACACTCTATTATTCATTGTACACACTTTATCTCTCATTGTTGTTGAGTAAGGGCCCAAGCAGTACTCAGAGTGGATACACTTTGTCCTTGGCAAATTATAACGGTCACACTTGTAGCATCGGTGTGGTCTGTATTAGGCTAAGTTGTAGTCCGTATTAGCTAGATATAAGGGGAGAATGTGCACTCTGTCTTCTTTTTTGTTGTCCTTGTCACCATGTTATGGATGTCCTCAATGAGACTCTTGGTCTCCATCAAGGCCTGTTCCAGACATTCCTGTTGCCCATCAAAAAGCGTGTCAATATATGACTACTGGTCATTTGATAAGTGTGTAATATAAATATAGCTAGGGCAAGCTAATATGTCAAAAGGGCAGTTAACTCAGTATTAAAGAAAAATGAAGAATAATATCCCCATAGAATTGTAATGTTTGCTCCCATAATAAAGCTGTACTACTGACGTGTCCTCGTCTCCAAAACCAATCTCATCTGCTTTCCGGATAGCAGTATTCTCACCTGGTTTCCAAGGTTACAACACAGGAGAGTTGCTCTTTGAATGGACCGACTAACCCTGGCAATATTGGGATCAGATGTTAACGCTCTTTCTGGGATCTATTGGACCCAAAGTAGTGACTTCACAGGCATTATATAAACTTTAAGTTTTTGTGTGATGTTTAGATCACTCTCATCTTGACAGTGCCAACGTCTGATGAACATGCAACACTGTATAAGGTAGCATGCAAAGTTAGACCTTCATATATTAAAGGAAGTCAATTGGGATGAAAGGGGCCTCCCATTTTTAACCTGAACAGGGTGAATTTTTAATACTTATCCATATTGTTATATTTATCTGAAGAATAATCATCATTTATTCTATCTTATTGTCATATTTTATGTTTCCATATATATTTGTTTTTTATTCTCCTTTCCAAATTTATGAAGAAAACCCATTAGAGAATGGCTCTGGCAGTTATTTTGAAATAGGGATGCAGTTATCCATTCATTTCATGTCTCATGGGTTGAAAGCAATTTAGATAACTGATAATCTAATATTGTAAGCTTTAAGCTGAAAGAATATGTGATGACTTATAATATATTCAGGCAGAGAGTGGTTTAGAATCTTGGGATTAAGACGCTATTGAAGTTCTCTGCACGTGTCCTTGGAACAAAGACAGAATATAAAGATATGTTTTATGATGTGCTCTCTGTATCTATTAGAGGTAGTTCTTTATACAAGACCGAAGTTCACAGCATGCACATTATGTCATGGGAATGGCCGTCCTAAAGATTTCCCACATGATGAGTGCTCCAAACACGTGCTTCTGTTGATTATGTTATGTTATGTGAAATATTATAAATATCTTATATTGTTCAACAAGATTCTTATTGCAAACGCATGTACTTGCGTATATGTATATATATATATATATATATATATATATATATTCAGACACGCATATTTGCGATTAATCACCGATTAATAACCGATTAATCACTTACATGAGAAAAAAACAGATATTAATATCACCTCAAAATTTCAAAATTCTTTCCAAATTTGTGTGTAATAGATACATTGTGTTCACAACATATTATGGTTTCAGATTCTTTCTTGTTATCCAGTGTGTGGCTATTTATAAGGACAACGAATCTTGTTAGACCTGAGTATGCATTGCCAGAGTCATAATTCATCTTATAATCATGTTATTTCTATTTTGTATTTTTATTTTAGAGTTGAGCTGAGAATATTTGATGATGGACATCAATCCTGATGGAGATGTAAAAGTTATCTTGATTTATGACTTTATTGTAATAATGCAAAAAAAAAAGATCTATGTTACTCTTCGAAATGAGTAGGGCATTGAGTCATAATAGATGGCTTATACCTGACCTAGTGTAGCCTTGATTGTGCGTAATGTATTTCATACAATATAATACAATTAATTCAATACCCCTGGACTACCAAACTTAATCACATAAAAAACATATGATTAATTTATTCGATATGTATTTTTCTGGTTTGCCAACTTGATTGGAGAGTCTTATATATAATTACATAATCTAATGTAGACTGGACAAAACCAATCATTTATCTAGTATATTGTCTGTGACGATTACATGATATCACTGAAGCAAGTTTATAAAATGTCACGAAGCAAAGATAGCAATAAAAGAATCCCCATAACGTGATAAAGCAAGCGGCTTTTCCCACCGATATGATCATTTATTTATCCACTTTTCCTGTTTAATTTGGTGACGGTTGGCGGGACGGAATGTGGGTGGGATGGCAGGAAATCAGGTTAAAGGTTTTATTTTACCATTTAAGGTACATGTCTGGAGGCAGAAAGAGTAGGCGGAGGTTGTCCCCTTCTATTTTATATAACACATCTCTGTGTGAAGGTTTCATTCTCAAGGTCATGCTCTCTTGGGCTTGGACGACCTTTCCTTTTTATAAGTAGCCTCCCCCTTTTCTCTTTGATATAACATGTGATATAAACCCCTCTATAAATGTACCTAACATTAGCTAAGAGAGAACCCCTCAATAATGAGTCTATATTGAGTCTATATTGGGTCTCTGTTACAGTGAGAAGGCATATTTTACATGTCATTAGATACATGTAGTGGAAGGGTCTATACCTGTATCGTTTTTGAAATGGAGGGTTTGAAAAGAAATGTGTGGGGAACACACACCCATCATTAGGTGTAGGGACGTCGCTATTCATTTGTTTGTTTCACATGATTCAACCGCCTCATCTTTCGCCTCATTAAAAGAGAAGTTTTTATAGACCGACGCGAGGAAATCACCACAAGTATCAAATGTATTTTATAAAAAAGACTATTAGAGGTTTAAATGTCGCTTACATTATACTGCTTGCAAGAAGTGCAGAGCAAGACCTTATAACGTGAAGGATCTGTTTTATATTTAGGCAACTATTAGAGGATATTGTCTCAAATGGACTGACGGTTCTATATTAGAACCGTCAACTTCTGGCATTCAGGCACAATTATTCACTAATATTCAAGATTATATACGAAAGGAAAAAAACTATATTGATGTATTTCATATCAGGTAAGTTTGTATCCATGGCATTCATCTGAAACTATTAGGCAAATTAGGAGCCGTTAATTATTTATTAGCTGTAGATACCTGGGTTAAAAAAGTACCTTGAAGGTTGGTTGGAAAAGTCACCTTTATGAAGGCTTTCTACTGCTAAAAAGACACTTATTATATTTCAGTTAAACAATCAATTGATCCAACACCAGACACAAACACAAAGCAATACAACTGATACATGCACTTCTGATACCTCCAGTCTTGGCAGTTTGAAACCATTGTCCACTGATGATGTTTTAAAATTGTTCATGAGGGCTGCAAAGAAGTCATGTGATCCTATTTCCCCATGGTTTCTTGGATGAACTACTACCCCTCATTACTGGCACCATAAATAGATTACTGGCTAAATAGGTTACTGGCTGATGCCTCTGTATCAGCAAACATTCAAAAATAGCTGCACTCTGAAAAAAGATGAACTTGAAAGATGGAAAAAACAATAGCTCAGTTTCTAAGAGAGCAGTAGTAAATCAACTAGTACCCGATCTTGAGCAAAGTGGCCTTACTGAAAAAAAAACAATCTACATACAAAGAATATCATAGTCTTTCGACTGCACTACTCAAGATAAAAAACGACTGCTACTCGATTTCTCGGCAGCATGTGACACTATTGATCATCAGATCCTGCTTTTCTAGACTGGAGACAAAGTGCAGGGAAACTGGTCACGCCCTCAAATGATATATATATATATCCCCTCTTGCTGACATTTTTGATAGTATTGTTTGACCTCCCAAATCTAGGAATTCAGTATGTGCCAGAATCAATTTTAAAGTCCCCCTTACTACTTGAGATGTTCTAAATTGTAAGGCGCCACGTTACCTGCGAGATCTACTTACCATTAAATCCAAAAATCAAACTCTGTGATCTAATGTCAAAATAAAAACAAAAGGGGACAGGGCCTTTTCTTGTCGTCATTGCCCCCAAGCTTTGGGATGATCTTCCGAAGGAGATTAAAATGAGTATCTCGGCTAATGTCTTTAAAAAACGTCTAAGGATACATTTGTTTCAATAACGCTACCTTTGAATTTATTGTTAATGTTTCTGTCTGTTTTTAGGAATTTCATTTATTTAAAACGCCATCCAACCTACTACTTTTTTGTGGACGTGTTAAACAAATATTCAACTCGGGAAGCCCTAACAATGAATAGTCCCTCCAAAAGACCGCTGTTACATATTTACAAATCTCAAGAGTTGGGGAAATCACTTATTATGATAATTTTCTTGTCACAAATATTTTAATCCAAACAAGAATTGGAACTTTACAAAAGAAATAGTACTCTTTCTAAATAAAATCCAAGAACTGGACATCAGTTGCCCTCATTTGTATATTTCGAAATGAGGAGGGTGAGATCATCCCTTCACCTGATACAAGATGGGCAATATGTGAAAAACCTCTATACTAAGAAATATAGACTTTTTCTATTAGGACCAACACGAGGGCCGAGAAACATTTCTATTTAGTTACTGCCATATGAGAGAGGGGGACTATTTATATCTTGTTGCAGCTCAACAATATAGTTATCTCGGCTGTGTAGTAACAAGAGTTGACGTTGATATTCTTCTATAATTCTGCTGTTGCTAATGCAGAACCTAGTTGGCTTCATATGATGTTTTCGGTGTAATCTCTAGTCTAGAGGGTCATACGGAATATTGTGGGTATTACTGGAAACTTGGAGTCATGTGAAATGTAAGCAATAGCTGGCCTAACCTTCTTAACCTTCAGTCCCAAATCCGCTTTGATTTACAGGCCTGAAAATGAAATCAACTACAGAGTGAGCAATACTTTGACAAATACGGAGATTAACTGCACAAATTGTGACCATATTACTTATTCATAGGATCTGTTGCAAACCTCTAAGACCTTGTTGACAGTATTAGAGGATATAGCACTCTCCAGACAAGGAAATTGAAAAGACATGTGAAAAATCCAATATGGTAGACTGTCATTTTTATTTAGGCAAATACAGCTGAGATGCGCATCCACATTTATGCTGTAGATAAAAGCTTGGTTGAGTGAAGTTCGGCGAGTGTCTTTGTATAAGGGCCTTGGAACGGTATGCATGGCAAACTTCAAACTGACTGCCTCTACATTGCTGTGACACACTGATCTCTGCCGGGAATGGCAAAACCACTTAGACATAGGCCAATATCACACACCATGTATGTAAAAGCTATGATATGTTCTGTGCCTACTGACATTCAATGCGTCTTTGTTGTTGTATTCACTCATACATTTGAGGCTGTTTAGTATAAGGAGTTTTACGACCCTCTATAAAAGCAATTCCACTTGTTTTGTATTGCTAAACAATATTGGTCATGGAAACCAGGTGCTCAATATGTTGAATTCATAGATATTAGTTTGACTTTCAATGGCGCTTGTAAAGAGTAGATAGTACGGTAGAGTACTCTGCCAATCAATTGGAATCATTAAGAGACTGTTCTGTGTTAGGCTGAAGGGTACATGCCGTATTGTATCCCGATCGTCACTATCCACACTACTATGACAACACAATAATAATACCACAAGATCCTATCATCTATCATGTTTATGATATATTACATTTATCTAAATTAGGTCTATAGGTATCGAACAAATATGTCTGTCAAAATTCTGCTGGATGTCACTTAATAAAATTTGCCATGTAAATACATTGGGGATAATGTAGGGCTTTTGTTGTACCATTAGATATGTGATTATATTATGTTTCTCATTGTAATAATCGAGTAATTATTGCAGTACCCAGTATCACGATTGCTAACACATCAGTGTGGTTTTGAAATAAACGATTATAACATATCATATTACCAACATTTCATTTCAGTAATCCATTTTAATTTTCTATGCAGAAGAAAACAAGGTGTTGAGAATAGATTGAAAACAGATGCGTTTTGAGTCATATTCTTTTTTGGTGCTTGCTAGTGAAATGTAAATCTAGTATTCTTAAAATGCCTTCAATATGTTGGGAGTTTTATTCAAGAAATGAGAATGAGATCTTTATATTCAATTGAATCGATAAGAGAGGCTTTAAATATATCATAAAGAGTTATATTCTGAATCGAATTTTCTATCGTTATATAATCTATTTAAAACATATATATTTGAGCATCTATTGCTTATATTATATTCACCATGATAAAACATGGCTTATAAACATATTTGGAAAGAATTAAATGTCAAAAAAACAAACTCAGAAATAAATTCTCATATTATAGCTAAATACTACTCATTTGTCCTCTGCAATTACAAGTCAGTAGCTTCAACCACTCAAGGTGTGTTTGTTTTGTTGTTCTAGTCACATGGATGTTATCGGTCGCTAGATTGGTGGCCATTTGAAGCCGTCTTAAAAGAAACGTGCCCATGAATTAATAATAACTCAGATCTTGTTGAGTGAATGCTTCTACACTTCCATTCCTTACCTGCAAGGGCGATGTCTTATGTCAAATATCAACCACTAAAGTTTGAAAACGGAGATATCAATATCATTATCGAACCATTATATCGTGGGATATTATATACCACTGCAAAATTATATTGCAAAATTACCAAAATAATGATATGATAAGTCTCTACAAATACATTAACACGTATGACAGGAAACACTTATGCAATATTGAACAGTAAAACATGTCGTTATGATACTCTATATAGTAAGCATTAAAATACTAAAAAATGTGAGAGGAGATATCATTAAAATTTGAATAGAATATACTTCGCCATGAATGGACAAGACATAAAATCTTTTATGTATATCATTAAAGAAAGGCGAACACATTGTTTATTAATATTGCAAGCATCACTCAATAAATATTATTGCGTGTAATTGAATTTACCTTAATTGCAATGGGACTTATTGCGATATAATCATGTTTAAAATGTATGTGATGGATCAATGGTTCATGTACACTTGTAAAACATACCCCCAAGCTAAACTACATGACATAGAATGATCAAATAATATAAACAATTTTATAGGAAGCTTGAAATAGATAGCATGATTTAATATAATAGTATTCAACTGAAAGACAGGTGGACTTTCAAAATTACAAACCATTTTACAAATATTATCTGAGACATAAATCTAAGTAAAACACAGAAGGTGTGTACAAGTAAGAATATCTGAAAGCAACAATGACATATGACAAATTAAGCCATATTATTGGGGGAAT
The DNA here is from genome assembly GCA_949316495.1 of Amphiduros pacificus. Taxonomy (NCBI): domain Eukaryota; kingdom Metazoa; phylum Annelida; class Polychaeta; order Phyllodocida; family Hesionidae; genus Amphiduros; species Amphiduros pacificus. Next base: position 20,649,691 of record OX439003.1, read on the forward strand.
ATGAAATAAATATACGCTGTCAGCCAGCTTGCTAACAACGCCCGTCTTGTGTTTCCAATTATGTCTCATGTCACAATAAAACCTGGCAAACACAATATGATACACACATTTTAAAGGACAACACAATGTGAATAATTTGCATCGAGTATTACATAATAAGTGGACACAGGTCATGAAACTAAACTAGGAATGAAGCATTTCCTCTTGATCACATGCTAACGTGTTATTCTAATGAATAACTCTCTAATTCAGATGATAAGTTTACTCAAAGATGCTTTGGATAAATTATTGAACAATTAAGTTGGCACCATAGGTCTCTGCACAACATCGGGCTATTAGTATACATTCCATCCTGTTTAAGTTTTAATTAGTTAACCACATCATGGCAGTAGACGTACTCATAGATGTCTATCTTACTCCAAGACTCTCGTGGTGTTCACACCTTTGATGATTTGACAGCTCTGTATGCCCATATTTTACCCTTTCTCTCGTTATCTGCTTCCTAAGCCTAAAGGCAATATGGCCGACAATATCCCATAGATCACCCAGTCCATTAGCGAGCTTCATTTATCAATGTCTTTCAGAATTAGGTCAGTGATGCTTTTAAATTACCTTTGTAGGTTGGGGGATTGTTACACACGGTATACCTTTATCGTATCTGAGGCTTGATATCAGGATGTGACCATGTAGAAACATACCCAGGATTGGCATGGCTTTAATATTGGTGCAGCATCAGGCACGGGTGAATATGATGAGTTTCAACTATCCCAGAAACATTTGTGGGATACTACAATATGAGACATGAATCTTTTATGATACAAAGCTATAAATTCTTCATGATACAAAGCTATAAAACAAGATAGTGTTTACAGATGTTGGCATTTATATCACAAATGCGTGGAAAATATGTGTAAATTCAATATGATTCACATTTCGATATTTTTTCGTGTATGACAAATAAGAAGAATTTCAGACAAAGTTTGAGACATGATGAAGAAATACTAATGATACATATGATCGATAAAAAACAATAGAGTATAGATATAATTGAAAGGTATAAACAATGAATATAAGTAAATGGTTAATACTGATTATAAAAAGATGTGAATGTACATTCGTAATAATGTGAGTATGCCACTGATAAAAACTACTAAATATGTGCACCAAAACATGATCTCAGTTGATACACATAGAGCAAATAAATACCCATACGAATATTGTCAAAGCATGTTTTAAAAAAAAGATAATGACTTGTAGTTAAGGATTATAATATACCTACCACAATATGTGATTTGTAAATACTAATAATGATAAAGTATGGCTGTTAACTAATATAAATGGAATGCTAGATAAATACTTAAAATAGTTGCTTAATAATATTGTAAATGGAAGAATGTTAAAGATATATTCACGCAAAACCAAAGAGAAAAAAACAATTCACAAAAATGGATGATTAACTATGAATTACTTAAGATTGTATTTCTGTTGAGTAAAAGAATTTGCAGGAGCTTTAAGTATAACTTTTAGGAAAGAAAAAAACGTGTCTGATTTAAATGCAATCAATTATCATGTCTGATTTGAATGTAAAGGATGACTGATTTTATTGTTTTAATATCTACGCCATTGTCTTAACTATGTGCTGATTTCTGAATTATAGTGTATCTCTACACCAGCTGTATTCATGGTTATGTGATTAGTTTTGGCCATGATTATCTGAAGTTTTAAAGTTTATGGTCTTTTTCATCTATAGTCATAATTATGTTTATGAACATGAGGTAACCCGCTGATGTACCTAATATTACAAATGCACTACTAAATATTTAAATTTAACAAGTGTGCAGGTACTAATTTCCCCGTTCTTCTATTGCTGATAGCTCTGTGAAATGAGTGGTGGTTAAGTGTGACAAACTGTGTAACTTCCGATGATTTTATATCGCTGATTTTATATCGCTTGACTTTACATGTATATCACTATTGGCTTCATGAAGTCACCATGGCTATAAAACAATATCAAATACATAATATTCTCAATGTACGTCTTGCTTCCTTTAATACATGGTAACAACTTTGAGTGACCTGATTTTGAGTGGAAAATTTAATTGTAAAGGACCATAGTGGCCACTAATAATAATCATTACTTGTTAGGCCCTTGAAAGATTTAAAGATATTTCTGATTTATTGCCACCATGTTTTAGCGCTTTCACAGATTAGCTAGCACTATAATAAGCGATTTTGCATTACCTGTGAATGTATACGCGACTGAGCTCTATCCACCCTTTAATCCCAAAAGACTTACTCCAGTTCATAAGTAAGGTTTCTAGCTTATGGGAAAATACACTTCATGAATGGACACTTTTTATCTTTTGGTTTACTTCGTGTGGGCATGCAAATGTCTGGCAGTTTTTATGATCTACAGAAATACGTGACTATTGGTTTTTTATCTGAGGAAGACACGTCTTTCTAATACAGGTCTTGTTCCGCTGAAAACTAATATGGCGGATATAATTTACATAAAGATAAATCTATAAATCTCTAATATAACCTGCAACTCATCATGCATAAACATCATCACCGATATCTGTATGTGGAATTGCCTCTTTCTCGAGTTCCATAATTTGGAATTACATTTTCTTATAATCTTTAGGACATGAGTCATAACAGTCTTTCTTGTTGATTTTACATTATTGAGTTTGAAAACAGATGCAAGTGAATGCTATCCTGAGAACGAAACCAAATACAGCATATGAGAAAACACAGATGACATTTGGATGCGAGACCAAACACATACTAACACAAGCAGTTGCGGCACATCTTGTGGTTCGTGCGGTATGCATATTATCATGAAGACAATTTTATCGTTATCTTTATTTCTTTACCGCCGAATCAGTGACATCATAGACGAGAATGCTCCATGCTTCAAAAGTAACAACAAAAATATATAAAAATGTGTAAATATATACTTTAAACCTTTTACTTTTCTACTATATTGTAAATGATAAGATATTTATCCCTACCAATCCACGGGCGTTTTGTTTTTGCAATTAAATGTTTATATTGAAAAAAATCAAGGTCACCAAAGCAATGAAATACCTGTTGTGTTGCTACAGTGCTAAATACCAAAGGAGTAATGTGACAAGATGGCGGAATATATCTGTGTCTAGGAAACCGGCCAACCTCGTATCAAATGACAGTTCACAGGTTGGTTAGGTGCGGAGTTAGTAGTCGATACTCTTCCTGTTATACTTTTAATGAACACGTGGAATTAACCATTACGGTCTTCTGTCACACAATCAGATGATAGGCAATGTTCATTAATGTCCATAGGTAAATGTTTTACCACATCTGAATGGAATTGCAATGCAATTTGTACAATAATGAACATCTATCATTCAATGTTTGTCCTTTAATTAGATTATGTTATAAATGCAGGAAGGTAGAAAAACATAACCACGCCTGTTGAAGTACAATGCAAAAACACATCCATTGCACCTGGTCCATAGTGTAATGGTGGATTTACTCAAGGTCTAACTCCACCAAAGCTAAATCATGATGCCAAATAGGAATGCAAACTTACATTGTTATTTATGGTTAAATACTTTATCGAAATGTATCACCACCAGTGCTGTTTTGCAGTGCAAGATTTAAAGCATTGTCAAAGCCATGTCACAGCTACTTTCACAGCCATGACACAGCTATTGTCACAGCCATGGCACAGCTATTGTCACGGACATGACACAGCTACTGTCACAGTCATGACACAGCCACTCTCACATTCATGACACCATTACATGTTTTTCCCTTAAGCCAAAATACCTGACAAAAAAAAGTCTCAGGTCAGGGTACCAGCGATTGAGATTAAAAACGTTGGTGCCCTGCTGAGAACACTCGTTAGCTGAGATTAGTACTCAGATTAGTGGGGTTTGTGGACACTTTCACATGTCTAAAACACTGTTCAGACATCTGAGCATTATTACTTCACATATTTCTTCATTCAAATTGTGGTTCTATTTGACAATTACAATAATGATGGCAATATTCGATTTTTTTAAATATAGAAATTCTAATTCTATATTGTTGAAGGTGTTCAAACAGCTGTGAAACTAACGAACTATTTTGGAGGCATCAACACCATTTCCAAGAGGTGATCTTTGCATATGCGAGTACATGCATTGTTGGTTGATCTCACTGGAAAACAGAGAAATTAAATAAATTTACAGCTGAGATGTGACCTGTTGATTTCCAGCATGACTGACATGGTCAAATATTGACAATTCCACATTTTGAAGATCTTTAATATTGTTTTGGAATAAACAATAAACCAATCTGATGGAATATATTCAAGAATGAGCAATAATTACAGGCATGTGTTAGGGGTTGATGAATTGTAATAACACCCTGGATAGGTACAGTCATGTCTGTGATGAATGGGAATCCAGGCAAAATGTTGAGTGAGCAATTCAGCCATGAAAAAGGTCAAATCATATCATCAGATCTGTGAAACACATTTTATTACTGAAACATTTGGAACTTTTGTATTGCACTGTCCTTTATTATTCATATTTTCTGTGTTTGCCCAGAAATATTAAAAAAAAAACATGCTATGGCGCAGTTGGTTAGAGCACCAGTTTATTAGCACCAGTTCCTCTGTGGTGATCCAAAGGTCGTGAGTTAGATCCCCAGCAATGCTGAGATTGAATTCATGATACAATTTCACATACGAGCTGAGGCCCGTGCCAAAGGGTTAACCCATAGTCCTTGGATACCAGGTTGACATGTCAGGGACCTGTTACATGATAATTTAGTGAGGCAGCACTATATCTGCTACAAGTAGGTCTCATCACAAAATGACTGAAATAATGTTGAAATGATGTAAAACCCCAAACAAACTAATAAAAAAAACAAAAAACAATTAAATTCTGTATGTGAAAAAAAAAAAGAATTCTTCTGATGTGCATAGTGCTTAATTAGAACACCAATATAAGTTTTTCATTTCTATTATTTTATATTCTTATTCTTCTACATTTGCAAACAAACAAATCAATTTATGTTTCTGATGTGCATATCACGCATACAGAACCCAATATGAAGATTTCACCTTCAGCATGAAATAGTACCCTGGACCTTTAGCATAGAAGACAAACATCTTAACCACTGAGCCACATATCCCATGGCAGCTTTATATAAACTTTGGTGTCACAGCATTGTATAAAATTGAAATTGGTTTAAATAAGTTGATGCCATCTTTGTGTTCTGTATAAAAACATTTTATTTTATTTTTTGTAATTTCTCAATTTGTCACATAAAAACAAACCAAAAAAAAAATTATTTTCATTTGCTCTGAAAAAACAAACCAAAAAAACCATTTTTTTTCATTTGCTCAAATAAGATCCCAACATAAAGATTTCACCTTTGTTTTTGGTATAAGGTTATTGTTTTTTATACTTTCTGCAAATACAAAATATATTGTAACTCTCTATGTTCTGAAAATAAAATTTCAAAATATAAATTTAATCATGGAAAACAGATAAATAAATACTGCCAAACAGGGAGTTGAACCCCAGACTTGGGAGACAGATGTCTTACCTGCTGAGCCATGGTAGATCACACAAAGTGTCAGCATCTTTATCACTTTTATAAAGGAAGATATTCAGTCATTTCACACAGCAGCTTATTTATAGATTTAAATGTTCCAAAAATGTGTTTGTCTAAGATGATATCAAAAGTATTGTAAATAGATCAAAATAAGAAGTCGATATCTATAACTAATGTCTCATTTTCTAGTTGATTTTCTGTTGGTAGGTATATAAGGTAAGCATGTAATTATTTACATTGGATATGAGGTGTGTCCTATAATGTCCAGACACATTTTATATATTTACCTTGAACTCATAAAACAGAAAATTGTAATAAAACAAAGGAAGTCAGTGTCTGGAGTGGTGCAAATTTTTTCAGAGAAGTCATGTGGAAAGTAGTTCAGTAGGATATCAGTTTCATAGGGAGTTAATATGTTGATACATACTCAATGAGTTCACGCATAATAGAAATCAAGATGGCTGAATGCTGGTTGAGAATGTGCTTGATTTCTCTTAAGGGAAGTACATGTCATGACAGCTACTCTCACAGCCATGAGACAGCTACTCTCACAGCCATGTGACAGCTATTGTCACAGCCATAACACAGCTATTGTCACAGACATGATGCAGCTATTGTCACATCCATGACACAGCTATTGTCACAGCCATGGCACAGCTATTGTCACAGCCATGACACAGCTATTGTCACAGCCATGGCACAGCAATTGTCACAGCCATGACACAGCTATTGTCACAGCCATGACACAGCTATTGTCACAGATATGATGCAGCCATTCTCATGGCCACACATGCACAAATAACCCTCAATACTTCCACCCAGGACTGTCAATGTTCAGCATCTACTTCCTGTTTCTAAATACTTTTGATCCAAATTATTTCTCAAATAATTGGCCAATCAACTTGCACATCAGTAAAAACCTGAATATTTTCCAAATTCAAAATTATTTTAAACAGTTTTATCACATGACATGATTTGCATAATTTTACATAATGAAAAAAAAAGAAAATAATGTTGAAGTAAAGTAAGAAACGGTATGATACTACATAAACTTCTAGGTTATTTTGATATATCAAAAAGAAATTATTGGACAATTATCAAGTGCGTGAAATGCACTTGAAAAAGGGGGCTAGGCCTAATATCATATTGAATTCAAGCTCCGCCTACCATTTTGAATGCCACATTTAAGAAATAAATAATGTTTTGATTTTCACGTATGAATTATGAAATCCAACTAGAATATTATTCTCTTCCTCATGAAGACCATTAGATTTTAAGTTTCTGAAAAAATTAGAAAATCACATATTTTAATGAGGTTTCAATATGCTAATTAAGTCATGTGATCAGACTAAAATACATTTTGCAGCTTTCCATAGATGTATCAAACATGCTGATTGGACACGTACCTTTGAATCTGTGATCAAAAACCCTTGTGATCAATAATTTTAGCAATCTCCAAAACTGACTAGTTTTGGCACAGTTATTGGCATGGCCATTACAAAGCTATTGTAGCGGTAAGATATGATTTCCAAAGGAGATATATTCACAGTGACTTGCAGGTGACCATTTAAATCTACGCATGTCGGGTAAGAATCCATCACCCTAAAAACACTAGCCGGTGAGTTGCTTGACTTACAACAAGATATTTAGTGTTGTATCAGTATGTATGTATAAAACATTGAGATATAAATTACTACAAATATTGCATGACAATTACACGTATATTATTCCTGGATCTTGTAAAATAAGTATATGACTCATCACTATTCTCTTGTGAATACTTTATGTTTTACAAAAGATTCGTGTTACCAGGCTTCCATCACAATACAGTCTTGCAAATTCCTCTATGACATACTATAAGCATTTACAGTACGAACTAAACAATGACTGGCAAGGGGAATGTGTCTGTTATGTGTTATATGAGTGGTAGACGTTAACCTATTCAGAGCTGTCAAAGAGAATACCCACATGTCAAAGTCCAGAGGGTGTTTGATCAATGGATGATTTAACCCTTGTCCTGGCCAGCACACCTGCAGCCATGGCCAGTAATCTACAGTAGAACCACGAGGGCTTCTTGATTACCTAAAAAGCCTGATAGTGTTACTCATAATGATAGGCCCCTGAGCAGTAGTGGTGGCCTGCCCTTTGTATGGTGGGGGTTTATGTGATAGTGTGGTCACCCATTGTCCCGCTGGGGAGATACTCCACAGCAACCTAATAAATATATAATGCCAAACATGCCTGGAATAAAACAGCTGAGTTTTATTGCTTCTTATTGCTAATGTCCCGAAGGTAGATTATATACGTGCACTTTCACTATCTCATTAATAAAATAGGAAAGGAACGGTGCACTTTCATTGCGCTTGTGCATACAAATTATATTCCTTAAACTGGTTCATGTCAAATTTCAATCAGTCACATTTGAAAAATGATGCCACATGTGGGATGCTTTCCTCTGTATGGAATAGGAACGTTGCACTGCTTGTAACCATCTTTATAAAAATAAACTTAATCGGATTTTGGTACTTATTTCAAATTTTCATTTCTAATTCTGAGATTGTGGGGCATCTTTGGCAAGCAACATGGCATCTGTCTCTGAAATCAACAGGCGGATCAATCTTACATGAAGAAATGCGGTTACAGCACAGAAAACATGTGAGGACTGTTCGATCAGATGCAGCCATAGAGACATTTCAAAGATTTAATTATAGATAAAACAAATTGTATGCATTATTACCAGTGAAGGCAAAGAGGGGAATAAAGTCGGTGTTCACAGATGAGTGGGTGGAAGGGATGGAATCTCATCATTGTTATTTTTTCACTGGGAAACAAAAAGGCTGCTCCCAGCTTTACTACGGCAAAGGCACTAGGGTCAGCTTTCTACATTGTTAGATATAGCCATGTGTGATGGATTGATCACGGGTCCTTTGTCAACATATCTGCATCGTGCGAAAGATCGTTCATTTCTGTATCTTAATTGTCTTCTTTCTCTGCTTCTATGTTAAAAAATATCGCATATTTTATTTATATAAAGATCCCTTTTTAATATCTTATTATTCTCTTATGTTCTTTTTTGACTGCTCATTTATTCATCATTATCATATTATGTTCTCTTTGGAACATTTGTCTCTTTTACGATGATCAATAGTATATTTCTCCTCAAGATTATACGTGTCGTTTATATCTTTTAGAAGCATCAATATCTAATTTTTACTCTTAAAATAAAAAATCCTTAATTCTTTTATCTTTCCTTGATCAGGATAAATGTTTATATTTTTCTTCATTGTCTCCTTTAATGGTCATATCCATTCAGCAATATCATGTTATCTTGATAAATGTTTTCTCATGGATCTTCATATTTCAAATCTAAAAATATCACAATTGTTTCATTATTTCAAATTTTGTTTTGCCAATCCAGCTGTTGGCTTTAATCTTCTGAGAACATGATATTTTCTGCTGAACATTTGTCTAGAAAATAGGATAAGACAGATGGAACCGCCTGTTTTTTTCCACATAAGTAGACTTTAATGGTTAATGTCCAGACCTGTCTCTTACGAGAGGCAATGTCGCGTTGCATTGTGGGTACACAGCTGCTACGTGTGGTGTGAACAACTAGCTTCATATAATCTTTGAGAATATATGCCACAAAACACAACCCCAAACGTATCGAAAATACCCCTACCCTTAATCATATAATATTTGATGAAATACAAAGGTATCATTTTAAATAACGAGTATCAGAATTGGGCGAGGAAATTACTTTGTTTAGGGTGTAGCTTGGTGGGTAGATGGCAGAATATCAGGTCAAGTGAGAGGCTTGTGGGTAGGCACGGCATGATGGATCTCCACAGACCTATTGTCAGAAAGCTTTCTACAGGCTAATATACTTCAATCATGCCTCTCACTACAGATTTATCCCATCTATCTTCTCTCATATACACTGCCATTCTTTCACTACGTCCTTTATCCCCGACTCTGTTTTCTCCCATTACAGGACAAAGCTTCATTTCACACACCCTACAGAGAAAACGCGGAAAACAACCATTTTATCAAAATCATAGAAATTGTGAAACAGGTTCCATATACGTGTTCTGATCTTCATATTTTGAAGAAAACTATTGTAATAAAGGTTGATATTGAGAAAAGTTGCCACTCTTACAAATCAATATTTGATTCAAAAGCTTTCATATAACTTTGATACAGTATGTAGACAATTCAATTTGTTTTTGTAATCTTTTAATTTTAACATTTTATCATACTAAGCGTGAAATTTTCTTCTTGAAAATCTCTTCAAGTATGTTTACAGGACAAGAACAACTTATGGCAGGTTTTCAAAAAGTTAAATGTTTTACTATAAAAATGTTTATATTGTTTTTATCATACATTTGTAGCTAGAGTAGAGTTGGCTTTGTTTTGATATAATAAATACCGTGGCCATGTCAGGAACAGAGGACATTCATAATACTGCTCTTACCAGCACTTACATTTAAGTCTTATATGTAATAAACCCTTTATTGGGCCTCTATTCTGATATGGTGTGACCCAAGTGGGTCCCCTGTTGGTATATTGTACGAGATCCTATTTGGTGATGTTGCATTTCAAAGAGAGCTGCAATGCCTGTGCGTGTCAGACAGATTGTGAATCCAGATGGTGGAAGGTCTCACCACAGGTAAGTACCCAATCAGATATAAAGAGGACAACAGCAACAACATGGTTCAAATGTATATACAGCTTAAAATATAAATAGTAGACTCCCTTTTTAATAGTGTGAAATGTGATAAGATTCTGGGGGTGATGACTGCAGCATAGAATCAGCAGTGTTTTCACCCCGGTAGCAGCTTCCACGGTGTTGGACATCACTCAACTTGCAACACAACATAATGCACGGCTTTATAAATAATTGATTAAGTAGATGTGTTGGCTTTTTGAATTAGATTACTTTGCCTTGCTGTTGGGTACCGACAGCGGCATCGCAGTGGTCACAACTCTCGCTGGAATATATGTGGGAAGACCTAATTGACCAGGAATGATCTTTATCTGTCAGTCTAGGAATAACCAGGGATGTAGGCCACGTCCATCAGTTTGTATAGTATTTCCTTGAGCTGACCTGCACTGATGGTTAAATTATCTAAGCGTGTCCTAACTTTAGTCAAGTGCGCTTCTAAATCATATGTATCACCTATTAAAAGATTCTTGAAAAAAAGTTGGCTAAAATTGTCAAGGTTTTTCTTGGCGTTGTATCCGGGACATATGCCGCCGACACATTTTAGGTCGTAGGCGCACATCCTGACGACGGAGGCGTCGTTGTCTGCAGTGCCTGGCCGGGGCGGACGACAAGACGGCTCCAAACACGTCACATCATCCAGGTCGGTCAACTTGATGCGTCCGTCCTTAAGCAAGAAATGGGCATCTTTGAAATCAGATATTCTCATAGAACCTAAGGGCGAGTGTTCTAAGTAATCCAAGAGATCGGCCAACTCTAGAGCAGTTTTAAGTCTTAGCTTCCAAGGCCATTCCCTAAGACTAGAGACATAAAACCTGAGCGCATACTCATAAACGGCCACGATGCCGTGTTCCTGCAGTGAGGTAGATTCAGTCTCTTCGCTTCTCACACAATAACCTAATAGCCTCAGCAGGTTGGGGTGCTCAAGTTGATGCAGCAGTAATATTTCTTTCATAAGTTTCATATTGGGCAAAGTATAACACTTATGCTTGTCTATGATGGTTCCTAATGCATCACGTTTTTGGTTTTTCATACAAGACATCACGTCAATCACATTCCGGGTGACCATTTTCACGGCCACTTTGCGCTGCTCATACATTCCCAAATAGACCTGCTTGGTGACACCCTGCCCCAGTTTGCGCTTTATTTGGATGTGATGGACGTTGGAACAGGCAAAAGGGTATCTTAGTATCTGAGTATGGGCATGGGAGGACCACACGGCGGGGGCAAGCATATCGTCAGGTTCCAGGCCCGTGGTACTCAGATTGGCACTGCCATTGCCCTCCTGTGGTCCCATCCTCACAACCTCTCCTATATCAACATACCTGGCCTGGAGGTCCCGTGTTTTGATGAACTGCTCCGAGTCTCTATCTAGCGAGTGGTCCGGCACGGGGTGCACGGGGTGTGCGGAATCCTTGAGTTCACTTTCTGGAACCACAGCGTATCTCAGAAAAACATGCAGTGCCAACACCGTCAAGAAAAATGAATAGCATACAAAATGTCTCCAGTGTATCCGCATATTTCGTCGTTTCATTTTATCATCACCGCTCACACGATCGTGAAATTCACCATGTGTTTGTCTTGTTCATTATCAACAAAGTGTAATCCATTAATCTTTCATGCTGCTTTAACTCCCTGTTCATGCCAAGTTGAAATTCTACCGGGGTGGTACAGTCGATAGTGTGGTTCCATGGAATAATATCCCATTGAGTCAGGTTGACACTATGTGATATGATCCGTCACCTATGACAAAGACATGACCGAGTCGTGTGAGCATGAATAAAGTCCAGCCGGCTTTTCATTGGTCCGTGAGGCCGGAGTAGCTGGCAGTTCTCAGACGGGCTGATCAGGTGCGAGGTAATCAATGAACAGACACAACTCCGCACTGCGTTCACCTTGATGAGGAAGCTGGGAGGATGGTGCGCGGGATGGTGGGCTGGCAGCGCCGTGCTCTTCTCACAATACACCATGCCTAGTCATCATATGCTAATAACGCTGCTCTCTGCTTGGCCACTAGGCCACTGAGGCAGCAGCACACCGATACCCTGCTCACAGAGGGCGCCACCGACCCCCTTCTTCCCTGATGCGGTGCACTTAATGCAAAGAGTGCGTCACCAGATCCCAGGACGGGGGGAGACTCCCTATATCGCTGCCACTCATTAATGTGACTTCTCTTGAGATTACCGCGGTGACTGTCAATTCCGGTCTAGATTGTTGGGCTCCTGTGGGATGTTTATCCAACAGGGCCTGAATGGCGAGCAAATAAATGGTAGATAGGTGTACACATTCAAGACATTCAAACTGAAATTACATTTTTCACAGATCTATGTTTGCTCTACTACAGTAAATCCTCAACTTAAGTGGAAAATCGATATATATATATATATATATATCGATATATCGATATATCGAAAATCGATATATATATATATATATATATATAGATATATATATATATATATATATATATATATATATATATATATATATATATATATATATATATATATATATATATATCTATATATATATATATATATATATATATATATATATATATATATATATATATATATATATATATATTTATATATATATATATAGGAAACGAATTTTCAGTTCTAAAGGAGGTCCTTTTGGTTATGTGACCTCTAGAAATAAATATTATCCTGATCGTGTCCTCCTCTCGTAGAATTATTTTCGATAGTATACCTATATCTCTCCATATATATATATACTATACAAATATATAAGTATAGGCCACTAACAAATGAATGGAGCCTATCCCAATTTGATATAATATATGAATAATTTAAAAGGAAAAAAATTCAAGCAGCAAGAGATACATATCACCTTCAAGTTTGAAATTAGTCTGTGTACATGCATGTTTGTAACTGCTTCTAATTCTACCCTAGTGTCGAGAAAGGAAGGGTGCAGTAGTTTTCATAAAAATCAATAATAAATGTCCTTTTATGTGTTTTTGCAGGAGTTTCCCCTGAGAGGTGTAGTGTTGACGGTCCCGCCCGAGGAGTGGGGTTTCAGAGCTACTTTTCTCCTCGTGCATAAAGGGTGAGCATTCCCTGGGGCTCACTATATGGCTTCACACGACAGCATTATAAAACCATACTGTGCATACTGCATACTGCTCCACACATACATTTGTATGTATATCTCTCCACTCTGGCATTGCTTTAGAAATGGTAGCTATCCCGCCTTGTGGGTAGAGGGGAGAATGGAGATGGTGAACAAGACACGCAAGGAGAGGCCGACCTTACAGACTGAGTAGTTGTTCAGGTATTGGACTGGCTCGTGTCCACGCAGGAAAGGCCAAGTTATACTCTCCGGGGTACCATCCATGACCTGCCTCTTGCAATATTAATCCCGTATCACAAGTAATAAAAACAACATGCTATACTCGGCACTGTTCTGCTTTTCTAAATTAGACCCAAATGGTCATTAGCTATTAGCAGAACATAGCTACCATGCTTGTAAACATATAACAAGACCAAAGCAATAAAACACAAATATAATGTTACATTTATACTGAGACGTTTTCATCAAGAAAGTGGCGTGTTCATGCATACGTAGTAGCAAACAGCTTTTGTTGCTTCTTGCAATCTTTTCCTTGCTGTTTTTTTTTTCAACCCTATCAATATTGTTTATGGAAGAATTGTGATTAACGCATCAAGATGAAAGAGCCTCATGCAAAGCGTGGTTTAATATCATTTAAGAGCTTGTGTGAGTAGGGAAACAATCACGGGTATGAATGACGCATGGGCACGGATGGGCACGGTAAAACGGTGGTCCATCTCGGCAAGTGCCACATTATGTAGCCCAAGTTAAAGCGAACGGGTTAAGAATATACGACCGTGCCTAATTCAATCATGGCCCTTTAATTGATTCATTGTCGTGGACGATGGCTTGCCTAATCAAGATAAAGAGGCAACCCCCGGCACCAAGTGGTCGATTTCTATACGATAACTTACAGACAGGATGCCCCAGTATCTGGCCTGCTATGGGCCTGCCCAATATAGCGACGATCCTCAACAGGCTCAGCGATAGCACCCGAGAGTGGCCATAGAAAAGGACCGCCACCGCCACCTTTTACACGCTCCGGACAATGTTTTTTTTTATGTGCATTATATTCAAATGCCCACGATCCAGGTGCATGACAAAGCTAGCTGGGCCCACGTGGAATAAAACTGCCCTTGTTGTGTGATACTAAGATGGTTGGACAGAGCGTTAAACAATCCCATCTCCCCCACCTTCCCACACATTATTTATGGATGAGGAACACCCTCAAACGTCCCACTCAACGTCTAAGCCGCTAATTTACTTTCTGCTATGAAAAATTAATGTATTTTAATTGAGAGAGAAAGGTAATTTGTTCTTTTTTGTGTAATTCGATGTGTATAACTATTTAGAATCTCCGCCTAAAATCATTAAAGAGCGGCTGACAACAATAACCATAGAAAGGATTAATGGCCAATTTGATTTGGAGTACCAGGTGATACATTGCTTGAATATAATCTGATATGTAATATGTTCACTTGTTTATAGCTGGCAGTGCGAGTAATGAGAGTGATCAATCACGGCTAGTGTTGACAGGGACGACTATAATTGGTGTTATTTTTTTTGCTTTGGGAAGCACTATGAGTTTATAGGCAAGCCATGTGAGATGTAGCTCCTTATTCATATTCACTACACAGGCAAGACGGATCAGGTGTAGCATCATGTTGTACTTGCCATTCATAACAGATGCTGCCCAACATGCAACGCTGCCAGGGAAGCGCTGTGCTACTGTATCAGTGGTGAGAGGTGAGGCTAGCAATGTCCTGCCTTGTCCATATGAGGAGGGGGGCGAGAAGGGGGGGGGGGGGCTGGTTCATCTCTTGTCCTGCTTGGCCGACCCAATAGGCATTCCATATCATCTCTACGAGGTGTGAGTTGTTTGTGCTCTGACTTGAAGGTGAGACTTGTGTATGTTCTGCCTGGGAGGTGTGAATTATTTGTTTCTTCCTGGGAGGTGTGAATTATATGTCCTGCCTGGGAGGTGTGTCTTATATATGTGTCCTGCCTGGGAGGTGTGTCTCATATATGTGTCCTGCCTGGGAGGTGTGTCTTATACATGTGTCCTGCCTGGGAGGTGTATCTCATATGTGTGTCCTGCCTGGGAGGTGTGTCTTATATATGTGTCCTGCCTGGGAGGTGTGTCTTACGTATGTGTGTCCTGCCTGGGAGGTGTGTCTTATATATGTGTCCTGCCTGGGAGGTGTGTCTCATATATGTGTCCTGCCTGGGAGGTGTGTCTCATATATGTGTCCTGCCTGGGAGGTGTGTCTCATATATGTGTCCTGCCTGGGAGGTGTGTCTCATATATGTGTCCTGCCTGGGAGGTGTGTCTCATATATGTGTCCTGCCTGGGAGGTGTGTCTTATATATGTGTTCTGCCTGGGAGGTGCATGAAGACAATCAGTTCCTCTGATCTGCGCCTGTCCTGCGCGGCGGGGGTGCGCTGAGGTTTGTTCTTTCTGTGGGGCCTGAGAGACTTGCACTCCAACCCTGCTCTAATGGGAGGTGTTTGGCTATGCCCTGCCCAGGCTACCCTCTGCCCAGACTGTCTTTATGCAACACACGCTGTACCAGACACATCATAAAAGTATTAAACATCCAGCTGGCGTGCTGCCCTAGTCAATCCACGGACCATGTCATGTAAGGACACCCAAACTACATCAACCGGTCGTGTCACATCAACCAAAGACCTATTCCCTGTCCTGCACCCGTCTTAACAACAAGTAAAAGATAGAAATGGCGGCAAATAAATAAGACACATCCCCCTTTCAGAAATGGAAGGGTTTAGCCTGCTTTGTAAGAGACTTTATGCTGACACATTTGCTTCTTGCCCTGTTTACTTAGCACTAGAGTTTGACTGACGGGTCAATTTAGGGTTTCTGTACCGTGGGACATGTTATATTTCTGCTCCTGATCTGAATGGCGTTTTTATCACTTGTGACATAAGTCTCGGAGCACTTCCATCAAATCTCGGCATGTCTTGTCTGATGGCGCATTTTCAAGCATAGAATTAGAGAATAGCCAATTGCCTAGCTGCCATTCGACTTCGCCATCATGGCCCCATACTGTTGCACTCTTAGAATATCTTATTCTTATTTCTTAAAATAATAAATGCCAATTTTTTAAACATGTAAATCACATGAAATGCATATTGAAGGAAATACGAATACGATAGTTGTTATTTTTCTTGTATTTGTGTCAGCTTCTTGAGATTTGAGTGACTCAAGTACAAGGGAAATAGGGAGAGCTTTGAGACAGCCTGATTTGCGTGAGAAGCGATTGGCCCTTTTTGTGTCACATTTCTTCAATTATGTTTGATTGATTAGAGTTTATTTTCCCCTTTTTAGGCATTAATACAAAAGTACATTTACATAAGCGACCAAAATGAAAATAGATAATCATCGCAAGGCTTTTAAAAGGAAAATGACAAAACAGTAAATGATGACTTGACAACGCATGTTGTTGAATACCTCAAAGAATTGCTTACATGACAATTGAATAGGGGATCAACTGAGAATTATATTAAGCGCCGTTCCTATACCTCCTGATGAATTATCTGTTGTAATATAGAAAGGTAAGATCAGCTGGCATCGGATTATTTGTAATCAGATGCTGTGGTTTCTCTGACTACAAGAGTGCCTCTCACAGCTGTTCAGTTGAACAATTCAAAACATAAATCACATACTCCTTGAGATATCAAAAACCGCCATTGTAGAATAATGTATTCGCTATTGTTGTATCCTCTCGAGGACGTCGACCTTTGATTAGAGACATTTTAATTTCCTCTGAAAAGAACATGGGTTTTTATCCTATTCATTTTCGTGATATACCTTACTTGATTACATTCATTATTCTAAAGTAATTTTGTGAAACCAATATTAATAATATGCTGAAAATTAAGAATGACTTCATAATGTACTAGGTTTCTATGAAATTAGTGCTTATCATGAGAAATGTTTGCTTGGTGAGCGAATAAAATTATGATTTTCATCACTTGTATACATCAGTTCTAGTAAAAAATAATACATACTTTTGTTTCAATCATAATAAGCGGCAGTTCCCAACCTTATAGTATTGTAGTTTAAGAAGTCGACAAAGAAAAACAAGAGAGCAATGTTGCAGAGCTGCAAGTATTTTCATGACCTATCTATAAATAAACTCTTTTCATTTAGGAAAACATTGATGGATCTATTATGCTGTGATTTCTACAGTCTTGAGTAATATTAATTTTTCTATCTCGGTCATACTGTCAAAAGCTACATAAACTAATTATAAGTGATTTTTATCAGCGCTATGAACAGACTTGTCTGGTATCAGCGCTATACAAATTTTATTATTATTATTATTATATTATATTATTATATTTGTGTGTATCAGTCTATTTACCTTTTCAGTGGTGAAATGTTTATTTCATCAAGTTCCATGATAAATTCTACAATATTATCAGAGTCTCACCCTTGATTAACAGGATATATCATGTTCTGAAGTTATAAATTCAACATATTTTCTGAAAGAGCACGGTTATTCCACTGATTGAGTACGGTAACTTGGTTATTTTAAATTGCAGACAGAATCTAGTGCATAAATGCACTACTCTTATAAGGCATAATTCACTTCAAAGACCTATCCCAAAAATTAGAAAAAAAATTGATAGTTCTTTCAAATTAATCAAACACCATGTTCCTACTAAATGTAAAAACCAACTTTATTTTTCATATGTTTATTCAATAATAATTTATGGCATAGAAACATATGGAAACACTTCAGTTACCAATTTTGCTATGTTACAAGGAATAAAGAATAGGGTCCCAAAAATTCCCTTTAACTTAGATTGCTACAAACCAACTTTACTTTTACACAAATATCTCAACCTATTACATATACAAGACATTTATAACATTGCTTCTGCAACAACTGTTTATAAACAAAGGCACAACATGCTACCAAATATATTCAATAACTATTTCTCTTTAAGAAGTGAAATATATAATATCAATACTAGATACTCCAATAAACTATACCTCATTAATGTTAACTCAAATTTCGGTAAAAATACCTTCAGATATTCAAGTTAAAAAGATTTATATTATATAAATAATGATATTTTATAATGCAACTCAATTAAATCTGCAGTTAAGTCTTATTAAAAACTGTTAGATTTCATTTCAAAAGACCTGACAAAAATTGAATACGGGACGTGGCGCAGTTGGTTAGAGCGCCAGCTTATTAGCACCAGTTCCTCTGTGGTGATCCAAAGGTCGTGGGTTCGAACCCCGGCCGTGCCGGGATTGAACTCATGATACAATTTCCCACATGAGCTGAGGCCCGTGCCTAAAGGGTTAACCCGTTGTCCTTGTAAATCTGTGACCGGGTGAGTTGTCATGTCAAGGACCTGCGACATGACAATTCAGTGAGGCAGCACTATATCTGCTACAAGTAGGTCTCATCACGAAATGACTGAAATACTGTTGAAAGTGATGTAAAACCCCAAACAAACAAACAAACAAACAAACAAATCAGTGGTGGAGTGGTGAGTCTATCGATACATTCTTCATAAACAAAAATCATGGAAATTGTTTTTGTTTTGTTTGGTGTAATTTTTGGTTTGGTTATAGTAATTTTTGTTTTGTTTGTTGTATTTTTTGTTTTGTTTGTCATTTTTTTCCCATCCGTGCTACATGTGAAGCACCACTTTTTCTTGTTTAAGAATGACATGGATTTGTGCAACAAGTACTAGCTTACAACTGAACATAACAGAATGAAAATGGGATCAAAAATCAGGTAATTATGTGAGGATCTGTTATCAGTTTTAACAAAGAATGCTTGCCCTAAGAATCTATTTGGAAAGACTTGACGAATGACTATATTCTGGGTATATTCATGTTTAATGCCATTTATTACTTACAAAAATGCTTGCCCTAAGAATTTATTTGGAAAGACTTGACGAATGACTATATTCTGGGTATATTCATGTTTAATGCCATTTATTACTTACAAAAACCACATGTGTATTTAATCCACAAAGAAACTGTCGTTGGCATATCATGAATTTTCTCTTTATATCCCAAAGGTGCGCCCAGTCAGTTTTGAATCAGAGAGGCTCTGTAAATGCGCCATAACCCCTTAACATAATTTTTAAAGCCTCTCTGTGTCACCTGTATCCCAGCAAAGACAGTTCATAATACCCATGTCATTTTAAGTTGTGGTTGGTAATGTGGAAAGTTATGCTAAATTTATGTTGTAAATTCGAAACTTTTTAATGTATTTTCAGATATGTAGTAATAATGTAAATCTAATTCTAAATATGAAAATTTTCAACAGAAGTAACTCACATGATGGTTGCTGCAAAGCTAGTTGAATGAATCCATTATTGAAACTTTTATGCTTTCAGCTGTAAAACATCCAGCAAAAGGAATGTAATAAGTTGATGAGTCACATATAAACCATGCAGAGCATGCATGTATATTAAAGTGGCTAAGCACAACAATAAAGACAAAGCACACCTAAATGAAAATGTTGCAAGAACGGTGTGTTTTTATTGTTGCTTTGTGTGTGTGTGTGTGTGTGTGTTTGTGTATATATATATATATACATATATATATATATATATATATATATATATATATATATATATTGTATGTGTGAATGACGTCATGGTGACAATGATTCCAACATGTTTATCTTGCTGATAACATTAGGTGCAAGATGGACTATCTATATTCTCCAATCTATAGTGAAACTTGTTTTATCAAGGAGTGTTTTTTAATAACCCATATATTGTCACTGTACGACTATTTGACAGATTTGTGCATCTCGTATCCTCACACAACTGGTTTGTCTTGTTGATTTATCTTTCTACTCCAATTTATAAGGGAACTGGTTTTATCAAGGTATGTCTTTTTAAATTTTTCATATATTTTGTCACATTAAAATAAAGCTTGACATGTGAACGAACAAGCGTACATTACTCTCATGAATTGCAGTACTCAATGAATTGCAATTTTTTTTATCTTTGTGGGGGCGATGTATTCTGTGCAAGGTTATTTTATTTCATCTAATGAAAACAAACATCCAGAAAGTGGCGTTTTTATATAAAGATATGGAAGTGTCGTTGATTATACAGTTCAATCACAACAGAATACGGTCTTTATGGCGTTTTTATGCAGAACGTTTTAACTGTTTTTCATGATTTATTAATCACTTTACAGTCTCCACGTCTTCCTACAATCTAACATTCTTACCCATAAAACGTTAAATGGGCGGCATCGTACCCGGGAAACATCAGGTCATGGACAAAGTCCAACTACAGACATGCTATATAACATCAGACAGAGTGAAAATCTCAAATTGCAATAGCCACCGGCGACGTGAAAGTATCACCAAGTCTCAATAATTTATTTGTTTTCTGTGTCTGAAGTCAATTGCACCTAGTTTATGACAGGATTAATAGTAGTTTCAAACGTATGTTTTCACAGTTCCATGTGACTTGTAATTCGTCATGGAAAACAATACAAGAAGACAGCATAGATGAAGAAAAACCTTTTTCAGAGTTGCAATGTCTTGGAAAAATATAGACGCCAACATGTTTCGTGATATAGGCTTCGAAGGAGATCATCCAGGGGGTTAGCATGCCCAACCTCAACAAAGGCACATTGATATTATGGCGAGCCCCACCCATCATTCTCTGCATGAATCTCAGATAACTATGATATCATGGTTCAGATACATGATAGACAACTATGGAACAATTAGTTTATACTCAATAAAAACAACTTAAATGGGTTATTCTCTTAATTGCATTTGATGTCACGATGTCTTTGATGCTCTTCATTTCTGAAAATGAGTGATAACGCAAGTAAAGAAATTGTATTATTACTTGTGGTTTTAGCGGGAGATTTGGATCGCACATTTTCTGTGTTGGAGAACTGGAAATAGACACCAAATTATCTCCTTTCAGCTAAAATAAAATATTGTTCTTTCTCAACACTTGGCACTGATATGGGACAATTTGAACAGGTAATTATGTAGAATAATGTAAAAACTGATATTTTATGTGTAATTAGGATATATGGTAAAGATTAGATTGCTGTGGTGGGGTTGGCTCAATTCAAACATGGGATGACGTCACTCTTGGTGCAGTGGGCATGGTTTGATGACAGTATAGAGTGATGTGGAAGTCTGATCTCAGTCATCACGCCGATTTGTTTGTACATATGGTGTGATGTGCTCAAATACATGGAACATTAATCTCCCCGCCTTTCATCCTTTGTTGAAGACCAATGTTTGATATGGGTAGAAAGCCATATGAAAGCATTGAAAGCTAAGATGACACACCATGTTTGATGGCTTACTTTTCACAAAACATTAAAATCTGGGACTGGTAATGGGTTGAGATAATCAGTTTTCAATCATATGGTTACAATATTATATAAAACAGATCATTTGATGAGAATCACCTGATCATATGTAGGAAGAGTAGATCAATAAAGTATTCCTTAATGGAGGTCAAACAAGGGTAATAGAAATTCTATGCCACTTCTTCATCCCGACCCACACATAACAGTAGTATCTTGCTTGGCTATATGTCTGTGAACACTTAGGATAAAAGCTTGGCAAACCAATCACAAAGCATGGACCCGATGACACCATACTTCACAAATGCCTCTACAATCCTCATCTGCTAGTAGATTAACCAGCATTTACATGCATGCACGTAAGCCACAGTCACAGTTAATGTGTGACTGCACCACGGGGCTAAACCATCCACGCACCTGGGGAGGGTCTGATTACATTCTGTAATAGGAGACTTATTGTCTGTCCCATTACACGACACGCACACGCCTTAATGATTCATCTCCATAAGGAGACGGTATATATGTATACATATTGTCCTTATACATCAACAATTTCTGAAGAAAAAATAAACACATTCTTGTTCAGTATCTCTGATGTGAATGATTATTCAAATTCGGGATAATCATTCTTTTATTTTATCATCTGGTCTTAATAGTCTGCCCATATTAAGAATTGGGTCACCTGTCTGTGATTATTGCTTAATCTAGTGTTTATCTCATAGCTCACACCAAGATGCATTACTTTTAATCTCAGAGATAAAAAACATATCCGTCAAAAAAATGCAATACCAAAGGCCCATGACAGCATTGCTTTTAAAACATTTAGCTTAATCATGGTTTTGAATAACTAAACACATTTTGCCATAATTCACTCCTACATATAATTCTTTCTATGGACTCATTTATCAAAGCCAGAATGTTGCCAGCGTTGAATAATCCTCCCATTTGCCTTGAATTATTTATTGTCAATACTGTGATGTAAAACAATATTAAGAAAAGTCTTCCTTATCCTAGAAACCCGTCCCTAACATCATAAATATCATCAATATTTTGTTAACTGCTGTAAATCCCATCCGGTTCCATTAACAGCAGTCTTGCCATTGAGCTCCCGTGGCTTTTAATATCAATCAGTTGGGCAAATAAAAAGTGGACAGTATAGATGGAAGCGACACACTCTACCCGGAGATGACCTTGACACATGCGCAGAACAAGTCAGCATGGAACCTTCATATTCCTCCAACCTATGATTTATAGCAGGTATTAAATGTACATTAATCACCCAAACGATAAATGATATAAAATGAGACGTGAAGAAATGGCAAAAGATAATATGAAGTCTGTGTGTGGTTTGTATTCATAACTGAAAGGATAATTTCCAAGAAACATATTAATGTGTATCATTCTTTGTGGACTGTCAAACATGCACATTATCTGGTCTTGTTTGATGTTATCATATCCTGCATTAAAACATTACTGATTCCAAATCATATCAACATTAAATCTATCATATTATGAACTATAACGTAGTTTTGCATGTGTAGCCAAGTGATTCACTACATCAAAAGGGACTAAATAAAAAAACACCATATTTTATTGATAACCTTGTATGTGTTATTTATGAACATTGTAATAGTGGTGGAATATCTCATCAGAGGTTGCATACGGTGATGGGTACGTCTGTTATGGATGTTTTGAGTCACGGCGTACAAGTTTGGTTTTCAGGTAACAGAGCTTTTATTAGTGTACAGATTACTTTATTAACATCTCCCATAAAGGACTCATAAAGGCGGCGACGCAGAAGGTAATTTTCATGTGCCAGCACCATATAAGGGGGCAGGTGATCCATCTCAGGTGTAAACCTTAATACAACTATCTCTGTAACATATCAGGCATGAGCATCGCCAGACATCATCGCCTTTCGCTTGAAGGCTTTTTCCCACAATATCTGTAAGGTCGTCATCATTCCAACCATTCCATAACTACCTTATAGCGCTGCAATATATAAATACTGATATCATATATTTATGCGCATTATATATATATATATATATATATATATATATATATATATATATATATATATATATATATATATATATATATATATATATATATATATATATATATATATATATATATATATATATATATATATATATATATATATATATATTAAGTGTGCATAAATATATGATATCTGTATTTATATCAAAATAAATCACACCCACATTAATCAACACATATATGTATATATAATATATCAAAATGAAGAAACATGTACATGTATAAAGCTTAACTTTTTTGCATTTGATCTTATTCTAGTTATAAGTATATTTGGTGACATAGGGACATATGACCACACTGGCAGGCTGTGGTGTTGAGTTTACATATCAAGGCCTGCGTGTAGTGCACTCCATAAATAAAGCGTTTGAAGGGGGGCTCAGGTGAGGCTATGCTTCTAATCTACAGACTTGCTTGCCACAACACGGGGTCAGCCTGCGATTTATGGTTGGGCTCCTATCCTGCACCTTCCGCCATCTCCCACCTGCCGCCCGCCCGGCTCACAATGTACACACAGACATCACCGGGGTAAAAAGGCAAAATGTGTTGACTCTCTGAGCAATAATGGCCACTTCTCAGGAAATATTGTCTTCATATGAGCGCTGCGGGAGATCACTTTATGACAACCACGCCACGTATTGATCCTGGCCCCGTACAAAAAGCCATCCGGGTTCTAAATTCCATGGAAACATGTAACCATCGGTACCGATCCCGTCGTCGGTTAGGGGTTTTTTTTGTATCTCTCATTCCAACAAAATTGTGTTCTTTTTTCATTTGGTTCTATCGTGTGATGAAATTCTCTTTAAAAAAGCCAATTATTTCACAATTAAACTGTTCTCATCATATGACAATTAAATTACCAAAGCAATGAGAGGATGCTCAACATTATGAAATCTGATAGAAGTTGTTGTCTACCCAGGTAATTATATATCCGAGACTGTCAAATTATTCTCATTTGCTCCTTTCCGTTTCAAAAACAAACAATCATTTTAATGGTATGGAAATGTCATGTACATTGATAGCAATAATTCTTTCTAACACCTCACAGCTGAAAAAAAGGCTAAATGTTTATTGAGCCAAAACCTGGCGTTAATTTGGAATAAATGTCTACTAAATGGCTCAATTATTGTCACTCACCTGCAAGGGCATGAGCCTCAATTACCAGCTCATAAATAACAACACACCGATAAGAACCAGTCTGCATTTACTGCCCTGAGAACAAAGATCCCAACCATAAATCCCTCTTGGGTGTGACAGGCCTTTGCAACTTGCAGTTTCCCTTTTATACACCACACACCTCTTTTGTGTTGTATTGAGATACATTTATGAATTTACAAACGATCATTAGGATGACAAATTGCCTTATGATATATTCCCGACATGCAACACTAGTAGTTGGGAAAATTACATAATATGTGTTGTCGTTTATGTAAAGTAAAATTGCTTCTGTCAGTTTTCAATCAACTGGTTTCATCTGATCTGGTGCGTGATAAAATATGTATAATAAAATATGTAATAATATTCAATGTTTTACATGTTAACGTGTATGTGCAGTTTATATTCAATATTTTACATTTATAATTGAATTGGGATTTTAACTTCTGTGTGAACACTGTTAAATATAGATAAAATTGGCATTAATCAATATCAATAAAATTGGCACAGTTGTGGACACTATTCAATGTACTTGAAATGATTGACATTTTATTTAGCTAGTTTGATATTGTCTTTGTTTCAGTTCATACTTGACAGTGCCTCACTCGCTGTAGTAGACTCTCAAGTTTTGAAAAAGGTCCACAAGGGACGAGAACAGTCAAAGCTCATACCATATTGAATAACCTTTTGACTCACCCGAAACATTAAAAAACCGTCTGATAAAATAGTCAATCAATGCTTATGTTTAACATTCTTTGTGACATTAAAGTTTTAGGCTTTGTGTGTTGTGTGACAGTTATCTCAAACAATGGTGGTGGGCTAGTAATGATATATTGTTATGATTTAATACCATATTATTACACACATAATCATAAGACTTTATATATCATGCAACAACAACGTTTTTGATAACAATCCGATCATGTCATCCTATCTGACAGCCATATTATTCATTTTTGGGTTATGCATTTGAAATACCATTTGTATAATTTTATAGAGTATATCTCGCTTCCGACCTTCACGGGTCTGTGGTGGGAAAACCCTGCGCTTTTTCTTTATATTAATGGCAAGATATTATTCGTTTTTTATTTTCTTTAAATATCCACGTTCATATCTAATTCCACAGAAAATAACACGTACTTCAGATATACATAATCATTACGTGTTTTTTTCATAATATTAATATATTTGACTTTGAAGGAGAAATACTGGAGTGAGGAACAGTAATGCGGGATAAAAAGCTTGTATTGGGGAGAGCAGCGAAAACAATATGACCTATTGTGTAACCGAAAAAATCGTTTGTAATATCTGTAGCCGAGGCGTGAAAGCACACAAAATATGAAGGCTCTAAGATTATAGTTGTTCGAAGATTGCACCAAAAAGGATTGCATGAAATACTCACAGGCCTATGTAATACACCATCATATTTTAACAGATTCAATTCCTCTTAACACAAAATTTGGATATTTCAAAGTCAGCTGTTTATCACACACTTCCTCAATTTCTTCCATGACACATCATGTCCATTGCAATGTGGGGAAACAAGCTGATGTAAATTACCATCTGCTTAAGTGTAAATAGTTGTACCTTAAATTAAAATGAATAACAAATCTTAAGTGCTAATTTCTTAGGGCATTTCTTCTTCGCAGATGAATTATATTAACAGTGCTTTAGTATTTCTAAATAAAAAGGTCCAATCTAAATTAATGAAATTTGTTTAAAACTAAGGACAAATTAAGTGTTTATTGATAGTTATTCACATCATATTTATGTAATCACAAATATAATTAGCAGGATTATGTATAAATATAAAGTTTGTGTTTTAACTGTTTCAATTATCAGTACTGTCCCTGGCATTATGATTGTTCAAAATGGTCCTCTCAAATTATATCAATGAATTCTAAGGTTGATGTTTGACAAAGGAACTATTTACATGGGCTGATAAACAAACATTTTGACATTTAAACAAGTATAAATCTTGAAACTCTTGTACAATGATATGAAGCAAACATATTGTATATTACCTAATATATATGACATGTTTTTCCCACTAGAGAATATACCTGGATGTGTAGGAGAAACAGTCAGGAAAAGTCATGGAGGATTAAAACCTGAATATGGAAGAGTGGCGAAAGCATTCGCACTGATTATCATTTGTGATAGCTGTAGACAAGCTGTGAAAGCACTGAAAACATGGTGGCCTCCAAAGTTAAAAAGATTTACTAGATATTTGATGCTAACATTTTACAACCATTTTTACACATTCAACCATCATTTTGTATATATATAAATATCATTTCTATAACAGCAAGTGCCATTACTTTTAAACAATTAATGATTAGAATGTTCATTTTCTGAATTCATCGACATCTCTTTAGGCATGTTAACTTGATTGACCCTGAATAATAAATGATAAAATATGCCTTGCACAATTTTGGCAATTGTTAAAGTTTGTGTCTTTGGGGAAATACTTATGAATCATTCCCTTCGATTTTAATCAGATATCAGGGTCATCACGGATTAGAAGATAATTAACTTCGTCAAGAAACAATCGCCGCATGTAAATCTTCTTAGTCTAAATTGCTTCCTGTTGAGATGTTGCCATGATTACGGGATGAGGAGCGGGAAGGGGTCTGTATTCTCTTAGCATGTAAACAATCTATTATTGATGAAACACAAATTCACAGAAAAATATCATGCAGAGATAATGTTTGCCTTTGCCTAAATGGAAACAAGCTTTAACTCTATGTACTACAGAGAGATAATCAGAGAGAAAGATAGATAGAGAGAGTGAGAGAGAGAGAGAGAGAGAGAGAGAGATAGAGAGAGAGAGAGAGAGAGAGAGAGAGAGAGAGAGAGAGAGATTGTGAGAGAGAGAGAGAGAGAGAGAGAGAGAGAGAGAGACAGACAGACAGACAGACAGACAGACAGACAGACAGACAGACAGACAGACAGACAGACAGACAGACAGACAGACAGACAGACAGACAGACAGACAGACAGACAGACAGACAGACAGACAGACAGACAGACAGACAGACAGACGATGGTGAAGTAATGGTTATATTGCCTACGTCAGCATATTCTCACAAATATGCATTTGCAATAGTAACTTATTTGCGCCAGATACGCCAAAAAGCATTTGCGTCAAAATGCATGCGGACATGTGTCAATAAAAGTCTACTACTGTATCTATTATACGGCGTTCACAGTACATTGTGCTTTTTTTTATCACAAATGACTATTACTTGCCATCTTAGACTTAAAGTATTTAACACTTGATAAAATATTTGCATCACATTCAAATGATTGAAAAATGGCTTCTATAGAGCTAATTGTTGAAATATTCTTCTCTGGCACCAAAAGAGACAAGGGATAAATAGTGAGTGCAAGATTAGAAGGGTGTGAAATTATGTTAACTAATTTTACTATATTCATGCCTTGGTCTGAATGCTTCTTCTACAAGATAGGAGAAATTGCTGACAAAGGGTATTTTTGACGCAGGCAATATTTTTCTCCAAGCAGTAAAACAATTCAAGGACATCATGATCTTCTTGTGGTTTGTGTCTCATTGTTGGCTGGTGAAACCTTAATGGCGAGTAATCGCCGTGATTGGTGCGCAGTGCCACCTGGCGCCAATCCCCGGGGAGGAGGACAAGTGTCGGTCACTGGCGTGCCTCATTAGCATGCCGACCTCATCACTCCTCCCAGGCCTCATCACCGCGCCTATACTTCTCTGTATTCCGGGGCCATCAAAGGTGATGACTGGTTAAGACCACAAAGCATTGCTAAGGCATTAAAGCTGCCCACAATGGTCATTTTGTAAGAGTGAAATGCCATTCAGAGCTTTGCACAATAACCCACAAAAGTATCCACTTTCAGAATATATACGAATCCATGTCCGCATTTCCTTGATGCTGGAAAATATAAAAATAGCACTAATCAAATAAAGACAATTTGCGATAAGGATTACACGTAAAGTAGATCTTAAAATATTGTATAATCAAACAACAACAAAATGATCTCTCTCGCTCTCTTTCTCTGCCCCATCTCTCTGAATCTCTTCATAGGTTTATTAATAAATCTGTCCTCCGACAACTGTGGAATCGTATCAAGAGATTCACGCTCCAATGGTCAATGAGAACATATGATTACTGGACACCTAGCAAATATCACATCTAATGGCGAATGGTGGATCTTGCTGGTCAGTTTATTTGTGAAAGTGTGAAGTGTAATTAGCTATAGATCACCGATCCAGTTCAACTTACTTAAGGGATCTTACTGGCTTTTCAGTGGATTACTTAAATATTTATTTGGACGGGGTGTTACACGCCTCGGTGCTTATTTCCAAAGTACAGAGCCATGAAAGGGTTAATATTGTTTGGTATTTTCTATGTGAACTACACATGAACTCAGGGTGAAGGTTTATGTGTGTTATGATTGGGTTGGAAAAAATATTTTCAAATTCACCAGAAGAAACATCAGGAAAAGCCAAGAATATGGTATTAGGCCGCAGTTTCTTGCTTTTCTCCCTTATGGCTCATTTGTCATCAGGTAAGTTGATTATTAGTTACTAAACACAATGCAATCTCTTCATAATTTGTGATATATTTCGGATGGGAGAGCATTTTGCACGCCACAAAGACATGATATATTAGTTCCTTAATCAAAAAGATGTATCTAATTCATGCGATGTCTTTTTTTAACTATGATTCAGTGGCTTGGTTATTTAGATTAACCAAAATTTATGTTTTAAGACGGTATGATATTCTAGACTTCGTGCTAGATTTTAATCTAATTGCTGAAATGCAATATGATGTGTTGCTGAACAGATAATGTTGCTTTAAGCCATTATATTAAAACGAAAAATAATTTAGGAAAACCTTTATTAACATGACAGGCCATGCCTCGTTAAGAATAGATTAAAACTGATTCTTTTTGCAAGGCATATTTTGTACTTGATGCAATGTCTTGATCTGTTTGGACGGAACAAGATCTTGTGTTTCTGACTTACAGCAACAGTTGTGACCTCTGGTGGCGAAGATTGCCGCGTAAAGCTGCCAGCACAAAGCCACAATATAGAAAATATAATGAATTTTGTAAAATATTTTCCTATTCAAAGAAATTTTGCCACGTTATATTTACCGCACAGCTGCTACTATAATAAATTTTCTTTCCTGAAGGAAAAAGCAATATATATTTATTACAAATTTTAGTAGGCACTGAAACTATTAATTTCCTAGTGTAGTATGACAGTTATGAATAGTTATTTGTGTTTGAGGTGAGGTATTTGGGAATCCTGTCATCAGTGGAAGAACATTAGAAGCCTCGGCACGTGCATTTGTCATCAGCAACTTTGACCTAGAAGAAGGTTTTGTGAGACGATTCATCATTTATGCCACAGGCCCAGGACGTCCCATCCGACTGCAAATATGGCGCCACCTGGTTGACCTAGATGACAACATATACTCCCTCGTGGCTGAAGTCAAACACCTGACCTCCTCCGCAGGACAGGAACAGGTATAAATTTCCGAGACGAAATAAAAATGCAGAAACAATGTTTAAAGTAGTATTGAATATGAATCAATCAAATGGATTAAGCGTGGCGTTATGTATACTCTGTTTTGTTGAGAGAACTATTCCCGGATATTTCATCGCTAAGTAGGTTAAGAAACTCAGGCACTAGATGGTCATGTGACTGTTATAAATGAAGTGCCATCTGGTGAGAATTGAGATGGATTACACAGAAAGATAATTATGATTACATTGGAATTTACCATATTTTCAGATAGTAACTGATACATCTATCATTGTGAGGCGCGGCGACAAGATAGGATTCACCACAGAGTCTAGGGAGGGTGGGGTTGCATATAACTCAGACCCATTCCACTCTGGGGCATTTAGCAGGGCGCTCTCTGTCGCCAACAATGACTGCAAGTTTCCTCAAGTTGGCCTTGATTTCCAGTATACATTCACGGCTGATTTCTTCGACAAGAAATTCTCATTAGCTGTGGAAATTGAACCAGGTATTAGTCTCATTAATTATGGAATTAAATGCGTTCAGTAGATAAAATCACTTGGGGATTGTTTGGCACTAAGAATATTACAGGCAATTTTGTAATATAATTAATGCATAATCGTTCTTCTGTAATATCAGATTTATTTACAAGCTGTTATGATATATCATCCTGTGTAGATTAAATATGATGATTAAATATGATGTCACAACTGAGATATAAGGTTTACTGTTTAACAGGTCGGTGAAAATAGTGCCCGGAAGTACCTTACTGCCTTGTACTCAAGGAATGATATAGAATAGTTTTCTATATTTTATTTCATCTTACATATTATCTAAATATACTATCAAATGGAATATTAAAATGTGGATAATACTATAATACTTATCGTAACGATTATTCTCTATCATAACATATTTTACCACATTAAAAAATAATTAAACTGTTTTAAATAAACATTGAAATAGTAACATTTGACAAGCCTATCCCAGCTCATTAATATGGAACTATGCCTCTCCAGTGTATTCATATAACATTGTAATTAAAACACAAATAGCCTAAGGTTCTTTTTTATTTCCCATAATATTCCTCATATCTCTGAAGGGAAACACTCTTATAACTCTGAGCCACCCTCATTCTGGAAATACATGGTTCAAGTTGGTCCTTTAGTGAAAAATTATAAGTCAACCACCCAAGTTTAAATCTAATCATCATTATTTAACACCTGGTATTGTACATTACAATTGCTTGCATTTAATTTAATGAAAATCCTTCTATTTTATTGTTGTAGATATGAGTAAATTCCCTGCTGCTCTGAGGGTTCAAAAAGGTGAAGTATTTGTAAAGATATATTCATTTATCTGACTAATTTGGTCTATTTATGGGAACACACCTTGGAAGAATTTTATTCCTTTTATAAGAATTTTAAAAGATTCACATTGCTCAGATGTTCCTTGCTTAATTTATTACATGTTAGGCTCTCATAAGATTCTGATGCAATATTTGACCAACTTACAGCCACCATGTTTTAGTGTTTTCACAATTTGGCTACAGCTATCACAAATGTTTTGATGCTTCATATTATGGCACACATAATTTCAAGAATTATTCTTGTTTAAAGGTTAAAATGTTTATGGTTTTTCTAAATCATCTCCTGCAGATTAATTTTTATCAAAGTTAGACCTTAGAATTTATCAATATAGTTGTAAATCATAATTGCTAATATACTTCCTCATTATACTTTTCACGTGAGATGACAGCACAAATATGACTTGAACAACTTAAACAATTAAAATAAAGTTTTGAACATATTTCATTAATTTACATTGGGCCCTTAAAAAATTAGCACTGAAGGTTTGTTGCTCATTTTCATTAAAGTACAGCAATTCACACTTTGGCAGATGATAATTTACATCAGCTTGTTTCCCCAAATGACATTGGACACGATGCATCATGGACGAAGTTCAGAAACAATGTGTAACAGTCATCTTCGAAAAATAGCTCCATAAAATGCTGAATTTAAGATATTGAAATTTCTTATTTAGAAGAATTGAATTTGTCTGATGGTGTATTACACAAGCCTATCCATATTTCAGATGCATGTGGTGTAATGAACGGGGGATGTGAGCACATATGTACATCACATGAGGAAAGTGTTGTCTGCACATGTCATAATGGCTTTTATCTGCAGAGCAATGGTATTAACTGCAATGGTGAGTTGGGAGTCCAATGATAATCATCTTATATTAATCTACTCCAGAGGAGAATTATATAACATCTGTCATAACGGTCCATGTCTTAATCCCTTTGGGAAAGTGTTTGACATGCATGACCTTCATTAATAATATTAAGGAGGAAAAGATCTATTTATTCTCAACTGCTGGAACCAAAAATACATCATTATCAATGTTTTAACATATGATTAGCTACTACGCGAAAGGCACTTCTTAGATTTAAAGCATTTATGAAATGAGATTTTCAAGCACTTTTTCCTTGCATAAAATAAATTATATACCCCAAACTTTGCGATCAAATGTCATTACCCATCATATTTCCCCTACATAAATGTCTGTGCCATTTGAAAATGAATGAGTCTTCTGCTAAAATCCGAATCATTCATTAGATACTTTGTCAAGAAATTTTGTTTAGCTGACTAGTGATCTTGAGCAAACACCTGCTTTGTAAAGTCTTGCTAACAGTGGGACACCTTTAGATTCGGGCAAAGGAGTGATTTGGCTTGCACAGATTAACACAGGATTAACACCCTGACAGACCACAATAGAGGTCACATGCTTGTATACATGTGGCCACCTGGCGGTCAAAAGAGTACTTAGCACTTTTAGCAAAACACAATAACCATGGTCAGGGTATTTTGGTTGATTTTAGTGAAGTTTTGTGGCCACATATCATTTAAGCATACCGCAAACCTCTGTAAAATTAGATGTTACCTCTGTGGTTTCATGAATGCCTTAAGCCAAGTTTCAACCTACTTTCAGCCATAATGGTTTAAGGGCTGTCACGATTTAGCTCCCATTCATAACAAAAACCTTTAAATGCACTCCTTACTAAGCAGTATTCAACACATTGAACTTCATTTTCAGTTAGGCATATCTGAATTTTAGGGATTTTCTCTCTAAGGAAAACTCATCATGTCACTTTAATATCGCAATATATCTATCAATAAAACATGAACGTCTAATGTTTTGGTTGTATATTATTTCATGTTTGCAGATATCAATGAATGTGGAGATGCTAATGGAGTGTGTCAAGCTGGACAAACATGCATCAACACACCTGGTAACTTCGTCTGTATATTACCAAATACAATAGTTCAAGGTAAATATTAAACACTAAAATCTATGTTAAAGTAAATATTAAAGTAAAATCTTTGAGCAAATGTTTTTATATTATGTATATATATATTAGGATGAATTGATCCCTTGATAGCTCAATAATTAAATATCTAATTATGCACATTTTTTCCACATCATAACGCTTTGGTAACACAATAAACAAGAAATCATTTTATATACTCCTGGTCAGTTAAAAAGATAAGAGATTGACCACTATACTCAACTATGATATGACTTTACATTTTTAATTACAATCAGAACCTTAAAAAGGAATCAAAATGGTTACAAATTTTTTCAGGTGTAATCTTTTATACATATTATTTCATTCCAGCAGGTGGCGTATCAGCGTTCCACATGTCTAAGCTGGTGTCTCCAGAGGTAATGGCGGCTGTGATATTGTGGATGATTCTACTAACAATGGCCGTCATAGGCCATTGTCTGTATTCTATGTGTGGGTGCAAAAGAACACTTGCAGAGACAAGGTCCGGGCCCCCGTCTTATAGGGAAGATGACGTCAGCATCACAGATCTCAGTCCTGATGCTGAAGATGACGTCACCAAAATTTCATATCCTGGGCATATATTTCCTGCTAAAAAGATGGCCCTCAAATTTTGAATGCAGAAGATGGCCCGTAAATGGTTAAAATCGTGATGATATCTAACTTAAGGGTATTTATGGGTGTTGGTAGTGAGTGCTCCCTAGTGGCAGAGGAGTAAATTACCAAAATACTGTACTTGATGGGAATTGGTACATTTACGGTGTAAAAATACATTCCCTATTAAATTAAAAGCATTAATGACATGAATCAATATTTAAACACCTCAATATTTGAACTATAAGGTATGATTACGAGTATATTTCTTTCAAAATAGTATTTTGTCCTAATTTTCCTTGATGATAGTTTTCATGAAAAATGAAGAAGACAAGCAAATAAGTTCTGCAGATTACACAACAGGAGTAGGCTTGTATTTAGCTGTGTTTATTTCATTTCATTGGGAAGAAAATTCCCTGTGATCCCAGTGAAACAGATTTTCTCATTTTGATTTGTGTAATTTGGAAATAAAAATGAAGTTTGGCAATCAGATATGTGAAGGGAGGTGAAAATTTTTCATATTTTTGAAATGATTAAGTGTGTACTTTACCTCTATTTTTCTCTTAATGTTTTAAAAAAATAGAAAATCTGTTTCACTTGGATCATAGTAAATATTGTAAAGATCACTTTTCTTTTACAAAGTTGTTTGTAAATCCACTTTATTATGGTCCCACAATCTGCAGAACTTTTTCCCTTTAACATTTTGATATGACAAAATAAATGTTGGAGCAGTGGCATATTACTACGCCACTTTTTATGAGATAAAAAGATATGAAGCTTTCCATATAATCAAAGAAATTCCATTGTGATTTTCAAATAATAAATCAATAATTTTATTAGAAAAATGAAAATCATAAAATGTCATTTCAAGACTTGAAAGTTTTAATGAAAAAGGAACTCTTTTTGACAGTTGATCATTTTTCCCGTACTCCTTTGAAAACATTCCATTTTGACGTAAAAAGAAAGTAGTTACCTCTGAAAATCTGCCACCAGAGGACACTCACTACCAACACCCATAAATACCATTAATCATTATGTTAGCCTGAGGATTTTTAGACTGATTATGGAATGTCTGGTATGGAATGTCTATAGAATTATGTTAATAATGTGATATGGAGGTCTACTTCGGAAAAAGAGAGGTTTGTATATATTTCTACTTCATATTAAATGAATCAATCGATATGAAATAGCTGGTCTGAAGTGATAGAAATATCTGAAACAAATTTAATTTAGCTTACTGGCGAGTGGACCAAAAGCATGTGCCAATTGTTCTTTGCCAAACATACCTTTAGACCTGAAACTCCCCCAACATAGTGTTTGTGTTTTTCTATAGTTATTCCATTTGATTCCGTATTCAAATGGAAATCACGTGATATGATGGATTTTTGTTTGTTTAAATATCTATTTACTTTCTCAGGATATTGTCAAAAAAGCCACTTCAGTCCCATCCTACCACAAAATAGAAAAGAATAAATGCCTTCCAAAGATGTCTTGTAACAGGAATGGCACTGGACCTTTAGCGTTAATTTCTACCACTTCCTTACTTTTAAAGGTTGGGCACTTTTTGTCAGTCTATTTTCAATTCTAAATCAATTCTGACTATACAGTTTCCCCTACTGAAAATAACATACACGAGGAACTGCAAAACTTAGGCAAATTCTGGCTAAACAAGTACTCAAAAATAAAAAGGGATCCCGTCTCAGATGTTCATGAATGTTAGTTTTATTCCATTGAACCAGTTCACCGTACTTAATACTTTTTCTCAGCATGGATGGGGTTGTCATTCTAATAATCATTGTAAAACTGAAGTGATTTTCTGTTATCTAAAAGAAGATATTTCGATTCAAAGTTTTATGACTGTCATATCCGCACAAACTGTAGTTTTGAGACAACATTGAACACATAACAAATAATCAGGTGATAATTTTTATGTTTTGTGACGTTTTATATCAATATAGTTTTAGAGAATAACAAGATGTTGTTTTACAAAACAGCTACTTAACAATATCACATATTGATTACATGTCAGGCTCTTAAGATATGTTGATACAATGTTCAGCCATCTTTGTTTTTGGCGCTTTCACAACTTGGCTTCAGGTATCACATATAATTTTAGCCGGTACACAATAGGTGCCATGCATTCGACGCTCCACTAAATTCAATTGTTTTCAGTTCCGAACCAAAGAATTGATTCTCAATATTTGGTATTCTTTATTAAGAGAATCACGCGTCATATTCAGGGTGTAAGTATTATATAAATGAATTGCATCAAAGTATACCTGTGGTATAAGTTTTTACAACTGTGGTTTAATTCATAAAATGAATTACTCTAGCATAACTGTTGTATATTTTATATCATGACATGTGTCTGGTATAATTAACAAAATAACACGTCATGACATGAGATATACATATAAGTAAGGAATTTAGGATGTACTATGAATAACATGAAAATGGTTAAAAACCACTGAGAAATAAAATAGATTGTGAAATGAGTACAATAAATACTTTGATGAAATTTGAAGTTTCCTATTTTACAGTTTTTGAATATGTTTATAAGCCACATTTCCGTGTCAGTCATATGTCAACATAGCTTTGCATTTGGTGGTTATTTGTTCTCCAGATCTACTTTTATACATAAATATAACATTCAAAAATGACTGGCCTCAATCATCAGTGTCTCGTCCAATCTCTATCGGCACTTTCTGGGCAGTGCTTGAAACATAGACTTTCTCCGGGCAAAGATAGTTTTTATAGGAAACTCGATTGTCTACTCCAAATTAAACAGGAATCTTACATGTGCAAGAATCGTGAACGTTTTGTCTGTATTCTATATTCAAACGAATATGTTGTGTATATTCATTGTTCAAAAGAATAAGTTGTGTGTATTCTATATTCAAAAGATGCTGATACAAATACTGCAATGTACCTTAAGTATATGAGCATGTTTAAATCAAGTTAACACAAGGTACTTCCTGAATGTTATGTTTTGTGCTCTATTACTCTTTACAAATATCTTATTATCACAACGATGTTTAGTTAAAAACAATTAAGATATGAACATTTATCAACTGTTTCTATGCACCACATTTTGTCAAACAGGCTTCAGAATAGCTTATGAAACATGTTACTTTCATAAAGCTTGCCTCATAAACATAATGAGAGCCTTAGGCTTGGTAATGTCACTTCACAGAATCAATATATCACAATCTCTGATAAACTATAATACTATAAGTCCATATATTAGCACTGTGTTAAGACACTTTATCTTATTGTTAGAACTGTGTTTACAAGAGAATAGTATACCTCATGTAACCAGACTATATGCAATATACATTATAACAAACGCGCCAGTTACAACAAATAGAAGGGTTAGTCCAAAAATAATACAATTCCTTTTGCGAGATGCCGTCCTTCTGATTGGCCGATTACTCTGGTGTCTGTACCAATCAATAGGGGGCATGGATAGTTGCTGCGGCATTCTTGGCTCTTGATATTCTCCTTTCACATATATTCTGAAAGTGTATCATTTCTATATGAAACAGTGTGTATATATTAAATTTCTCAAACATAATTAAAGAACAAATATCAGCTGACATGCATTATGAAGTTATGAAATTCGGAAAATGAACAGAATGAGTTCATTTCATGATTGACGTTTTAGATGAAGGGTTTCAGTGGCATAACAGGAGGTGGCAACACCTGGTAAATCGTGATATGGCTATTCTCCCAATAGGAGGGAGGCCAGTTCCTGTACGAGGCTTATTGTAGGAGTTAACGATCCCTCCAGAACACGCAGATATCTATAGAAAATGGCTTTAGTTCCAAATAAAAAATAGACCAGAAATGTTGTCTTAAACAAAAAATAAATAAATAAATAAATAAAAAAAAAAAAATTCAGATATCCCTCTACAACATATCCAAAATCCAGCCGCGTGTTCTACGGGGAAAGCTAAAATCAGATTTTGAGGTCCTGGCTCCCCAACTACAAGTAAAACTATACAAATATCAAGAAACTATATTCTAAAAGGTTCTGGGCAATCGGGAACAATGTTCATTCATTAATGGTGGTTGTTCGTCATGTCTAGACTAATACTATAAGTATAAATAGAGGTGAAAAACTCTGTGATTAGGGGATATGACTCGAGGATAGTTTAAATTGTGAATACGCTAATTCTATGACCGCGGGTCACGCTATGTTGGTTGGCGGGTAGAAAATAACGTGTGTCACCTTCCGGTGGGACATAATCTTTCTTCCGGTGGGACATAGATTAACTTTGTCAAAGAAAAAAGGCGATGTGATTTTATCATTGACATTTATCCTTTTTGAAAGCTTTGGCGTATAAGCTTTATTTTAGAAGGTTAATAAGCAATTTATAATTAGTTGATACATTTATACAAAAAAATGTCAAATATCAAACGAACTTCACGCACGTCAGATTACGATAAAATATTTTGCTAGCAAGAATAGTCATACGTGTGTGACAGTCTTTTCATAACGCATGTCAATGAGATAATCTAGCTATAACCTATATTCATAGCAACCTGACAAAGAGAAGCCAGTCTTCTAGTTTGACGCCGGGTTCAGCGAGGCTCCAGACGAGCGTGGCCTCCGGTCCGTGTCTCTGCTGCTGGGCGGTCTGCACCCTCACCGGTACCGTCTCCACGCAGAACACCTCCGCCCCTGCACCCACAAGCAAAACACATCATCATTGACATGATCCTCATCTTTGTAGTGAACTGTTTCAACTTTTCATGATGTAGATATAAGTATTAATTTTGTCTTAAATGCATTCATGAAATGTGCATTTCATGCACTTTTCCTTACATAATATAAATGTTTATACCCCAAACTTTGCACCAGTGAGCTGGTGGAAACACTTGCTTTGTAAAGTTTTGCCAAAAATGGAGCACCTTCAGATTGGGAAAGTGGAGTGATTTAGCTCAGAGAGGCCTGGTTTTCCATTCATGATTGTCCAAGCCTAACAACCTGACCACAATAGAGGTCACATGCTTGTATACATGTGACCACCTGGTGGTCATAAGAGTTCAGCCAGCACTTTCAGCACAACACAATAACAATATGATCAATGTAATTTGGTTGATTTTAGTGGGATAGCTTGCTCGTATGACAGTTTTGTGGCCACAGATCATTTAAGCATACCCCCAAACCTTTGTAAAATTGCCTGTGACCTCTGTGATTTCATGAATGATTTAAGGCATCTCATCATTTATACGAACCTCATTTTTGAAGTGAAATATGTCAACTATCAATGATGTAGATATTAAAGTATTATGTTTTTAGAGGCAATGATATAATGCTGCTTCCCATGCTAATTCAATAAGTCTGAAAATAATTTGCTTTATCAAAACAATATCAAACTCTGATGATATTTTCTCAGATCCTATATTATAAAAAGCAACAAGTATGATTTAGTTATAGTCATCATTTTTTAAAGAATTTGTCCGTAACTACTCTACCTGTATTATCTAACCAAGAAGACACCCTTTCCACAGTCTTGGTGAAGGATTCAAATCTGGACTCTTGTTCGTCGCCAGTAGGTGGCAGCATTGCAGGAGCAAACGTTTTCTTGGTGATCTGTAGAGGGAGTTGAACAAGGACTGACACTTCTGCCCTTGATTTCGTGAAGGCCACGCGGCATATCTGATAGAAATAGGTTATACGACCATCACCCCTCAGAGAATGTTCTGTGAAAAAGCACCGATTATGGCTATTCTGTGGCGAACCTGGAAGAAATAAAGTAATCCAGAATGTTATCTCATCCATTTTTTTCCATTAAATAACGGAGGGATGACACTTATTTGGAATGGTTGATTTGCATTTACTGTACCTTTCTTCTTCACAAAGACAGCCTGAACATTCTTTACTGTGATATCACCCTGCTCAGCCATCCACGTGGCTGCTTTTTCTGTCACGTGACTGAAGTTTTCATAAGAGTCAGCTGTTTGGCTGGGTATAAAGTCCTTGATACCTGTAACAAGAACACACATTCAAATAGTTCTTTATAATTCATTTGTGCAATAACACAAATATGTGAACAGTAAGAAGGCAAGGCTCCACAAATATGTGCATGTTATTCTAAAAAAAAAACATTTATGACACACTATTTCAAAATCACCTAAATTAAATCATTCATTTATCATTGGTGAATCAGCCCAATTAAACAATTCATACACAATTCTTCAATTGCCTAATTCAACAATCCATACGTTATTTCTAATCTGTCACAATAAGAAGATTACATACATATGTTTCTTTAATCATGACAAGAACATAATACTTTGTACTGCCTTATTAAAACTGTCCTGGGAATACTTGATGACTGACCGATTTCTTCTTGCCTTCGTTCATCTGAGATGATGAAGAATACCCTGAGAAAGAAGCCATACTGCCTCGGTTTGGATAGGAGCTCCGTCCAGTAGGTGGCGCTAGCATACAACTTGCCGGGTTTGGCGCGACCCCAGGAAGTTTCCACTGCCAATATCTTACCTGATAGGAGAGCGAGCAAGTATTTTTATGGCAACAAAAACAGCAAAATAGAAGCAATCTTTACCAGAGTTCAAATCACTCTTTAAAAATGCATAATTTATCAAATTTTGTTTATATTTTTGATTGCATTGATTTAATTCAAGTTTATGCAAATCATGATAATTTCCATCCTAATTTGGGTTGAGTGCAAATATGTTGACGTTCTTACCTCATTTTCATTTGGAATTTATAATATAGGAATTTATAATATGTGTAATTATGTACAATATGTGCCATTTCTTCCGTATCTAAAACCATTTTTACAGTTTGATCGACTCATATATAACATTATTTTTTCTTGTAGTAGGTCTGCAATGCCGTTTCTTATTTAATCATTAAATTGTAAAATCTGATATCAAACCAGGAATTGGCTTTTCCTTGATTTTCTTGTTGGCTTTTTTTAATACGGCTGTAAATGTGTCCTCGCTGTCATGCGGGGCGAAGTCCTCATATCCTATCTGGAGCGGGGGAAGTCCTTCCAGGGCCCGGGGTATGAACCACAGCCTGAACCGATATTGGTAGTTCACATGAAGAGAAACACAGTTAAAATTACATTGACCGGCAAGTGTCCGAATTAAACCTGCAGTTAAAACTCTGTTACTTTTAACTGGGTCAAATGTCAAACTAACTACAATTAAGCTGAATGTTGTGTTTTACATGCATACTGGTACTCCAATATAGCCACTGAACATTACATTTTGTAAACTTTAATATAATTCTTGCTTTGGTGTTTTTCATTGTCCTGCCTTTGATTGCCTTTTGGTATCGGATATTGAAAATGCCTCTGTTTAATTAATTGATGCACTGGGATTTATCAAAAACCTTAAATAGAGGACCTTCATGTTGGTCAATGGGGGTATATCAATAACATGAATTCATACGCTGAATGGGTTCCTTTCCAATGAAAGGGAAAATGTTTCTTTTGCGAGATATACAACATAAAGGCTATATAGACATTAACCAAATCAATTGACCAATTTTATTACTACATTTGGCAAAAGGTTTTTGGCGTTTTGACAAATGTTATTTTATACCTGAGGCCTCTGAGATATCGCGTCTTCACGGATGAGGACAGTGCGCGTGTGCGGTGAACCACGTTGGTCTCATTCACCTGTGACGTCACCGTAGACGTCCACGTCACCGTTTCACATGTCACAACCTCTACGTCACCATTGTTCTGCAGCCACGTATTGGCACGACGTAATAATGCCCTGGAAATGTAAGATTTTCCGAAAAATAAGCATACTTTATGTATGCATGCACATGCAAATAAAACACATACGTTCATTCTATCATTCTGTCATAATGATTGGACGATATATGATTAATCAGGCTTGTTTGAAAAAGTTTGATTTGATTTGATTTGATATGTTGGCCGCTCCACTTTTGTCTCGTGGGCACTCAGAGCTTACGCAGCGTGGCTACCCAGCTAGAGGGGAGATCCAATACGCACTATCTCCAATCTGCACTTGATCAAATATATTTATGGACTGTCTCTACACGAGACACCAAATGTTACTTTAACCTTACACTTTAGTATTATGGGTCATTTTAGAACCAACCTATTTGCCAATTTCTAAACATTAGGAAAAGGGAACTGTTCCTT
The DNA here is from genome assembly GCA_949316495.1 of Amphiduros pacificus. Classification (NCBI taxonomy): domain Eukaryota; kingdom Metazoa; phylum Annelida; class Polychaeta; order Phyllodocida; family Hesionidae; genus Amphiduros; species Amphiduros pacificus. The sequence goes on from OX439003.1 coordinate 20,692,265, forward strand.
ATAATATATCTTCACAATTTATCTGTACAAAGATTTGCCTAATTAAAGTTGGAGTATTTTGTGTTAACATGCCTTTTTAATAAATGATGAAGATAATACTTAAGATGGGATGGATGGAAGCTTCTGGAATGATAGGCCTTTGAACTAATACTGGGCATGCACAGAATGAGGTCCTGAGTAAACAAAAATGGTCATAACAAACCCTGCCTTCTCTGTACTGATAAATTCAAACCTTTAAATATCACGCTCAGATAGCCATCCGTCAATATAACAATTATTACTGGCAATAATTAAGAATACTTATATTTTTATTTCATATGTTGCAAACCTTGATTAGGGAATGTAATCATACACTTTTCCTTAGGTTCTGAACAGGATGTTTGAGCACTATGAACAGACTTGTCTGGTATCAGCGCTATACAAATTTTATTATTATTATTATTATTATTATTATTATTATTATTATTATTATTATTATTATTATTATTATTATTATTATTATTATTATTATTATTATTATTATTATTATTATTATTATTATTATTATTATTATTATTATTATTATTATTATTATTATTATTATTATTATGTATTGGCATCTCTTGAGCAAATTGAATAAAGCAGAAGACTCAGGTGTTTGCCATAGCATCTATATATAGTAATATATGTTGAGATTGAAGTAATTCATCTTAAGTAAAACACATCAAACAGTCAAAGCTCGGGATAAAATGATGGTATCCAATTAGTATTTCATTTCATTATCAAGAAAACATCTTTTTATAGTTACTTTTTACCTGACAGACAGATTTTTGGAATGAATTTATTTTCCAAGTCTTGTACAACAGCATGGGGCGAGTGAGAGTGCAACCACCTCCACTAGTGGCAGTCTCGTCTTGATATGCATGTATGGCTCCTTGACAATTCTAATCTTCTAAACGCACCCCGCTATTTTATATAGTTTTTGGATGTAGGCATTGGATCTCAAAAGAGGGACTAGCTGTTACTCTGTGATTGGTGTGGACATTGGGAAAGAATAGCCATTTCTTGTTCATGGGTTGTGAATCGTCTCTTTCTGTGGTCAATATGGTTCAAGTAATTGGCGCCAATGTGGAGTATTTCTGGGGGCACGTGATAGATTCCAGGTTGCCTATGTGCTATTGCGTATGAATATATTTCTATGAAATGTTAAGTACGTGATGTAAACAAAACAGAAAGTTCAAAACATTTACATTGTCATCGCCTATTGACCACTTTGTGTAACATGGAGCTGACATGTTGTGAGGTGTGAGATATTCCACCACCACTGACACTACACTGATGCCACATATTATCAGATCACTTTGCCATTGAGTGATATTTTGCATAGATTTTGATCTTGGAATGTTACTTTTATACATTATCTCATTAAGATGATTTTTGCTTTATTTCTTTGATATGATCAGATGGTTTACAATATACAACTCCCTGCTGGAAAACCACCTAAAAAATTACACAATTATTAACATAATATAAATTTAATTTAAAAATAGATTTGTAAATAAACTTTTTTATTATGTAAGTGGTAAATTTATAAACATGTTGCATACCGAGAGATGGGAGATGTATGTCAGAGCAGAGAGAAGGACAGAGGGTAAATGTGGGTACCCCAGATGGCAAGAGGTAATACCAAAAGCCTCTTTATGCTTTTCTGATGAAGTGTATGGGGGTAAATTTGACCGAGCTTCAGACCCTTCCTCACTGACCCATACAGCATAAAAGATTCATAAAGGATGGAAGCAGTCAAAAGGTAGATTACATATATGAATTAGTTCTGGTTTATCTGATACTGATTATAACAAGTACAAGGGGGGCGTTCTGATTGCAATGGTTGAGCGAAACAATAAAGTCATTACTTACACAACTCACCACAGGTGGGCCTTGCCAACACCATAAATAGATCAGCAAGTTGTTTATCATATGCACAAAAAGTTCTGATAGGTGGATTTCTTCCAGTTTATCAGGACAAGAGGGCAGGGCATGTTATATAGATGGAATTGATAGAATTATTGGAATTGATGGGAAATAGTCAAAGTTGGAATTGTTCAGATACATCCAATTCTTCTCATTTCCAGATCTGGTGATACAAAGAATATTTACTGAATGTGTGGTAAGTATTGAATGTTATTGGTTCATGGGATAGATAGAATTGTTGGAATTAATGGACAATATGCAAACTTAGAATTGTTCACATTAAAAAAATCTTCTCCTTTACAGAATACAACCGGTTTTTCAGATTAATATAATTTATAGGATTGACCTGATTTATCCAATACCTTTAGTTGGATTGATATACAATTGTTGGATTGATATATATGTTATTGGAATTAATGGGGTTGTTGGAAAATAGAGGGGGTCAATTTAGCTAAATCGCGAAAGATATAATGTTCTATTTGGTTGCTAAATATGGTCAGATTAGCATTTATCTGAAATGATCTAATATTTCAATCACTCTTTTCACTATCTGGAATCTGCCGCAAATTGAATTAGAAATAATTAGAGCACTACATGTTGTCAAGCCATCAAAACACAATACTACTATCGTGTCGGTCAATCAATTCCAGGCCGACTAGAATGGATAACAGTGATGTGGTAGTTATGTTAGAATGTTAGTTAGTCATAAACATATTCCAAATCAAAGTGTCCTTTACCGTTTAAACCTTAAACCATACATGATTGTCTTTTTTTTATGAGTTAGCAAAAAGCTTCTTGCTATGGTGATAAATGCACAGCCTATTATGACATATATACATAGGTATATTCACGAATACGAACTCATATAGTATCTTTGGGGGGGGGGTAGAATTTATATAAATATAATAATATATAATACATGGATGAATATATGGACGTTCTGCAGCGGATACTTCATGTATCAGTATTTAAAATTTATAGGTTCAGTCATACAATTTTTTATAGGGGAATGATACATGACTTCATTGGCTTTCATCTTTCACTGACTTGAAGCTCTCATATAGAAAATATGAACAGTATGCATCGATATTGTTGTAAGTGTCTTTGTTATAAAGGAGTTACAAATATATTCATCAAGACATAAATAAAAGCTATACTCTCTATTGTTTTATCATAAATTGGCATGGGAAATGTCAGATGAAAAGATATGGTATATAAATGCAATCTTATATTTGTGTCATGTATGCACACATGTATGCTGGGAAAATAATAAGTCAGATTTTCGTAATAGCACATGTTGACCTACCTGAAATTTCCAGCATTTTTGTTTCCAGGATTGCCATGGAAATGAGGTGTGAAGTCGACAAAGTCAAGTCTCCATCCATTGCCACTGCTATGAGCGCTGCTCCTGGTGCCCGACCGCACGATGGGGTACCTGGTGGAGTTAATGACTTCATCATAACTGGGTGGGGCTGTATTGTAATCCAGGTCTTCTTCTAACTCGAACCCTTCGTTGTCCTCACTGACGACCCCTTCGCCCGCATTGAGTGCCCCCACCGCTGTCCCACGAAGGGTGGAGGCTGCCATAAGCTGATTTCTCCTCTTTGTAATCCACTATTTAATTGTGTGAGTTTATAAAGCTCTGTATTTGTTGTCAACCCTGTCTCCCTCATCAGCAGCGACGACTTTGTCACGTGCCCCGTGCAAAGCTCATACCTGTTGATATCTTTGTAACATGAAGACTAATAAGAATGCCTATGTTCACTGCCATGTTGGTCCACATCAGTTTTATTTGTGTGTATTCATTAAATTAATGCTGCAAGGTTAAAACTGGATGTCACCTGTCGTCATGGGTGTGGGAGCATGTGAATGACACTCTCCACGCAGACTGTTTTGTATTGATTGATCAAGCATGTGCTTTTGAGCGAGTGTGTGTGTGTTCGTGAATGCAGCTGACAGGTAAAAGACGCCTGGAACTGATGTTAGACAAATCTACCTTGATGCTGCTGCTTGAAGAAATTCTGCATGAACATTTTGGACAGTGCTCCGTCTGAGCCAAGCTCTACTCATTCTGTCTGAAGTAATATAAACTGATGTTACAACATGAAGACCATTCTGTCTGAACTCACATTAACTGATGTTACAACATGGAGACCATTCTGTCTGAAGTATTATTTCTGACGTTACAACATGGAAACCATTCTGTCTGAACTATCATCAACTGATGCCATAACATGGTGACCATTCTGTCTGAACTCACATCAACTGATGCCATAACATGGTGACCATTCTGTCTGAACTAACATCAACTGATGTTACAACATGAAAACCATTCTGTCTGAAGTGACATCAACTCATGCTAAAACATAGTGACCTTTCTGTCCGAGGTCACATCAACTGGTGATACACATATAGTCAGCAGCATCCCATTTTTAATTTACAAAATTGTACCCATTGCCAGACATCTGAGGCACATTCTAGTGTGGAAAAAAGAGTGCTCAGCCCAGCAACAATGTCCTGTTATAATTAGACCTACTTATTCTCATTTGACTAATAATGGTGAGACGCTTGAGTAGTTTATTTGACAAATTATAATTTGACCTACTTATTCTCATTTGACTAATAATGGCGAGACGCTTGAGTAGATTATTTGACAAATTATAATTTGACCTACTTATTCTCATTTGACTAATAATGGTGAGACGCTTGAGTAGATTATTTGACAAATTATAATTTGACCTACTTATTCTCATTTGACTAATAATGGTGAGACGTTTGAGTAGATTATTTGACAAATTCGTTTATTAAAAGGATGATCAACATCGTTAGTTAGCCTCTCTGTGTTGAAAACATTTGATGGCAAATTTACCTTTACAGGTCGACTGCAGCCACATTTAACCTGTTGCTAAAGATGATCGGCACAAAAGATTTGAAAGATTTGTGTACCGTTGAAGGGAAATTAAATGTATCTTGAGCTAAATGCTAAAAACAAAGATTTATTTTTCTTTTCTCTTGATTTTGTAAAATAAGATGAAATGAGAGTCTTCATGTGTCTCATTAGTGTTAATGTAAAAGTGACTATTTGTGTGTCTTTCATTATATAAATCCATAAAATTTCTCAAAATGAAATATATTTACAGGGATATTTCAAATAAATATCATGTTAATCAGGCAAAATGCCTTTCAGGCAACATTATTCATTACCCTCCAGATGTGTTTCAAACAACCTAATATCCGTTTGTCAACATTTTGGCATATGAATGACAACTTTGAATCTACTTTAGTGCGTCTTTTTTCTGGTGCAAAAAGGGCAATCACAAGAGTTGATGTCATAGATACTAAAGAGGTCATCTCATTTCACACGGTCAACATCGCAGATCTCATTTAAAGCTTTTTACAGATAAAACTCTAAAGCTTAATAGATGTAACATAATCATATGCACACCAATATGAAGCATTGTCAAACCAATAGAGCGATCATGCTTTATTTTAAATAAATCTTTGATATAAAGATATAGAATGAAATATAATTGTGAAAATATTGAAAACAAAAGCAATACCTATTCTTTTTGTAAACATGTTTGTTTTATTTTCAGTTATTAAGCATTACATAGTATTTTTACTATTCGTTTTCAGACAACCAAGAACACGATTTATCACAGTATATTTGTAACAACTATGTATGCATAAATATATCTTAGCCTGCTAAGTTACAAGCTAGAACAAAAAAAAGATCATTTAAGCAGAATTGGGCACGAAGGCAGGAACATGTAGCACAGAGGAACATTAGCAGTGGGGGACAGGCAGGGACATGTAACACAGAGGAAAATTAGCAGTGGGGGCAGGCAGGGACATTTAACACAGAGGAACATTAGCAGTGGGGGGAGGCAGGGACATTAAACACAGTGGAACATTAGCAGTGGGGGCAGGCAGGAACATTAAACACAGTGGAACATTAGCAGTGGGGGCAGGCAGGGACATTTAACACAGAGGAACATTAGCAGTGGGGGCAGGCAGGGACATTTAACACAGTGGAACATAAGCAGTGAGAGGCAGGCAGGGACATTTAACACAGAAACATTAGTAGTGAGAGGCAGGCAGGGACATTTAACACAGTGGAACATAAGCAGTGAGAGGCAGGTAGGGATATTTTAACACAGAAACATAGGTCAGTAGTGGGGGCAGGAAGGGACGTATAGAACAGAGGAACCTGTAACAGTGAAGAACACAAATAATACTATTAGATCTGACTCGACAAACACAGGTTATACACACTTGCTGTGTCAATTACCAATATCTTGTGTGTTAACACAAATCAGTAAAAATCCTAATAATATATATGCTAATTGGGTTCAAATCAGCTTATGTAATCAGGACGTTTCAATGAGTTCTTTGTGTGGTTTGCTATAAGACAGTTTCCTGCTCACCTCTCAGTAATATTGGTGCAGCAACCAGCACCACTGGCAACTGTGTAATGTTATCCCTATTAAATAGATATTTCATAAGGGTAATAATGGTGATAAGTCATTAAAGTCTGAAACGTTCAACTTACATAGAGCAATCGTATCTATATATGGTAATGCGCCATGATAGATATGATGATATCCTTTTCACTTTCAACTTTAAACAGTAACAGGTTTAGACACGATCACATGCATTCTACCACCCTTTACTGCTGTGAATTGTTTTCTGTAATTTTAGCTTCCAGGAAAGCCACCAGATCTTCCATGCTTGCCTTCCTTGCATATTCTACCAGTGCAACGTTCTTTTCTTCGCCGTTTTCCTAATAAAACATAGTTGTCTGATATTACAATAAATGTACATATGCTGCTACAAGGGAATGGAATGAATAATTCTAGTGAGATGTATATATATATATATATAAGCAAATAAGTGTAATATATATATATATATATATATATATATATATATATATATATATATATATATATATATATATATATATATATATATATATATATATATTTATATTACACTTATTTGCTTTATTCATGACAGCAAATGGAAATATCTAAGAATAGTTGTAGGAATCAAGTCAAATAAAAGGCATACTTACAGTGACCTTGACCTCACAATTGGATCGTGCGCCACACGTTTCAATGAGCAGTTTAGCTACCTCCCCTCTCTTGTGGTCCACACAGAGTTTGAGTAGCGGCGCATCCAGGTCATTGAGTTCAAGACTGGAACTGAACCCACTGCACCTGAGTGTTATGTCAGAAATGCTCTCATTCGGAATAGCGTGAGACAAATATAACTGAAATGAAATAAAATGAGTTAGACAGAAAGATATCTAAAGATAAAATAAGATATTTTAAGAGAAAGGGGATATATATTTAAAGGTAATAATGTTGTTGGTTGGTTTAATACATACATGCAGTTCATATCTGGCTGCTCTACCTCCATATTCAACAGTTCTCTCTATGTCAATTACCTGCTCAACCTGTAAAACATAGATTACAATATTGATATCCCATATTATAAAAGTGAAACTATAGCATTAACTTGCAATGTTGTTATCACACATAAAAAAATGGAATATATAGCGATAGCCTTCAATATATATCACATATCAATAACTCGAAAGAACATCCAATGGTGTACATTATATTGCACGTTGAATATTTAAATCAATATTGAAAGAAATAAAGGATGGTCCATTAATCGTCTTGGAGGAGAATATGTCTTGTTTCCTATGTTATGTCAATTTCAATATTTGTGTTCTATTCTTAAAATGTCAATCTGTGATTAGCTCGTGGTTGTCAAGATGATATACAAATAGCGATATATAAATATTTGCAGTACTAGCCAGTCACTGCGAATCAAGATATTATTTTATTATCGAACCTCAGAAAGCTAAATTATTTTTAAATCAATCCACAGATATATCTGTAAGAATAACTGAATTAATCCCATAAAATATATGTGTCAATATCACTTGATGAGTTGAAGCAATATTGCCTCCACACCTGGAGTAAAACAAGAGTATACGTTACCCTATAATCTCTGGTTCGTCGACCGCGGGGTTTATCCTTGTTAAGTGTTGGGGTTTCAAGTTCTCTCACATACTCGTAAACAGATAAGTTGTTCTGAATACAAACATTCATTATAAATGTTTAAATATAAAGTCAAGAAACACTGTTTAAACTAAGACATACCATCTCAAGTTTACATGACAAAGAAAGCAAAATAGATTACAGTAAGTTTTATCAGTTAGACATTTTTATCAGTATTTATATATCAGGATTCCAGCTTACAACTTCTTTTAAACTTGGGTCTGCACCTCCATCTTGTAAGATGGGCCAAATTTGCGCCCTCTCCTTCAGACACACACAATAATGTAATGGAGTCCTCAGTAACTGAAACACAACATAATACAATTTGTTTGTATCTTTAGTGTTGTTGTTATGATATGACTTAAGTTGACAAAGAGATGATGTATATTAGGTAGATTATATATTTTCAGAGAGATGATATAAGTTATGATATATATGATAGAGTGCAATAGGTTACTTTAGAGAGAAAAGTGGTGTTTATAGAAATATATAGTTAAATATATTTATAATAGAGATAATATCGGTTATTGCAAAGGGATTATAGATTAGTACAGAGATGATAAATGCATCTGAAATCCATGTTAACTACTCACATTATCTCGAGAATTGATAAGATTTGGCTGATTATCCACGAGAAAGGTTACGATTTCTGGGTGTTCATACAAAACAGCATTATGAAGTAATGTCCGACCCGCTTTGTCCTTACCTGAAAACAAAATGCAAATTATATCAGAAGGAGCAATAAATTTATTTTCATTCCAAATATAATTTATACAGTTGCATTGTATCGCATTGTAATGTATTGTTATCTGCCTAATGATATTTTATTCTGTTTTACATTTTAATAAAGTGCACAGACTTCCGTCATTCCATACATTGATATTTATGCATATAGCAAACCTATTATATATGCATGTTACATACATGTAGATATGTATTTGTGTGTCGAAGAAAAGATGAACTTGTCAGATGAATTTTGTACAAGGCCTTAAAGTATTGTTTTTGCACAAATATTAAATGTCAAAATAAGCCCCTAGATTTCACCCCAGGTTTGATTATCTCCATCGGGCTTTAGGTGGTATTCTTTCCTAAACTGTTTGCCACACCAGATGGCAGTATATTCATCTATACGTACTCCATGCACATCTCTTCTCTCCAGAAAGCTTGGATATCGTCATCAAATCCCCTTCCTTGGCTGATTGATGAAGTAAAGCTATTTCATCCTGAAAAGAAAATTGTAACTTGATTTTCGATATCTATTTTATATATTTCATATATCAAATCTCTTTTGTTTACTGTCTATAGCTATATGAAGCATTCTTGTAATGCTATCAAATAGCTTTAAGTTTTATTATATTTTAATATCGCAATATAGCAGCAAAAAGATCCCCTACTAACTATTTTTAGATACATATTGTTATGTCTATGATTATATACATAATGTAAGTTAAAAATAAGCATGAAATAAGCATGAAATCCACAAGTGAACCGATTTAAGCTTTTATAGAGACTTGTGACATGACCAATTTCTCGTTTCTGACCACGCAGGGTTATACCACAATGTGCAGATGGTTTTTTTATCTTCTAATCACGTTTAAGCACATAAACCACCAAGTTTTCAAGCTTCTTTGGTTCATATTTCCATTCTCGTGCATCAATAGAAATATACCCTGGAATCAAAAACAAGACATTCATATGATGGAGGTTATTATACCTTATATTGTTCATATTGGTCCATGAGGGCAAGGATTTCCTTAAGTTCCTTCAATTCCGCAATATCCATAATGCTTTTGTTTTTCTTAGTTCCCCTTATGTCCGAGATATGGTCATAGCTTTCAATAATGAGATTTTCTAGTTGGTATGGTAAGTCATTATTTATGAGTTCAAAGACGCTGTTGTCGATAATTTGCCTGAGACCCTCGCCATCTTCCACATCGTAAATGGCAATATAGTCCCTGGCTGTACTTCCTTCGCAGTCTCGGGCGGCAATATTCACACCCCGTTCTAACAGTATCTGGATGATTTCTATCTTGTTTTCCGTTTGTTTCTTCTGGATCACTTTATGTAATAACGTGCAGCCCAATTCATCTTGCAGCTGGACATCAGCATGTTTGGCAACCACCATAGCATTCTGGTTATCCACACGATCACGAAAGGCCCAAAATGATACTGGTCCACAAGGAAAACTCTCTGAAAGAAACAGCAGTAGTGATAATCATAATTCACCATTCCTTACGATTATAATGTATATTGCCGTCCCAGAAACAACCATTTTTCCTTTTTTTCTATTCAAAGTATCTTGTGTGATGAAATATTTTTTTGTGCCCAACTAGTGAAAATGTACTTGTCTTGTTTGTCTTGGTAAAATAATAGGTGATATTAAAAAATATGAATATAAAGTATGTACCGCTATTAGTTTATAAATCGTGTACTAAGATGACTGTATTAGGAATAAACTACATTTTATATTCTTAAGTATTGGAAATTAGCATCCATTATCAAAATCTCAGAAATCTACTTAATTAATAAAGCCATACCTTCATACTCGCTACTGAGATCTGCACCATAATCCAGTAAAAAATTCACTACTTCCGGTGTGCAGATCTCCATTGCTGATATTATAATTGGCCTAGGTAAAAATTCAGCATGTCGGTCCCACGTGAACCCAACGTGGAAGAAATCATCTATTGTATTGACTTTTTGTTGACCTAGGAAATGAAAAATGTACACAAGATACAGGTAATCAGATAATTACTATCGTACAAAAAGCGTTATTTAATGTATTTCAAATTCACACATCTTAGGTGTGAAAATATAAATATTTGTATGATGAGGGATTGACAAATAGGCCATTGACATAATTACCTCTTCCAAGGGCAAGTAAATTCATCATTTTGTCCAAGTCACAGGCAAAAGTGGCACAAACAAACTCATTGATGTGTTCATATGTTTCAAGAAGCTTCACAATTTCAGTTCTGTTAAGGTCTCTGGCTACCTCTAGAAGACGCCTGTCTCCCTTGCGTGTATTCACTCTGCACCATGAACTCAACCACCGGTTTGCCTTGGTAACATCATCTGTCTGGACTGTAACAAATCCCAACAAATCTTTTGATATTATATGTGATATTATGTGATATTATATGCAAAAAAATCTACATGCTATTATACACTTGCAATTGACCACTTTTAGGTTTATTCTGATACTTTATCACATTAAAATGCATTTAAGTTAAAATACATAATAGGCTAGTTAAAGACTGTTTGTAAGATATCAAGTTTAAAATTTATAATTTGACTGTTATATAAAATAAAATTTAAATTGATTAATTTAGAACTCAAACAATAAATAGCAGAGAGACAGGAAAGAAACATACCAGCGACCCAGAGCCCGGGAAGATCAGCAGGTCTGTACTTCCTGTCAAACACCAGTTTTCCCTTGTCTTCATATACTTCTTCATTCACTGCTTTTCCATCGGGGGTGGTCATGAAAGGGTCGCACCCTGAAAAACAAACACAACTGTTTAAGCCATTAAGTATAACACTATAAGCATGTAAGTCAATGGAGATTCAATCTCGGATAATAATGAAAGATATCTTCCTAATCCTAGAATCAATTAACATGTATATGTATCTATCTGTCCTCGCCACCAGGACATCCACTGGCTTCAGCATCATGTGTCATGGGAAATTATTACAAGTTGCAGTCTTATTAAGATTTACTGTGGGGTCTTCACTCAGTAATTTATAAAAGTCTCTCTCCGTCACTTGAAAGATATATTTCAGGGGCCATATCCGGTCACTTCCCAGTTTTTATGAGATCAGTGATGAGGACTTAGCTATACTAAGTACCTTATTAGTTCAGATAAAATGACTCATGAAGACTTCGCTGTGTAACTTATCAGTTCATAAAACCTTGAAAAAACATACCCGCTCAGATAAGATGTGCCATGAGGACTTCGCCCTAAAACTTACTAGTTTCAATTAGATGAATCATAAGGACATGATTCAATAACTTACTAATTTTGATGGGGTAAATCATGAGAACATGACTCAAGAACTTATCAATTCTAATGAGGTAATTCATTGGGACATGATTCAGTCCCTTGCCAATTCTAATGAGGTGAGTCATCGGGACATGATTCAGTCTATAAGTTTACTTGACTTAACAATTCTGATGAGGTGAGTCATTGAGACATGATTCAGTAACTTATCAATTCTAATGACGTGAATCATCGGGACATGATTCAGTGACTTGCCAATTCTAATGAGGTGAATCATCGGGACATGATTCAGTAACTTACCAATTCTAATGAGGTGAATCATCGGGACATGATTCAGTAACTTACCAATTCTAATGAGGTGAGTCATCGGGACATGATCCAGTCTATAAGTTTACTTGACTTAACAATTCTGATGAGGTGAGTCATTGAGACATGATTCAGTAACTTACCAATTCTAATGAGGTGAATCATCGGGACATGATTCAGTAACTTACCAATTCTAATGAGGTGAGTCATCGGGACATGATTCAGTAACTTACCAATTCTAATGAGCTGAGTCATTGGGACATGATTCCGTGACTTCCCAATTCTAATGAGGTGAGTCATCGGGACATGATTCAGTCTATAAGTTTACTTGACTTAACAATTCTGATGAGGTGAGTCATTGAGACATGATTCAGTAACTTACCAATTCTAATGAGGTGAATCATCGGGACATGATTCAGTAACTTACCAATTCTAATGAGGTGAGTCATCGGGACATGATTCAATAACTTACCAATTCTAATGAGATGAGGCATCGGGACATGATTCGGTAATTTCCAATTCTGATGAGGTGAATCATCGGGACATGATTCAGTAACTTACCAATTCTAATGAGGTGAGGTATCGGGACATGATTCAGTAACTTACCAATTCTGATGAGGTGAGGTATCGGGACATGATTCAGTAACTTACCAATTCTGATGAGGTGAGGCATCGGGACATGATTCAGTAACTTACCAATTCTGATGAGGTGAGGTATCGGGACATGATTCAGTAACTTACCAATTCTGATGAGGTGAGGCATCGGGACATGATTCAGTAACTTACCAATTCTAATGAGGTGAGGCATCGGGACATGATTCAGTAACTTACCAATTCTAATGAGCTGAGTCATTGGGACATGATTCAGTAACTTACCAATTCTGATGAGGTGAGGCATCGGGACATGATTCAGTAACTTACCAATTCTGATGAGGTAAGTCATTGAGACATGATTCAGTGACTTACCAATTCTAATGAGGTGAGTCATGAGGGCATGATCCAGTGTTTTCCCAGCCAGGATTAAAGCTGTGTCCTCATTGGCATCCCGGGAATTGACATCAATGTCATGAAGAGCCAGACGGTACAAGATGCGTACGATGATGCGCAGACGTTCCTTGTGTTGCTGCGCCTTTAGCACAGTATATCTAAAATAATTATTTTGTATAAATAAACGAAACTCCAACCAAAAAGTCCCTCTTTGGACTACGATGCATCACTCGATGTTAGATATCTCTTTCAATATCATATTGATTTGTTTAAGGAGGGCAAAATTACCTTTAGGCTACATCGACAGAGGTCAAATCACAAAAAAATAAATAAAAAATAAAACAGCTTGTTTGCAAATGTAAAGAGAAAAGAGAGGCAAAAAGGCATTGAAAACCAAGTCTGGTTAAGAATAGTATTGGCAGGTTCAAAAACTCGCCTGACATCAGGAGCAAATTAGGATTGTAGGGAGAAGACAATGAGGTCTGGAACATACTTGTGAACAATATAGTGGAGATAGGTCCAGCCCTCTGTCCCGGGCTGTGTGCTGGTAAGTGTGACATCTACAGTGGCAGACAGTTCCAGCGCTCTGATCAACGATTCATCACTCCCTTCCTCTAAAGCCAGGTAGAAATCAGACGTCTCAAAAGCAACCCCTCTTTGTATCAGCTTGCCTATAAGAGAAAAAGTAGTTCATCATATGTTGGATCCTAATTAACGACCAGAGGATGAGTTTGTCCTTCAGTTATGATTTGGATGATGTTTCAAAACCTACTCTCATAGGATGAGGGATCTTGTCCAAAGTCCTGGAGTACTTGCATCACAGGGTCAGCTACCTCGCCAAGATCTCGTATTGCCACCACCAGGGGGCGGGCCACGTCACGTGACTCATCACATTGTGACAAGTTAATGTCTCCTGAAACAAGAGTTAAAAGTTAAAAGTTATTTGGTCCACTCCTATTTATGTAACATTGCGTTAATTTCTTGGTGTTGTTTTTTGTTTTTGTTTTTGTTTTTTTTTCACATTACCAAATGAAAATTATACTTTAATTGAATACGATTTAGAACTGAGGTCGACATCTTAAATATTACACTTAATTATTACTCTGTAACAATTTGTAATAGATGATTATTCTTAATTTCAATTTCGCTATGAAAAGAATGTTGCTCCCATTGCCATGGTTCCTTGAGCATCCATTTTTGGAATTTAATATAAAGAATATTTATATATATATATACAAGTGCATATTTTTCTAAACCGGTGCAGAGACAGTGCGCTTGAAATTGATTGAAGTGCAATTAATTATGATAATTGCGTAGTTTGATACAAAACTGCCATGAAAGTCCATTAAGTCATTAAATGTGATGAATGAATAAATGGTCCATATAATGAACAACTCTGCAGGGAAATACGATACACAGGTTTAATTCATGCTATTCAAATTGATCACAAAATATGTAGACGCACATTAACTACAGAAAGAAATGATTTAGATTGCACTATTGTAATTCTATGATTCTCAGGGGTGGAAGAGCTTTGGACGGTAAATCTGAACCAATCTGGAGTGGAATCTGAGCGTTGCCGTTCGGTGAACATTGGCTAGACTGAAAAGGTTGTATCAATTGTTCTTCATATACCAACGATAGCATCCAAATATTCAAGACAATAACACCATCATCAGTTACATATATGATAATATGTATATATATATATATATATATATATATATATATTTAACTGAATTCTAATGAGATTATTGCTCAATTTTAACACGGCAATGTGCCCCAGTTTAAGATTGCACAACAAGGAGTAATCACCGGCTTGGGAGCACAAATATCACCGTGAAAACGTCCAAAAATTACTATAAAATTTATACTATCATTAACAAGACACTGTTACACACTCAACTAAAATTAAATTTGTATAATTTTGTGATGAATTTTTTAATACGATTTTAATACTTTTTGTGAGAATTCTAGTGTTCTGTACGTTAGAAATGATTTGCCTCCAAAAATGTTTTATAAACTGCAAACATTTTCATTATATGTGAAGAGTCTTTGTAATTATAAATTGTGCAAAGTGATCTTGGTGGTTTTGAATTGTCAAAAATTACACGACTATTAATATTCTTATTAACCAAGCAAGTTCTTGTTAAATCATTTAATCAGATTCCAGCCAGATCCTATTTCAGCAAGCTCCAGTATAAATGTTCTCCCTCAATGTTCAAACCTCATAGGCTTTCAGAGATTTGCACCAGATGGACGTAGCATTATATTAAGAATATATAATGGTACACATACATTTTGTGGAATATTAAAGCATTTAAAGATGCAGTGATTATAGTGAACCACAAGAAAACTTAAAAATATACCCAATATATACCCGCTACCTTAAATATATACCCAATGGTTTAACTCAGAGAATCTAAAATCAATCTGCCATGATTCATGCCATGTTTATCGTAATTATATTCATACACATGGAGTCCGTTCTGTAATTACTTGACATACCAGTCTTGTGATAAAATGTCATGCTAACTCTTATATTGGATATGTATGATCTTATAAAATGCAGTGGTGGTGCTGAATGACCTTAGAGCCTTGAAGCAAAATCTAGTTTGGGTGACACCATTTTCTTTCTCTAATTCAATCATCTCCCCCTTTTTCATATCTGGTGTTTTAACTATTTCTAAACTATATTCACCGTATTATAGTCACCGTTTCTAAGTTACAATTCATCGTTTGTGAAATATGAGTCCATATTTACAACTAATTTGTGCAAAGTCAAAGCTACATAATAGAACAAAACCTTTGTCCAATTTATCATGATGGCAAAGAGTATCTAGCAATTCTTGATTTGTCTAGTAACGTCAAAAATGGTATGTGCATTTGGAAACTCTATATAATATATTAATGCGATTTTATCATTTAAAAATAGCACACTTCTGCCGTGCAAACATGTCTTCTCGTTTATTTGAGAAACTATCACTCTATTTACATCACAGTTAGGACATTGTTAAGTAATATTGTTTATCCTAATTATTTGGCCCCTACATGATCTGATTTTGTAAGTTAATTAGAAGTGCACGTGACTAATGGATAATGATATTCTTTCTTTATGACCTTAATCCAGCTTAAGTGGCGAGCACTTTAAAATGACATTCAACAAACTGGGCGTCTTTATCATACAAATACAGACTTACCGAACTTGTTTCCTATAATGGCATAAACAAGAAGTTAATATGAAGGCTAATAACAAACTAACATAAACAAAATATTGCAGTGAAGCACTGAGAGTATCTCAAGCATACAATTTGCGTGGCAATTGAAAATCTTTCTGAATGCATATTTTCCGAACGTGTGTGTAAATGATTAACGTAAAATATTAATCATATTAATCATCTGAAATAAACATACCCGTCTTAATGAGTTCTCTGACCCGAGAAGCATTGCAAGCGAATGCATTAATGGCCATCTCGTTGGTGTGAGCATATTTATTTAGCATCTTTATGATGTGAATGTTGCCCGTTTCGTCTGCTACATCATAAAGTGACTTGTTGCGTTTTACATCTACCCGGCACCATGTGTTCAGAAGCCTTTCTGTCAAACCTAGGTCTTCTGTCTCCACTACAACATAAAGTGTCCGAAGCTGTAATTCTAAATAAATCTTATATATAATCGTTTCACCGTCATATTATCCAATTTATTGCAATACAATATTTGTTCTGGAATAAAATAGCGCAAACTAGAACATAAAGGTATTTGTCCAAGTGGAGCACTAGGAAGAAAACATTTTGGTTAAGCATATAGGTGATAATCTCAAGATATAGGTGATAATCTCAAGATATAGGTGATAATCTCAAGATATGTCAAACTCTGATCTTTTTGTCTTCAAATATGATGATGCACACTCAACTGTGTTTACATATTATTGTTTAAAGCTGCTTGAGATATCTACATCTATATCGAATTTTCTCTCTCTCAGTTTGAATATTTTCTTCCAATCTAATATTAATTACAAGAACATTTTTTGAATACCTGCATTCCATATGCCAGACTTGGCTGAGTTCTGTCCCTTCACCATGTGACATTTGTGACCTCTGTATGTGTGAATCACACGGCAATTCTTTTTGTTTAAGATGCATGGATCCACTCCTGCAAGCAACGATGTGTAAATACCACAAATTAAATGTGGTAGAAGACGCATTCATCATTGTCGTAAGTGTTTCATTTTTGGAGACTTAGTTGCTAAATTTAAGCCTATTCCTCTTTTCTATCCACTGTTCTTTTACTATTGGTGTTTTCTTATAGTCACGTACATTACAGTCATGCACACACATTTGGTCATGATATCGATAACATATTCAATATAATTTCACTTTTGAATACATGACTGTGAAACTTTGCCATATGATATTGTCATTTCTCAACAACATTAAATCATAAATAGATAAATAAATAAGTATAACAAAAAATAAATAAATAAGTATAACAAAAAATAAACATTTGTATAAAAATTGATCTCTTACCTATTCTAATGAAGTGTTCACAGAGACCTTCTGTTTTGGGTTTGAGGCAGGCAAGATGGAGACAAGTATTTCCATGCGTATTTTGGCCATTCACATTGATGTTTTTCACAGCTAGTTTGTATATGATTGGAATAAGAGGTGTGAATGTGGCACACTTGTCCCACACTTTACAGGCTTGATTCGCAATGTGATGGAGATAGGTACTTCTATCATTGGTAGATCTTATCGATACTTCCTCATCGCTTAAATTGTCCAGAAGATGAAGTGCCTCGAACAAAGAAGCCTTGCTTCCCTCCTTGATCAATAGATACAACGGTGAACTCTCGAACTCCATGTTTTCCTTTGCTTTATAAAAGTCAGCGACTGAAATATGATAAGTATATGTTTACAGTTGCATGGCACGTTTGCATGGTGGTTACATACATAGAGGATTAGATCAGTCAGGGATATTAACACAGTCACGCTGCTGTACGTTCAGAAAGGCCACTACAGTAGGCACGTCTTGAGGTTTTAAGTTCTAAACATTTTCTTCATAAGTAATATATAGACACTTTAAAAAAAATAGAGAGACTTTCTTATTTGTAATATACATGTGAGTTCCATTATCTGAATTTTCTTTTTGTTCATTTGAGACTTGTAAATTATAGTTGGGGATTAAGGGGATAATTCCTTCTTTGTAGAGTATTAGAGAGATCACATCCGATTACACCTAAGTAGTATAGGCTGTCTGGTTGTCTTATCTTGGTAATATTAAACTCCAAAGTATAAGAACATATCAGATGATCATAATATACACGAGGAATGATCAAAAGCAAACCCTGTACTAATCCACTTCACTCTATGTTTATTTGCGTTCCTTTATGGACATTGTGGAACAAAATTACGGGCACCCTCAAATCACTACCTTGTGTTGCCATATTAAAGAATCAATATGCATTTGTCCAAATAAAAACCTCTGAGAGATCGATATGGTCGCCAATTTGGAGGAAATAAGTCACATTAGAGGTTGGAGAGTGCTCCTTGACAACCACAACTCCACCACATGGCTTCCTTGGCAACACCTCAGCCATAAAGAGACCAACACAGCTCTCGTGTTTGTGTATGAGGCCGAGCGGTTGCAGTCAACACGACACCGCTTTCGGTCAACCATAACTTAGTTATTCAGCCCACGGATCCGTCGCTAATAAATATGTATAATCGAGAAATTAAATCTCATAAATAATTCATCATACATTCATAAAATTGAGTCACTTTTGAATATTTTATTGACTGAGAGACAAGAAGTACGTATTTGGTTGTGTGACATTTATATTAAGTATAGGTATGTCCATGTATGAGATTCAGATTCAATTTAAAATGGAATTTTGTCTCACTGATTTAGTGTTTAGATTGGTTGTCTATTTCCATCAATTCGCAGATAAAACCAGTTTAATATTAACATCACTCAATAACGAAGTAGTTAAATCTTTGTTTACCCTCTTTAATTTGCTTTCATCAAATACACGTAGATATAATATTTTTGAAAGAGACAAGACAAAGAAAGGTTTGAAAATTATAATATATAGGCTTAAAATTATAATATATAGACACCCATTGTAAGATAAACAAAAATGATGATTCCTCGTTAAGTACTCTAATGTCTACATGTCCCTGTATGTGCATAATAATCTTACCTTTTCAGATGTACACAGCTCATAACAGAGGTTAAGTCCACATTTGAGTGATATGCGTGTTTCTAAGGCTGGAGTGTCCTGTACACATGTGTTAGTTACACTCGGAGAAAACGTCGCCAAGATTAATGAGTTAAGCTTTGTGATCAATGTTATGATGTGATCGGTCCCAGAATCCCCGGCTTCAGGATGTGTGCGATATCGATTGTCAACTCTGGCCCCAATCATTCATTATGGATCTGTTGAATATGTGAAAATACACTACAGACGACTGAAACCGACGCTGATTACAAATGGTTCTGGGCAGTGTCATTGTATCCTTGTGAGATTAGGTCGAACCTCGAGAAGGGACTGATGGGGTCTCAGATTAAGAGTTTACTTTGCTGGAGGCACTGGTGGGGAAATTACCTCGCCACTGATCTGTCAATGTTTTAACAACAAAACAAATATCAAAATTTGCCTTTGTACTTTACTAAAAGATTTTGTGTCTATATGCCAAATAAAATATCATTTTGTTTTATGTATGTGGATATCAAAAAGCGTGTTATGTCTAGTCACCTTTCGGCGCCCACTGTGCAAATAAATATTGAGCTATTTGATCATATTCAGGTGGCAAGCCGAGGCCCATTGAACAGCTTTAAGAATGGTATAACGAGATCCAATCTGATTATAACTGAGAATGCTAATGCACCAGGGTATTAGATGAGATTATGGAATACACTCAGGATTAGTTATCTCAAGACTCCTGGCGGTAATGGAGTTGTAATCCACTGTGGTTGAGGAACACAGCTGCAAATATTCATTGTCCTTAAAGTGAAGTCTCAATATGTATGTATGTATATATATATATATATATATATATATATATTCCTTATCTCTATAAATGGATATAACCTCCTAATTCTGATGGTTAATGTAAACTTAATATTACTCAGATTTATATAAATTAAAGTAAAGTAAGAAATATTACAGATCTCATGGTCAGATGCACATGGATAGAAAGTAAACTGGAACTGAATAGAAAGTACTTTCCGTATATATTTAAGCCACCTGTGACACTGGACCTTTTTATTATTCTTAATTCATTAAAGAAAATATCAACTTGATTTGTCGAAACTTAAAGTAACTTTAAAATGATAATAAATCTAACAGGAACTGCAAGACCTATACCTTTGTGATGGTGAAGGGGGTAATTATGCATGCATATGATGGTGAAGGGGGTAATTATGCATGCATATGATGGTGAAGGGGGTAATTATGCATGCATATGATGGTGAAGGGGGTAATTATGCATGCATATGATGGTGAAGGGGGTAATTATGCATGCATATGATGGTGAAGGGGGTAATTATGCATGCATATGATGGTGAAGGGGGTAATTATGCATGCATATGATGGTGAAGGGGGTAATTATGCATGCATATGATGGTGAAGGGGGTAATTATGCATGCATATGATGGTGAAGGCGGTAATTATTCATGCATATGATGGTGAAGGCGGTAATTATGGATGCATATACATATAAAATGCCACATGGACCTTATTATTTCGCTTGTGAAATAAGATTTGCTCAATGACAGAGAAAGTGCACAAGTCCTTCACATTTGTCAGCTTAAGCGATGCCAATAATAACATCAAGCTATTAGCAAACCAATCTAATACTAACACATGAAGCGTATCAAGATATACATTTGCCATGTAATGGAATCAATGTTACTGTTTAACATCTTATTATCAATTTAATTGGTCTTTTAGATTAACACGTAAGACTACTTCCCACAGATCATGAGGAACACAAACTTATCTTAACCTCCTTGCCAATCGCTATTATCTATGATTAATTTTATAAGGGTGCAGTTCTTGTTCCGGTAAAGTTTTACAGTTCCGGTGTGCAGTTTTAATGGGAGAAAGAGCAATATGGAGATTGCCAATTGGACATCAGACTGTATTGTTAATGTAATGCTAGAATGAATATTGTCACTGATGACAATAAATGGCTCAGATTCTGTCAATGCCCACATCCATTTAAGGTAAATTAGCATGTGTGAAATTGTCCTGGGGGAGAAAGAGTCAATGTATATCTAATGGGAGGAGGGATGCCAATGCTGGATTGACGTGAGATATTCTGGGTATGGAGGAAGAGTCAATGTATCACCTGGCCCCTGTTCAACCATTTTGGCCTTCTCGAACGAGATTTAATAATTTTGAACCGTCACAAAGTGATTGGAGCCGACTTCTCGCGGAGTTTACTTCTACAGTATATATATATATATATATATATATATATATATATATATATATATATATATATATATTATATATATATATTACTCATGCATCTCTCTTTGTTCAGGGCACCAACTCTCTGCTCTCTACTATGCAAAGGGTGAGGGAAACCCGAGATCAAGTTTCAGATGGCTGCCTGATGGGACAACTTAGGTACAGATGGGATCATTATTTTCTTGATATATATATATATATAAAGTGATGAGACCTACTTGTAGCAAATATAGTGCTGCCTCACTGAATTGTAATGCCACAGGTCCTTGACATGACAACCCACCTGGTCACAGATTTACAAGGGCAACGGATTAATCCTTTGGCACGGGCCTCAGCTCATGCATGAGAAATAGGAATACATTTGCTGAATAGAAATGAAGTTTTTTTGGGCGGGAAAGTATGGCCAATATATATATATATATATATATATATATATATATATATATATATATATATATATATATATATATATATATATATATATATATATATATATATATATATACCAATGGGATGGGAGGAGAAGTATCAATACTAAATAAAAGATACGTTCTCTGGGTGGTTGAAATAGCACACTGGGGTTATGGTGCGAAATTGGAATCTCTTCTGTGTTGGAGAACTGGAAACATTCATCAATGCTTGATTGATGCGAGCTTCTCTGTGGGAGGAGGATGAGCCAATATCTACAGATATACCTCCGGGTGGATTGGGGATATCAATGCAAAATGGAAGTGAGGTTCTCTGCCATGGGTGGGGAGAAGGAGTCAAGAATTATAAATATAACAATGGACAGGGAGAGGGAGTATCAATGCTAAGTGGAAGTGAGCCGATATCAATAAATATATGCCAATGATCAGGGAGATGGAAGATACCCTCAACTCAAGTAATCTTTGTTTAAATATTCCTGAATTGCGCAATAATCCTGATTCATATTTTGTAAATCGTTATTTTGGTATGTAACTCTTAGAGCAATAATAAATATATGTAATAATGTGGACTATACTGTAACAAATTGCATATATATCTATCAGAGGCGACAAGGGCTGGTGCGTATACGTCAGAGATTTCTGTGTTTGCTGAAGATGCGTTTGATTATGAAGATCTAATGTGACGTAGGCGACCTTTGTTTCTGAGCAGATTTGCAAACTGCTGAAAGAAGGAAATGCGCATTTTTCGGAGCGCCACTATTCCAAAATTCGCTATGCGAGAGTACAGATTAAATCCGGCTTCAATGAAGATGCCGGCCAGCAAGGTATGTTTCGAGTCAATGTTTTGTGCATTTACGTGTCCATCGGACGTGTAATTTGATAATTCTGGCTGTGCGATGTGAAATCTCCTCATCCTGGACGTTTGGACACGTTTTCACTCGAGTAGTAAAGGTTGTAGTTAAAAAATGGAGGAAGGAAGGAAATGCCATAGTTGTATATTTGGATGATGGAATAGGAGTCCATTTTGGGGATTTTGAAGGTTCAATGATATATTAAAATCATGTAAGATCTGATTTAAAAGATTCTGGTTTTTTGGAGAATGAGCCAAAATCAAGTTGGATGCCTGAGATGAAAAAGATATGGTGTGGATTTTACTTTGATTCAAGATGCATGCAAGCATCCGTTCCAAAGAAAAAGGTAGACAATTTGATTAAAAACATACAATTTGTGATTAAGCACAAGAGAGCAACAGCTCGTACATTGGCATCTGTAATTGGAAAAATCACGGCTATGCACATTGCATTCGAAGATGTGGTGTTTTTAATGACTAAGTATTGTCAAATTCAGATAGCAGAGGCTTTGTCCTGGGATGTGTACATGAGAATTGGCGATATCCAATTAGCAGAATTGGGTTTTTGGCTGGAAAATATAGAGTGTATGAAGAGCGTGGATTTAGTAAAAAGATATAGTTATACAACGATTGTATACAGTGATGCCAGCGCTACTCAGGCTGGGGCTTATATCAAAGATGTAAAAGGTTCAGAGTTCATTTACAAATGGTCAGAAATGGAAGCCAAGCAATCATCAACATGGAGAGAGTTAAAGGCATTACAAATGGCTTTGTTCTCATATGGTGAAAAGATAAGTGGAAGAAATGTCAGATGGTTCACTGATGCCAAAAATGTGGAAACTATTGTATCCAGAGGAAGTATGAAGGTTGGTTTGTCAGGAATAGCAGTGGCGATATTCAAATATTGCATAGAAAATGATATAAACCTGAAGGTTGAATGGATTCCAAGAGAATGTAATGAACAGGCAGATTATCTAAGCAAAATTCTTGATTTGGATGATTGGACAGTACAAGAAAACATAGTAAAGTTTGCAGAGAGCAGATATGGGAAATTTACATGTGATTTGTTTGCTGATCATAGAAACTGTGTGTGCAATAAATTTTATTCTAAGTATTGGTGTCCAAGAACATCAGGGATAGATGCATTTGCACAATGCTGGTCATATGATTTCTGCTGGATAGTGCCTCCTATACAAGACATATTGATGGTTATTAGAAAAATGAGGAGAGATCATGCAAAAGGAGTAATGATATGTCCAAAATGGATGTCAGCTCCATTTTGGATTGAATTATGTCCAAATGGGATATACATAAATGAGATAAAAGATTTGATTGAATATCATAAACCTACTCACATGTTCTCTGGAGGTACACAGAAGGATTCAATATTTGCCAAGGAGGCATTTAACAGCAATGTACTGCTATTGTTATTGGATTTCACAACATGGTGAGTTATAAATACGTAATTACGATATGATTAATTATTGAAAATATGATGAGATGGATAAATATAAATTGATTGTTTTGAGAGGTTTTACATGTATGAGTTTGGAAACAGCATGGGCTGGCTCACACGGGTGAGTTGAAAAACAGCAGAGGCTGGTTCACATGGGTGAGTTAAAAACAGTAGAGGATGGTTCACAGAGATGAGTTTGGAAACAGCAGAGGCTGGCTCACATGGGTGAGTTTAGAAACAGCAGAGGCTGGCTCACATGGATGAGTTTGGAAACAGCAGAGGCTGGCTCACATGGGTGAGTTTGGAAACAGCAGAGGCTGGCTCACATGGGTGAGTTGGAAAACAGCAAGGCTGGCTCACATGGGTGAGTTGAAAAACAGCAAGGCTGGCTCACATGGGTGAGTTTAGATACAGCAGAGGCTTGCTCGCATGGGTGAGTTGGAAAACAGCAGAGGCTGGCTCACATGGGTGAGTTGGAAAACAGCAGAGGATGGCTCACATGGGTGAGTTTGGAAACAGCAGACGCTGGCTCACATGGGTGAGTTGGAAAACAGCAGAGGCTGGTTTATATAATGAGTTTGGAAACAGCACAGGCTGGCTCACATGGATGAGTTGAAAAACAGCAGAGGCTAGTTTATATGATGAGTTTGGAAACAGCAGAGGCTGACTCACATGGGTGAGTTAATAAACAGCATGAGCTGGTTAATATTATCATAAATGGATAAATGTAAAAGTAAATTTTCATGGAAGAGTCGGATTTATTATTATGAATATTAAAAGGTTAAGCTTGGATATCATTAGTTGTCTCTCATGACTGAGTTCGGATATAACATAGCACAGCTGAACCATTGGAGTATGGATATTGCAAGTACATATATTTTGGAACAAAATCTATACAAGGTTATTGGGATTGTGAATGTATGAATTTGATAAAAAATAGTAGTATAATAAGCTAGATATAAGAATATTAGATCAGATTAATGCTTGTTGTACAATATGTTTCAGAGTGGGTGAAACCACGGATAGGAATATGGCAAAAGAAAACAGAGTTGAAAAGTGATGAATTGAAAGAACTATCCAAAGGTTTACCAACAGTTTTTGCACATGCAGCTGCAGACTCTACAACAAGGCAATACATGTATGGGTTTCAGAGATGGAAAAGATGGGCCAATAATTTTGAGGAAGTGAAAGATTTACCAGCTGACTCTTATCACATAGCATTATATTTGCTATCTTTGATACAATCGGCTCATTCTAGTTCTGTCATAGACTGTGCAAGATTCAGCATTGCTTGGGGACACAAAATGGCTGCTTTTGAGGATCCAACATTGGACATTTGTGTGAAAAATGTTGCAGAATATGCAAAGAGGTTATTTGCGGGAGGAAAGGTCAAAAGAGACATTGTGACATCAGATATGATAAAAAAGTGTGTGGAAATTTCAAATTTGTATTCACTTAGAGATTTAAGAAGTGTGTGCATTGTTATTCTCTGTTTTGCAGGATTTTTGAGATATGATGAAATGAAAAATCTGAGAGTGGAAGACATTGAGTTCAAACAATATTACATGTCAGTGTTTATAGAAAGCAGTAAGACTGATCAATATAGAGACGGTGCCAGGATTATAATAGCTAAATCAGGATTAGATACTTGCCCTTATGATATGTTGAAAAGGTATATGAGATATGCAGGTCTAGAAGAAAAAGGTAAAGAAAACAGGTATTTATTTGGAGGAATAACAGCAAAGAAAGATGGTTCATATCAGCTGAGAAAGAAACACAAGGCAATGTCTTATACTTGTGCCAGAGAATTAGTATTGAAATTGTTCAAGAAGGCTGGTTTCGGAAAACTGAGGCTTGGTATGCATTCTATGCGGGCAGGCGGAGCAAGTGCTGCCGCGAATGCAGGGGTAAAGGATCGGCTGTTCAAGAGGCATGGCCGATGGGTGTCCGAGAAAGCAAAAGATGGTTATATTAAAGATGATTTGAATGAATTATTGTCTGTACCTAAGTGTTTAGGCATATAGAATACCAACAAAAGTTGGTCTTGGAGAAATTGCTAAGATTACATTTATATAATGGATAAAAGAATAATGAATAAAATATTATGTTAGATGGATTAAGGCTGATACTGAACGTATCTTGATTGATCGTAATTATATATATAAGAAGAATGTGATTTAGATGTTATTATATGTATCGTCATAAATTTGAATTATGTTAGATGGATTAAGAATATATTAAATGTTTAATCATATAGATGGATTAAGGGTAATGAAGTTGATATTAAAAAATTGAGTAAGATTTTCAATATTGATTTTTATGATGAATATGAAATCATAAATTGGAAGATAAATTGAATTATAAATAATAAAATTGGTTAGATACTATCAGTAACAATATATTGTTTATGTTATTGTATCTGCCCGTTTTTTTATCTCGGTGGTGTAGCTAGCTCGCTCACAACAACATACTATTGTGTTTGGTTGGTGTTTGGGGATGAGTCGGGTGGGGAGAGTGACGAAGGATCATAGATCAAATATAAATGTGTTTATATTCGGTTGAGTGAAACGAATTAGAATATAAAATAGGTTATATTTGGATATGCTGGTGGTGAGCTGTTGGCAGGAGGGACAGCTGAGTTGTTATGTCACAGGGTCATGTTCTGTGCTTAGTTGGGAGGTAAGAGATTTGTGTCATTCTCAGTTAGCTATCCACCAAGGTCAGGCTACTTTCCTGTTATTTTAATTTTTTTTTTTTTAAATCCCGAGAATATGGAATGTTTGTAACTCCATTGAGGCAAATATTTTATGGTATAGATGCTCAGGCTCGGTGCACCTCCTCTTTTTTCCTATAGGTTTTTGAGGTTGGGTGGCTCATAGCATCTATGCCCAGATGGAACAGGAAGGTGGTTGCCACAGATGTATTGTTTGATTTTGTAATGTTATATATTGGATAAAAAATATATATTTACATATAATGGAAATGAATAAGATATTTTAATATAATGGTTATTTACAGATATGTTTAGGTACTACTTTGGGTTTGGTTGTGGATTTGGCTATGTTTGGCTTTCATTATATATTCAGTATATTTTGGCTTTCATTATATTTGGAATATTTTGCTTATTTT
Organism: Amphiduros pacificus; assembly: GCA_949316495.1. Classification (NCBI taxonomy): domain Eukaryota; kingdom Metazoa; phylum Annelida; class Polychaeta; order Phyllodocida; family Hesionidae; genus Amphiduros; species Amphiduros pacificus. The sequence continues at coordinate 20,719,922 of OX439003.1, forward strand.
GGCTTACGTTTCGGACTTTTGTATCTGCCTTATAAGATGATGTTTTGGAATAAATGGTGGTGTAGCTAGCTCGCTCACAACAACATACTATTGTGTTTGGTTGGTGTTTGGGGATGAGTCGGGTGGGGAGAGTGACGAAGGATCATAGATCAAATATAATACTGTCCACCAGAGGCACACGCAAAACATTTAACTCTGGCCAACCCCGATTAGTATTCTTCTGCCACTACTTTCACTGGCCATGTGCTCCAGAACTTTCAGTCCTTTATCTTAGAATGTAAAGTTGGCCTGAGTTGTATTAGATTTCATTCATTAACATTAGAATATATTTCCTTTGGATGTTCAATCAGAAGTGCAAAAGATTAAAAGAATTCCAAATGTAAACAAAATCGGCCATCTTGTAAAATTTATACAAGTAAAGGGATACAATTAGACTGTTGTTATAATAGTGTTGTCTTTACAGATCTGTTTATAAATAAGGTAATTATGCTAATGTTAAAAAGATGTTATGTTTTTCAAGTTTTCTTTTAGTCATAACATGTGATCATACATGCACAGTGAACTGCATAATGAATAATCATTAAAACGGTTTACTCTTGGCTATCAATCAGCATTAGACAATCAATTGGCCCTTATTGCAAATACAAATATTGAAGAACAAGGATACTCGGGAGCTTTATGAATTTTTTTTATTGAAAAATTGTTGAACAGAAATAACAAAATTTAATACAAAAATATAGGCAAAACACATATTGTGCATTTGCAGAAAACTGAATTGTAACACCAAGCTTTATCACAGTTCAATATGCTCTTTCATTTTAAAAACCACTTGATTGTCATCACTCTGAATTCCAATCTGCTTCAACAGACCTTCCTTGGGTATTAAGTTAATTGGAAATTGATATTTTACAACTGTGGCTTTCATTTTATTTTCATAAAGTGCAGAACTGTCTCCTAACTAAACTCCGTAGGTAGAAGCTTGTTTCATACATTAGACAGACATTTAATATACATGATACAAAGAGGTTCGACGCCCTGCTCTTAAATATCATAATGTAGTAAATTGGACAACGTGGATGAAAAACACAAAAGAAATGCAGCACTCGTATATTAAATGGCAAAATAATAGTGGCTAATTATCACAGTTATTAACTTAATATTCATCACAGAATTCAATTAGCATTAGAACATATCAAGTCACTCTAGTCCCAGCACTTGTGCTGTCGCGTATGATAGAATCAATCTGTTTTAGTTTTCCATAAAATACAGGTAAATGATCAGCAATATGATGCATTAATTATACAAGAAAAAGTCACGACAATTTACTTATCAAATCTGTGAGGTGGCTAAACCCACAATAAGGGTGGAAAACTTACATTGGAAAGTCCGTTATTAAAAACCTTCTATATTGTCTATGATGTCGACAACATTTAAGAACACAGCTCTAGGGATTCATCAATTTGGTCCATTATAATAGTGCATCTCTATTTTCGGTTCATATCATTGATTTTCTTCTCAATTGCCTCTTCAATCCACTTTATCTGAAATAAGATAAAATGCATGTGCAGATTATATACATACTGGTTCAATAATTAATATCCTTTGGAATCAAATCAAATCTTATTTACTATCTCCTATCATTTTTCAAATTAGTGTTCTCCAATCACCCATCGGCAAAGCCCAGATAGGTGATCTGGAGAGGTCTGAGATTTTTGCTTTTTGGTCATAATCTCGTTCAGATGTGATTTTTTAAATACCCAACTGTTTAAGTGATAATTCATATTTTATGTATGATTATGTCTAAAATCTCACAAAAAAGCTTGATTATTTTTTGGATAACATTAAATAAAGAAAATATAAATACTTGATAATAATCGCCAGCTGCAAAAATTGAATCAAACCCGTTTTAACGGCAGTTGAAACGGGTTCAATTTTGACGTTTAAACGGGTTTACCAAAGTTTTTGCAGCTGGCGAGTTTTTACTTCACTAGAGCTCAATCAACTCCACCAAACTTTTCTTTGGTTGGAGTTGGTAGAGACCATGGACGTTCGACAAACCCCTCCAGATCACCTATCTGGGCTTTGCCGATGGGTGATTGGAAAACACTATTTTTCAAATGGACACTTTTTGAAACTGTTTGGTTACTAGGCTCTGATTGGTCGAAACAATCGCTATTTGTTTTGCACAATAGCCGTCACGTCCCAAAGGTGTCACGGCAAATATCCAAGTAGGTCAAGAAATATTCACGTTCAAAGTTCAATGATATTTGTTGGTATCCCATCCAGATATTAAACCGGAAATACTATTTGACAGTTCTCATATCCCATCGACTTTTATATTGGAGCCATTTTACTTCACCCCCACTTTAGGCCTTTAGACTGTCCCATTGTTCTTGATACGGACCATTCAATTTGGCTCAATGATTGGTCTCACGATGTCATACATACTTAAATCATTTTAATTCATTATTTAGCCAAGGTATTTATGGAAATCTACCATTTTACTACCATTTAATATTAATAATTACGGCAGTTATTTTCAGAGCCAAAAGGTCCGGGGGGGGGGGGGGGGTGCTTTCATAGTCAGCGTTACCGGGGAAGCTGGGCTAAATAGGGCCCTTTTGGCTGATATTTACCCAAAGACGGATTAGGATATTTTATCATCCCCTTTTCCAAATCTTCTAACTCAGAGCATGTTTTGTCACCTTCATCCTTATCCAGGTTTGACTGTTATCTTCCCTTATGAACCTTTTTTATGCTGTGAGGGTCCATACAGGGACTGGAATAGTATTCAGAATTGTACCATTTTTACACATATCTCAATCCTAAATTTCCCCAAGTTATCCCCAAGTCCTCCCACTGACTATCTATGTCAGTTTTGCATGTTTCTTGATCAAAGGAACATAAGTGCCATCTGCTGGGACAGTAGGCCAGTGCCTATTCTTCTCATGGTAAAGAATGCTTTTCATTACTGGGGGAGTGCTGTTACTATTAAATATACAAAATTTATGAAATATGGCTAAAGTATGAAAATGTGTAAATGCTTTTTGTTATGTTATATAGATATTGAATATACAACTCCAAAAACAGGGTATCATTTTCTTATTGCATCACCCCAAAATCAGGGTATTCCTAAATGAGGATATCAACATTTAAGTTCGTCCTACATCAGGGTTCCAATGGAGAGTATTTCCCTAAATCAGGTTCTGGGTTTTTCAATTCCAACCCAGCCTCTGCAGGTTAAAATTAACCCACGGGCAAAAGGTAGTAAAATCTATGTTTCATTTATATAAGATGCTATTGTTTCCATCTCTCGCTGGAGAGAAGATAATATTTTATGACTGTGAACCCATCGTTTTCTTCATTTTCAAGGAGAGGAGACCAGTTGATGGATATTGACAACTTTGGGACCCCTTGCCCAATCGGCGTCAATAGTCAATCCGCTAGATGTTACGTCAGTCAAAGTCAGTCATTATACAGTGGATATTTCCATGACGGCCCCGAGACTGTCAATAGTCGTCCCAAAGCTGTCACGCAACATTATTCAAACCTTGCAATTGTTTCGGCTCCCGTGATTGATCCGAGAACCGCATGTTAACAACAGTCCAAGTATTATCATTAGGATACTAGTATATACTGAATTGATTCAAGAAAATGAAATGATCCTTGCAGTTGAAGATACAGGCTGAACAATGGGTTAGGCCCATCTTATAGCTTAACCGCAATGTGCTATTCTCTCGTTTAAAATAGAAATGTTTATAATTACTATGAAAATAATCATAATCTATGAGTATTATTTGTCTGTTCCATTTGCATTCCATTTGAGATTTTTTGGCTTACTTACAATTACGTTATTTTAACCTTTTTCCGATGTCCTCGTAATAATCTTCTTTTTTCATTAAACAAGAATATACTGAATTTTATATACTAATTTTCAGAACCAATTTAGAAAAAAATAATTTGTTTTTAAGTGATATGAGAAATATATTCCGTGTATATTGAACAAACATACCCTGCCCAACAGATCTTTGTTCTTTTTCAAGGTCTTGGAAAGGTTAGCCTCTTCGAATATTGATTTTGACCTTTGAACATATTTCTTGGCTATTTCTATATCTCCAAGAGTGTGTAGAGCTTGTTCTGATGCTTCAATACAGAAGGTAGGATCTTTTGATGAAGACTCAAGATTACATAGCCTTTCCAGGACCTCAAATGCTTCCTTTGGCTTGCCCATCTTCTTAAGGATGGTGGATCTCTGCAGCAACAATTCCTACAATACCATTTCACATTTAACCGACATGGGTAACAAAAATGAGAACTTTAAACCATGATTTTTTATTTGAATGTTTTAAAATAAAAAATTCTTCCAATATCATGAAATATCAATTTCTTTGAGTCATAACTGTTTTGTATACATTCAAAAAGAATTTTGTTTACTTTTTAATAGAAATTGATTTCATGATTTTGAAAAGTGCCTGATAAATGTCTAATATAGATATATGAAGTTTTATTGTTTCCAGTTGATACTCATTCTTATATTTCTTCCAAGGAGGAAGACTAGGGCAAGAGACCAAGATTGGCTTTCCAGTGGGAACTGTTGTACAATTAAAATCAAGTGAAGCAATTTTCCATTCAGTCACAACCATAAACAAAACTTTTTCTAGACTACATTATTTATGCACAAACGTGGATAAGTAATTTCATCAATACTAACATGATATTCATTTTGGAATTCAAGATCTTTGCATTTCTCCTCTCCAGCATCCAATATTTCAAATGCTTCTTTATATTCATTGTCTTCAGCAAGCATACTAGCTATTGTATAATAGCAAGTGTCCTCCTCCCGACAGTTAAAAGATTGTCCATGGCAACCTTTAGCTACACATGCATCATGATATATCTCAGCAATATCAAGGCATTCTTTTATGTTCCGTTCTTCTAATGGATCATTGAGTTTGAGAAGAAAAATATCTCTTTCGGTTGGATATCTGTAAGGAGAACATATCACTTATACTGGTATTCATCGAAATCACGAAGGTTTGGAATACAATATAACATATTATGAAACACCATTTTGCTTCACATACTTTTATTATAATATATATCTATTCAAATATAGCCCTAAATAATGAAATATATTGAATAAATTCACAAGTTTATATCAAAGAATCTACTTTTACACTGTAAATGTACAAATTCTCACAAGGTCCACATTTTTAGGTTTTTAACATCAGCTCTTTGATCTTTGTATCCATATCATTTGCAAGCTTATTATTTAAGTGAGTGGGTCTGTAAGTTATTCAAATTATCCCAAGTGGACAATGAAAATATATTGTCCCTGCATGTACTTCAAATCTGAACATGCGTCGTGAAGTTCGCGAACACACCATTGAGATGTCTGAGCATTTTGAAAAAATTAAAAAAATCTGAGCATAATACAAATCTGAGCACAATGTACACAATCCAAATAATTTAGATCAGAGTAAGTACCACGAATGTCAGCAAACTTCAAATCTGATTAAAACTCAGAATCTGAGTTTTTCAAGCATGATGGATCTTATTTGATTTGGTTGTGTTAAGGACCTTTTCAGCTCTGCTTAGGTTATCAAGTCAGATAGAGGTCTATCACCGGGACACAATGCTCTGTTTGTTCCGAAGAATGAATGGGGGTCTTTTCTTGCATTGTCACATGAACACGACAACACAAACCACTAGCTGAGCAATGGCTGGAGTGAGAAACAAATCAGGAGCAGATATTCACCATTCTCCACCATGCAGCTTGAACGAAGTACTTGTCCCATGATGAAAATATCAGAGTTTAGTATATGCTCAGAAAAACTGGGCAAATCTTCAAATCTGATGAACAATCAAAATTGAAGTACTGTGAAATAATTTGGCTCAGGAAATATCACTTACTTTTCAAAGGCATAGTCTACTGTATGCTCATGTGGCCTTTTCGGTCTGGAATGTTTTGGACCTTCAAGGTCATATTTTCCAAGCAAAACATAATCCTGGACTTTCACCTGTATCAATTTATATATATGAGCTACAGTATAATCAACAATATTACAAATCATAACCTACAACTTTAAAAACGATTTGAAGTAAAGGCCTTTAATATTCAAACGTAACAAGGCAGATGAAAATGTATGGTTGAGAATCATTGCAAATCAGACACATGATTATGGTTTTGCTCAAGAGATTCAATTATATGAGTATTTAGATAACAACAATAATCAGAAAAATATTTTTTGATGAACTTGTCCATATTGAATAAAACTCTCACTTGCTTTCTTTGAACCAATTCTTCTACTATCATAGTTGCTTTGTCGACTTCTCCCTTCTTATAATGATACTTGGCCATTCTGCGAAACAAACCAGGGAGACACACCTCCATTGCATTTTGGCGCTTTAGCTGATGAACTACAAAATGACAAGTTATTACAATTATTTGTAAGACAATTATTTCACTTGTTCTTAATGAAAGGATTGCTGTCAGATGAAGCATAGCAAATCAACTCACAGGTTTCCCAGAAGTAAGGAAAAGCTTCTTCATATTTCTCTTGTATGGCATATCCCATAGCCAAGTTTTCCTTTACCTTTCTAAGCTCTGATTGGTCAGTGCCGACAGTTTGCTAAAAGAAAAACGGTTGGAAGGAAACATGGAATTTAACTCATTCGATCACAAGATAAAATACATCACTGCACTTTATGGCATTATGAGTAATTCTACGATTTGATATTACGAATTGTATTTATTTTGACCAATGATATTTAAAGTAAAGACGTTCATGCGTGGTACATCACTTTGTGATTATATATCATGAATGCAATGTTGATCATCAGAGCAAAGGTGCACAACCATATTAAATGTATTTATCTGAGGACATTTGACAACACAGGTGAACATTAAAGGCCTGTGTATTGATTTCTAGAGATAAAACTCAGGACGGGAGCAAGTTTATATTTTAGGTATAAAGTAGCAAAACACAAATATAAAAAGTAAGTCAATAAAAAAAGATTACAGACTGAATAAATATCTGACCTCGTAAATTGCAAGAGACCTTTTAGCATATTCTACAGCTTTTGGGTAATCTTTCCTGTGCATGCAAAGGGTGCCAAGATTCATGAGTGATAATCCAACATCTTTGTTGTTCCACCCCAGATTATTCACTTTGATTTCCAGTGCTCTGTAATTAGACATTACATATAACATGTCTGGCATACCAGGAAATAATTCTTTGCATTCTTAAGGTCTATAATCCACAATCAGTTTGAAGCATCTGGAGAGAACTTCGGGTGGTCTCGTATATTTACGTAACTGCCTTCGGCTCTGGGGCACACGTGGCGGACAAATTCGTTTACAGGAGATTTTTAAATACTCAACTCTTTTAGTGATAATTCATATTTTATGCCATGATTATATCTAAAATGTCCCATAAAAGCTTGATTATTCTTTGGATGGCATTAAATAAAGAAAATATAAATACTTGATATAAGTCGCCAGGTGCAAAAACTGAGTTGAACCCGTTTTAATTAATAAAAAAATTAAGACTAGCTGGTTAAGTTTACCTTTTCTGTGCTAAATTAATAAATAACATTACTTTGAACACATTTAAGCCAAAAAAACATAAATCTGTCCCAGTTTTTCATTGTGGATTATAGACCCTAACAAATCAATTGGAGTAGGTCCAAATCACTTTAAAAAGGAGAAATCCAAAGAACTTTTAACAAAACGATATCAAATGCAAATATTACACCCCAAACAACATGACCAGCTTAAAGAAGAAATATTATCAATATTAGAAGTCTCTTCCAATGAAGATATACTTAAACAATGTATATTTTAAGGTATACTTACTTTAAGTAGAGTTTTTCACAATTATCAAGTTGTTTAAGATGACGGTAACACAATCCCATATTCAGAAATGTGTAGGAAACATCAGGTGGTAGCTCTCCAAAGTAGTATTCTTCTTGTAACTTTAAAATAGGAAATAATGACAGGTTAAAGAAGATGTTATGTCATTTATATGCAGAAGTATAACTTTCTATCCGATTGCACCAAGATAATTGCATATCAATACCTTTAAGACATCTTTAAACGTATTAATAGCATCATGATGGTCCTTCTTGTAGAATTTAAGCAGTCCCATATTCGTCAAACATCTGGATTTAGAGAGGACGTCCTTCTGAGCGTCATAGATTTTCAGACTCCTTTCAAAATATTCCATTGACTGGGAAAGATAAATTGTTCGGCATAGGCATTAATATAATGGCGTCACATAAAGAGATAAGCATATTTATTAGTGTATGATGCAAAATGATGGTATCATAATCAGGAATATATATTTGTCTTTCATTATCATTTGCCCCTTTCCATTTGTTGGTGAATGGTACCAGAAATGAAATTAAAAAATGAATAGGAATAGATGCACACCTCTTCCCTTGTGTCTGGGTCTTTCATGGTCAACACTCCAAGTCCATGTAAGGAATGCCCTATGTCTTTCTCAACTTCTTCAGTTTTTGGTTCAATGCTACAAAAGACGGCTGTGTCTTTAAACGTACTTTAATTTCTTTTTATGATTGAGAAGGGATATTAATTTAGTCATTTCCCATTTTCAACCATGAACTGGTTTTTAACTCTTAATGAGTAGGACATTGAATCCCATTAACAGGCTTCTAATTGTCTGACATGATTTTAAATAAATTGTCCTATAAATGTCATGAATGCAAATAAATAAACCTTGAGATTTTGTTATTGCATTTGGTGAATACATATTTGTATTTGCCATAACAACAAGAAACAAATGTTTCTCACCTTTCCCTTTCTTTTAGAACTTCAAGGTGGAGTTCTTTGCTCTTCTCATATTCTTCTACCTCACAATACATCACAGCCAAATCATATTTTGCACTTAGGCGAAAATCTTGCTTTTTTGCACTGGTTATGCCGTCAACCTTTTCCTATAAATGAGTAGATTAACGTCAGAAAATGTTGAAATAAGTTATAATTCAGGACATTAATTTCCCCACATATGGTTGAAACGAAATACTATGATTCCATTTGATGCAAAGAAATCATTATAAAGAGTAATATTTTCCATCGTATCTCTAAATTATTAAAAATAATTTACCAGAAAGGTATTGGATAAAATAACTGGTTCTATAAACACTCTAATGGTGCTATTATATATTGTATATGTAATAGCAAATTGTATATTAAATTCAGTTACAGACGGCACCAACCGTCATCAGGAATATAGGAAAAGTATTTCAATTTCTATTCAATATCTATTTGACCTTTTCAACATAATGCTAACATATTTGGGGCCCTGTTTACATGTTCTAACCTATTTGTCTTAGCTTGATTGAGTTTCGGCCCCCTCCCAAAGTTAAGACCTTCACAGTATAAAAATGTTCAGAAGGGATGGTAACAGTCAATCTCCCTTGATAAAAGTTAAATAATAAATTTGTCAGCATTCTTGTTTGTCATCATAATTCCTGTAAGACCTTCACAGTATAAAAATGTTCAGAAGGGATGGTAACAGTCAATCTCCCTTGATAAAAGTTAAATAATAAATTTGTCAGCATTCTTGTTTGTCATCATAATTGACATGGCAATACGTACCAGTATTGAGAAGGATTTTTCCAGAAGATATCCTAATCCAGCTTCAAATTTTGCACTTATTAGGCAATCTCTCAATTGACGATAAGCACGAAAAATCTTTAAGAAAAATAAAAAAAATACTGTCAAAGAACAATACATATTTTTTTTATTATTATTGAATTGGATCGATAATTTGGTATTGGTATCAAATATACAAACCACATTATCGACGGCCTTGGGTTCCTCGCCATTTTCGATAAAGTTAAGATATCTGCAAGTCACGTGATCTTCAAGGGCCCTTATATAATCCTTAGCAATCCGCAGCGAGGACCACCCACTTTTTCCCCAATATTTGATCAATTCATATTCATCAAAACTGAAAAAAATGTTTATAAATATAAAAGACTGTCATTCAGGAAAGCAAGTATGTATCAAGTATGTATCTATAACATCAAATTCCATGGATGAAAGTGGACCCTTTTGCCCATTTTAGTTCTGCTACAGGAAGTTAATTTTTCTAGACTTTTTTTGAAAGGAAGGAGTCAGCGAAATCCTGTGAATTCAGTTTTTTTTATTTACGACATTGCACTTTTGACAACTTTTAGTCTCCTTCACGTTGCTGATATTTTGTCAGTCACTTGAATCGACTTCAGATGTTATTTGGGGCAAACTTCGTCCGAACTTGTTAATTTACACCTAAAAATTGCAATCTTTAGCTGAATTTGCTATCTTAATTCTAAGTGCTATTTGAAATTAATAATAAATACGTTATTCTATTCTACGTACTTGTACATGTCGACAAAGAGAGGAATGTAAGTGATCACGTGATATAAGCCCCAGATATCCCCGGCATTATTCAGCAAGTAGGGCAATTCGTGGCGAACTCTTCGTGGTATTTTTCCACCAATTGAGGATATCGTCTGCAAGAAACAAATATATGAAGGTTAATTGTACGTTTGGTAAACCTGCAAATCTTAAAGTTTTCGATTTCTCAGCTATTATAGAATTGAAATTATTTGGCTTTTGTTCTGTAAATGGTTATAATGATTGATATACAGCTGTTATGTTTTCTAAGTATACATCTTTTTCACTAGTGTCACTCTTACTAAGACAAATTTAGATAGAAAATACCATCGCTTCCTTCATTTTCAATTAAATGAAATGGTATTTTAATAAACCTGTCAGCAACAAAGGTCATAATAGGTCAAATCTTAAGCATGTCGAAAAGAAACTACTAATACTAGTAGTAGATAACTTGAACCCACCACCTCCCACCTTCTATAGCTTCACCAACTATGTTACCGGGGATCTATTCTTAGTTCTCAATTTATTCCTAAGGTTTTTGCTTCTAAAATTCATCACATTTGCAAACATACCATAAATTCTTTGTAGAAGTATCCAGCCACCTTTTCAGAATATCTATTTCTGCAAAAATAAATATTCCAGAACTTAATTAAAATTGATCTGTTGAAGGTTATGGCATTTAGAGCAGGTTTTAGAATCTTGAGTTTTGTTTTATCAATGTTATCCCATTACATAAAATATACTCATAAATAAGTATCAATAAATCCAAGCCAGATATAAGTAATATATCTTATGACAACACTGTAAAGGATATAGTTAAGGTGATGTTTTACTTCTCTGTCTCTGTTGAAAGGTATTTCTCTTCCACAGCTTGTTTCAACTCATCACAGGAGAACCTAGAGAGATAAATTTAACTGTACATATATTTGTAATTTCTAATCACAAATATGGTTTTTAGTCTTTTTACTGTTTAATTTGAGCTATAGACACCCAGCTTCTGTCACCCCACCAGTAAAGTGTCGATCATTCATTACTAATACATTTTACACCAAGAAAATATTTGAAATAAGAATATTTGAAGTTTGACTATCCAATTTGATAAAATATTGTGAGATCATTATGTTATTGTTACGAGACTTAGAGATAAATGGGTTTGAGAAAAATACTTCTCCTGATAATATAACACTAGAATATACCAAAAGGGGTCAGAAATGGGATGGTAGAGGCTTGTACAATGCCGCACAGTGCTAGGGATGGCAGAGGATTGTACGATGCCGCACAGTGCTAAGGATGGCAGAGGCTTGTACGATGCTGCACAGTGCTAGGGATGGCAGAGGCTTGTACAATGCTGCACAGTGCTAGGGATGGCAGAGGCTTGTACGATGCCGCACAGTGCTAGGGATGGCAGAGGCTTGTACGATGCCGCACAGTGCTAGGGATGGCAGAGGCTTGTACAATGCCGCACAGTGCTAGGGATGGGAGAGGCTTGTACGATGCCGCACAGTGCTAGGGATGAGAGAGCTTTGTACAGTGCAGTACAGTGCTAGGGATGGTAGAGGCTTGTACAATGCCGCACAGTGCTAGGGATGGCAGAGGCTTGTACGATGCTGCACAGTGCTAGGGATGACAGAGGCTTGTACGGTGCAGTACAGTGTTAAGGATGAGAGAGCTTTGTACAGTGCAGTACAGTGCTAGGGATGGCAGAGGCTTGTACGATGCCGCACAGTGCTAGGGATGGCAGAGGCTTGTACGATGCAGTACAGTGCTAGGGATGGCAGAGGCTTGTACGATGCCGCACAGTGCTAGGGATGGCAGAGGATTGTACGATGCCGCACAGTGCTAGGGATGGCAGAGGCTTGTACAATGCTGCACAGTGCTAGGGATGGCAGAGGATTGTACGATGCTGCACAGTGCTAGGGATGGCAGAGGCTTGTACGATGCTGCACAGTGCTAGGGATGGCAGAGGCTTGTACAATGCTGCACAGTGCTAGGGATGGCAGAGGCTTGTACGATGCCGCACAGTGCTAGGGATGGCAGAGGCTTGTACGATGCAGTACAGTGCTAGGGATGGCAGAGGCTTGTACGATGCCGCACAGTGCTAGGGATGGCAGAGGCTTGTACGATGCTGCACAGTGCTAGGGATGGCAGAGGCTTGTACGATGCCGCACAGTGCTAGGGATGGCAGAGGCTTGTACAATGCTGCACAGTGCTAGGGATGGCAGAGGCTTGTACGAGGCTTGTACGATGCTGCACAGTGCTAGGGATGGTAGAGGCTTGTACGATGCCGCACAGTGCTAGGGATGGCAGAGGCTTGTACAATGCTGCACAGTGCTAGGGATGGCAGAGGCTTGTACAATGCCGCACAGTGCTAGGGATGGGAGAGGCTTGTACGATGCAGTACAGTGACAACTTGAACATATTCACGTCAATTTCGGATACTGGCCACGTCGCCCGACATTAAAACACAGCCATTCTGAGAGGCATCTGAGCCCAACTATTGAGGTTAAATATTCAGTTTTACGTGGTGAGAACAAAACTTACCCAAACAATCCGTCAAGATTGATGAGATATCGCTCCAATGCAAAATAAAGCGGGGTCCAGAAATTTGATGGAATGTTGAAAATTGTAGTGAGTTCAGTCTCCGACAAACCCCTCCTTGCAACACAAATACTACTCACAACCTACAGATATTAAAACATATCATGATCTTGTGCCTTCCAATTTGTCACAGTGATTTTTATATGAATTCAGATGTCGTGGAATATCCATTTTCACATTATCAAAGAAATTCTTCTCGCAGAAATTATTTAGGGCTAGTTTTTATTATTTGTATTTGGAATCTAATTGAGACAAAAGACTGTCACTTGGACACAATGCCTTGCAAGTATTAAACAGTTCTATTTCAGTGTCTTACATCCTTTGGTAGGTTACCCTCATATTCCGCTGGACTATAATCTTCTTCTAATCGCTCCAGATATTTCATAAACAAAATCTTGACGCTGCAATGACAAGGAAATACAAGTTGCGTGGGACAAATCTTGAATGAGGTGAATCTGAATTGTTTGGAGTGCAAAAACAAACAGAAAAGGAAGCTTACTTTGTTGAAGAAACTAGCATCTCAATCCTGGACGTGAGCTGTCTAAAGTTCCCAAAGGTACAGAGTTCCTACATTGACATGTATATCATAAAATTAACATACACAAAATACACACACATATTACGAAGAAAAATGAGGAAAGGAGATTCCCATCCAAACATTTATATATTCAATGATACAAACTATAGTTGCGATAATAGAACAGACAAGATAAAAATATGTAGTATTATGTTTCAAGCCTAAATATGTTGACAGTGAAAACTAGTGATATTATCAAACTCCCAATTGTTGGTCATAGACGCCAATCAAACACATAAATGCACTCTTATTGCTGATCTGACATATGTGTTGGACATGCGAATCACCAAAATTGTACCTAAACAATACAGTTTTATTATTTCCATATCTCGCTCTCTATGTTCCTTATATATATTTTACCTCTATGACAGTTTTCAAATAAAGCGGATTTCCCGTGTGTTCTGCATCAATTACAAGGCTAAGCTGTTCTTCTGTCAACTCCTTGGAATGGCTTTGTAATGTTCCCTGTTAATAGATGATAAATAAAACAACTGAATGTAAGTGTTTAATTTGATGGGCTTTACGTGCCCACAGCAATATTTTCCACTCACCAGGACAATTGAGAATAAGAAGAATTAGATATTCAGTTATCTTGTATATGGTAACAGAATTATATATTTAGTCGTAGGTTTTGGCTTAAAGTAACCCAGAAAGGCTTCGAGCACATCAATACATATTGTTTGTAAACCTATTTAAAATCTGGAGCTACATTAAGAAAAGGATGTAAAAGACTTTTATCAGTTAGGCAGTGATGCATAACAGACCTACCCTCGAACTTCGGAAGAAATATTGTCTATCTCTTGCACTGTGAATAAATGTATTATGGTATTTTTATTTATGCTATTTAGTCTGCTCAAATATGCATGTACCAGACAGAACGTACTGTGTATGTGCCAGACAGAATGTAATGTGTATGTACCAGACAGAATGTAATGTGTACGTACCAGACAAAATGTAATGTGTACGTACCAGACAGAATGTAATGTGTATGTACCAGACAAAATGTAATGTGTACGTACCAGACAAAATGTAATGTGTACGTACCAGACAGAATGTAATGTGCATGTACCAGACAGAATGTAATGTGTACGTACCAGACAGAACGTACTGTATAGGTACCAGACAGAATGTAATGTGTACGTACCAGACAGAATGAAATGTGTATGTACCAGACAGAACATAATGTGTACGTACCAGACAGAACGTACTATATATGTACCAGACAGTAAACGTACGTAATATGCATGTACCAGACAGAATGAAATGTGTACGTACCAGACAGAACGTAATGTGTACGTACCAGACAGAACGTAACGTATACATACCAGACAGAACGTACTGTGTACGTACCAGACAGAATGTAATGTATACATACCAGACAGAGCGTAATGTGTACGTACCAGACAAAACGTAACGTATACATACCAGACAGAATGTAATGTGTACGTACCAGACAGAATTTAATGTATACATACCAGACAGAATGCTTCCTTTTCCTCAGTTCCCAGAGGATGAATATAAAGAGTTTCTGAATCGTCTCTCTCTGTTATCGATTCTGTGCCATCCTTTTCTGACGTAGAAATGGATAATATCATCTTGACATTTTGGGGTATATCCTTTGGAATCCAGTAATGAGGCTGAATAATTGAATAATAATGATTTTAAGTTAAAAGAGCAAACCTTTTCAAAAATCGGTAAAAACTATACCTAAAATCAAACCATTTGGTAATTATGTTTTGTTATTTAGATAATAAGAAGTAAACTTAAAATTATGAGAATTCACCTTTCCAGTATTGCCATGTTTGTCTATTTTGTTCAATCCATCAACGATTATAATGAACTTTTTCTCTGACAATCCCAATCGAGCAATCATTTTTTGCAATAATCTGGCGAGTTCATTTTTTGTTTTCTTCTTTTCTTTTTTACCCTCTTCATCTTCCTCATTATTTTTATCACTTTTTCCCTTTTCATCATTTGTTCCACTCTCTTCCTTTTTATTTTCGCTTTCAGTGTTTGTTCCGCTCTCCCCATTCTTATCTCCTTTCTCAACTATTTCTTTACTGTCTTTATCTTTATTTGATTCTGTATCACTGCTTGTTTTATCCCCATTTTCTTTACTTTCCTCTTGGGAATAATTGTTTTTATTTTTAGAATCATCGCTATCTTTGTTTGATTCTTCAGTTTCTATGATATCTGTACTTTTATTATCATTTTCATCACTGGTATTATTTTCATTATCTGTAGTCTTCTTTTCATCATTATCTGTCATCTTATTTTCATCACTATCTTTAGTCTTTTCATCAGTATCTGTTTTTTCTTTCTCTGTCTCATTGGGTGGAGACTCGGGTATATCATATTCTTCTATATAATGTTTCAGCTCACCAGTGATCCTTTCTAGTATATCAACAAGAGCTAGAAAAATATCAATTGCGTTGATTATTAACTCATGGAATCGTCGATAAAATCTGCTGAGACATGTTTTAATTAGATGAGGATATGATAAGAAATAACTAATTTGGCACTGCTCATTACTTACCATTTGTATCTATAGTTCTAACCAGAAGTACTGTACTTACCGGAAGTGTTGATTTGGCATCCCACAAAATGATAGATAATAATGGGGTCATCTTTGCCTGGGTTAGAGTCGCTCTCATTCTGTTTCAGCCAATTACACAACATGGCTGATTTTCCACTACCCTCTGCGCCATTCACAAGCAAAATACGTGTAACTGAAACCGGAAAGCAAGAAAATTATACAACAAGATAACTATATCATGTTTCTAAATGACATACTACCAAGGAACTCAATTTACTCTTTGCCCTTTTTACTTTAACAAAATGAAAAGCACAAGATAAGCTCAAGGAAAAAAGAGTCTCTTTGGTATTTCTTGTGGATAAGGAGAGGAGTGTTGTGTGCAGTCTTTTCTCTTCTCCCAGACTATTTTTTTCACACTTTAAAGAGAAAGGTTTAAGTTCTCTTTCTTTTGAAATAATTATACTCCTGAGGTTAATATCTGCTAGAAGTCCGGATATTATTCAGGCACAATCTAAAAAAAATCTAATAAAAGACTCAAAATTTCGGACTGAGACTTACGGTCCTTCGAAGCAAATGCACTGAGTTGAGATGAGTATTTTTCGTTTCCCACAAAGAATCCTGTTCTGGTGTCTATGAATGCTTTGTGGTGAAGCAGGGATTCCTGTCTTGGACTGGGTGGTGGGCCCGGAGGAGCAGCAAACACCACCTCAGTCAAATACTTGTGCACCTTATCAAACAGGTATTTAGCTGCCTAGAACAGAAGAAACACAAATTCTTTATTATCTTTTGGAGAAGAACACAATTTAAACAGTAATTATGTTACGTAAAACCGAAGAAAATAAGGCAACTATACAGTTTGAGGTTTACATTTACCAGGTATAATATATTGTGTACTTTAGGACACACTTTAAGATTGAATGAAATCTATGCAATATTAAATTGCAAGAGGGCCGTAGCCTGGAGAGGCGGCCCTGCAGTGTGATTGCTGTGAATTGCAATCATATATTGTTAAATTTGGTCATTGATTATTGCTATTGACAATTGGACTATTGTTGTTGTGAGTTGGTTAACTGAAAGGTTTTTTTCAGAGACCATTCGCACCGGGTTCCCCCTACTCTTTTCGATAAGTGCTACTGGGTTCTTTAACGTGCTCTGGGATAGGGTCAGATACACGGAACCACAACGTTTTACGCCCAATCCGAGCGGGCAAGCAATTACCTTGCTGGGGGACAATTTAACCAGGCATTGTCAAAGGGGGACCTACCCATAATGAATTTAGCGGTGGTTTTATGATGTGTTCAGACTTTGTGTGTGGGTTGCATATATGAGAAGTTAGTAAGAAATTTTGATTAAAAAGTAGTGAGAATTGCATTTTACCCAGTTCGGTGTCCATATGCAAAAGTGAACCTTTTTTGTTTACGCTTGTTTTGTTTGCTTTTGGATGACAGAATAATTCAGAAGATTTATATTATTATGTGTTCCATCTTATCATGTGTATAAATGCCTAATTATAGTTTATTTGAAATTGCTATGGGGTGGGTGGTGTGTGATTATCGGTGCAAATTGCCCGATTTGTGGCACTGAAAGCCGACTATGGGCAGGATATACATTGAATATCTCTGCAACCGCTGTTGGTCATTCTTGTGAAACCAAAGCCGGCAATCTGTGACCCAGGCCAGGCATTTTCACTATTATGGGTGGCATGTGTTAGTAATGTATTAGGTTTATCTACCCTGGCTATCAATGTGGGGATGTAGGACATACATTCCATCATTGCAGCCAGTGGTAGGATCAGGTTCGTTTCCGTTTTAATTAGTCAATGTTTCCTCGGGGAATCAGCCAGTGGCCACTGTGACCCGATCTCTTAAGTGACCATTGATTGACTATCCGCAGTCAGTCAGTCATGCGTGGCTGCCTACTTCATGGGTTCTAGTGGGATCTTTTCCAGTTCCTATCTGGGCACAGGATACTGAGTCAGGATATAATGCAGATCCACAAAGTTTAAGGCATTATAGACCACCTCAGCTGCAGCCTGGGTGTGGTCAGCGCCATCTTCCACATCATATACTCTATTGTCATATTGTCTAAGAGGCATTGTGTAAAAGCATTCTAGCAGGTAGTGCCACAGTGGTTTACTGGTGGGCCTACTGCAATGCTCGCAGGCTGTATCCATATCTCCTAACAATTCCCAAGTGCACTTGTAGCCTAGTCTAAGTCTATGCATGGTGACCTGTAGGGATCTGTGGTTCTCAGCTAGTCTGGGGAGTGGCTTGTATCTAGTGGCTAAGGCATACCATCTGGCAGTTCCTGAACCGGGTACACTGTATTTGTGCCTGTATTTGTGCTTTGAGTCAGAGACATAAAGTCGTCTGGTCTGGCTAAGAGAGGGGAGGACATGGGCTGATATCTTGGATAGCTTGGAGCCTGCATTTGCAGCCTCGACTGCCATATCATTACCCTCAAGTCCAATGTGACTGGGGATCCAGTGTAGCACAACAGCCCTATTGTCTGATTGTAACTTATACAGGGTAAAATAAACTCCTGTGATGAGCTTAACATTGTCTAAGGGGTGACCTTTCTCTAGTGCTTTGAGGGATGACTGTGAGTCTGTGATTACTAGTACTGGACCTGTCTTGTTGTGAAGGGCATCTAGGAGGGCAAATGAAATGGCAATGAGCTCAGTCTGCAGGGTTTAGCAATTGTCACTATTTCTCCATAATTCCTGTCTACCTTCCTGACAATAACCAGACCCTGACCTGCCATCTTCCTGAACTGAGCCATCAGTGTAGTACACTGTTGCTCCTGGGGGCCGAACAATATCTATGGATGCATGAGCCTGTCTGAGCATGTCTGCCCTATCTAGGTCTGATTTCTTGCTGGCCATAGGCATGTATGTAATGCTATACGGGAATGGCTTCCAGGGTGGAGGGATGACATAGTTGGAGGCTGGAGTGTCTGCACCTTTGTGTAATAGTAGTCCATCTCTAAACCCTAGCACTAGGGAAGCAGCCCTGGTGGCCCAGTGATTTCTCCTGGAGTGCATTTTGCCACCATCACCGAGTGCTATCTTGGTACTTTTCCTAAGAGGTGTTACTACATGGGAGTGCATAACCTTGGCTAAGAAGCATGCTGTTGTCTGAGCTATTCTAACTCGGACAGCTGGGATGCCTGACTCAAGTTGTAAATTCTCAGTTTTAGTCCATAACGGGGCACCTAATATGAGCCTGAGGGCTTTGTTTTGTATGACCTCAACCTGCTGTACTGCACTATCTGAGGCAAATGCTAACAGTGGTGTGGCATAGTCTATTAGGCTACGTGTAGTGGCTAAATAGTAGAGTCTGAGAATCTCACTTTTGGGGCCTATCTTGATGGAAGAAAGGGCTCTCATGACGTCTATTCTCTTTTGGCATCTTTCCTTGAGGTAATTGACCTGACAGTGCATGTTAAAGGCGCTATATATCCACACCCCCAGATACTGATACACAGGGACCCAATCCAGGGCATGGCCCTGTATTTGGAGCTGTGAGCTGGGTGTGTTCATTTTGATGCACATTGCTTTTGTTTTGGAGGCAGATATTTTGAGCCCTAAGTTTGTGCATTCTCTAGATAGGATGTCTAGCGAGTTCTGAGCTTTGAGGGTCAATCCCTTACCTGTGACTGTCAATACCAAGTCGTCAGCATAGCAAAGCAGCTGTACACCTGGGGGGAATTTGAGGGAGACTAATCTGCTCATGAGGATGTTGAATAACGTGGGGGACAGGACACCACCTTGGGGCGTGCCGTTCTCGTGAGCATGATAAGCACTATAAGTTCCCTGATAGCGCACCCTACTTTTCCTGCCTGTGAGATAGGAAGCATCCCAGGCAAGTAGCTTGCCTTTGATGCCCTTGCTGGCTAAAGTGGCTAAAATTGCTTTTGGGCTGGCTAACTCAAAGGCTTTCTCAAGGTCTAAAAAGATGGCAATGCTTTGACCTGTCGTGATGATGGAAAGCAGTGTGGCTATACTGTGGGTGGTGCTGACTGCCTTAATGTACCCGAAGATGTTGTGGTGAAAGGGCCCTAGTTCATACAGCAGCCGGTTTAGTACTAATCTCTCCATTGTTTTGCATATGCAACTCGTGAGCGAGATCGGCCTAGGCTTGGTGGGTTCTTTGGGCTTGGGGATGGGCTGTATGTCAACAAGCTTCCACTTTGACGGGAGCTGGCCAGCTTGATATGAGGCATTTATGAGATCTAATATCATCATTTGCCCAGCTGTGCCTGCATTGCTGATCATACTGTATGTGATCTTATCTGAACCTGTGGCAGTGTCTCTACCTTTCTTCCTAGCATTGAAAAGTTCTTGTATTGTGAAGGGAATGTCTGCTCTGTGTGTTGCCTGGCAAGCCTCACTAATGATTTTGTCCCTGCCACTAAGCAATTCGTTTTGTTTGAGCCTAATGCTTCGTGACAGATTATCTGACGAGGCCCTGCTGGCAAACATGGCTGCAAGTCTTTCTGATTCCATGCTGGGATTGGGATGGTCTGGAATGGGCAAGATTTTCTTGCCACTAGAAATTTTCAATTTCTTCCAGAGCTCAGTGAGAGATGTGTGCTCATTGAAAGATTCGCACCACTCTTCCCATTTACTACGCATGGCACCCCTGCAGATCTCCTGCAGGTGTTTGCTAACCTCCCTGAGCATTTTCCTATTGTGTGGGGTGGGATATTTTCTATATATCTTCCTGGTCCTATTTAGCCTATTCCTATACTCAGCTATTGTGGGATTATAGTACCAGTAGTTTGTATGATGGGTACCTGTTGCTTTCTTTAAAGGGATGGCTTCATTAGCCGCTAATGTAAGAGCCTGCGTGACTGCCTCTGAGTGTTCGTCTATGTCCTGTGGTAGGACAAATTGGTCATACCAGTCAGATATTGTCTTTTGAAACTTGTCCCAGTCAGCTTTCCTAACGTTCCACTTGGGTGGGGGTGGAGGAGGGGGTGGGATGTGTGGAATGTCAAGCAAGAGAGTGGTACCATAGTGATCACTGGTCAGGGTGGGGTGTACTCCCCATTTAGCAAGTTGGGTAAGGGCTGAGGACACGAAGGTAAGGTCTAAACAGTGTCCTCTAATGTGAGTGGGCGTACCATCATTTAGCAGGGACAATTCATCAGTGTCATTGAGGAGGGCATTGATGTGATGGCCATTATGATTGTAATATTTGGAATACAAAATGGGGTGATGGGCATTGAAATCACCTAACACAGCAATGGATTGTGAGCTTGCAACTCTTGCCAGTTTGGTGAGATCTATTTTGCCCTGGTGGAATGGGTTGGGATTGGAGTATATATTATATATAAGGACAGGACCTGTGGAGAGGGTGATCTCTATGGCTAGCACTTCTATACCTGTCCCACAGTTAAGAGGATCAATTATCTTTTTGGATGGAATTTTATTTCTAACGTATATTGCGAGACCTCTCCTATTAGTTTCACTTTTTTCATTGTAGGGTGTGTATCCATTGATTTTGGGGGGAGAATCTTTCTTGTCTAAAGTTTCCTGGAGGGTAATGATGTCTGGATCATCTGTCCCAATGCAGGCTTTGAGGGTGGCAATTTTGGATTTTAGTGAGAAGCAGTTCCAGTTAATGATTTTCAGATTCTGACTTACTTCTGTGAATTTAACTTGGCCGAAATTTCTATGAGGAGATTTACTATTGATCTAGATATGTCTCTGGCCTCTTGAGTAACTGTGGCTAATTGTGACAGGGCCTGAACAAGGGAGGCATTCACAGTATTAACAGGAACCGCACACAGCGGTAAAGGATTGTGTGCGACTGATGATGTGGGAGGGATGCTTTGAGTCAGTGGAACGTCAGTCCTATCATTTTCTGGTAAGGGAGAGTCAGATGTCGGGAGGGAAACTGTCATTTTGCTGGGCCCTGGGGTGGGTTCAGTGGTGGGGGTCGGGTTCACACGAGAGTTCACGGTTGGGGGGTTCTTGATTTTGGGTTGGGGTGGGGGTAGGGGTGGGAGTGGGTGTAGGGGGCGTGTGGGGGTAGTGTTTTTTGTGGACTTCTTGGCAGGGTTTTTGACCTGCTGGCCTGGCTTGGCCTTATTGGTTGGCCATTGGGCAGGCTGGGGGGCAGGCTGGGGGGCAGGGGGTGAGGTCCTAGAAGGAGGATGGGTGGGAATGGTCATCAGGGGGCGCACTTGTTGAAGTTTTGGCTTGTTTTGCGCATAAATTCTGTTTAGCCTCTCAGGATATCTTTTGTTCTAAGCATGATGCTTTTTGTGACAGTTTGGACAACAAGGAGCAACCTGTTCTTTATTTCTGAAAGAATAACCTAAGTTTTGCACTGATATGATGTTTTGGCATGGCACACACGGACGCACGGACGCACACACACACATACACATATATATATATGGGGGGGTGGGGTTTGTGTGTATATAAATGTACTGTTTATGTCATACTTACATCAAATGGTTTTTTATAATCAAGTAGCACACCAAGCGACTGAAACAAATAAAACATGTATAATATATAGAAATGAAAATGTTATGGGAATATTTTCATATACTTTATTTCTTCATCTGATTATCTATGAAAGCTGTATTATTACACAACTATATGTCTGCAACATCAAAAAGTGTCCAGAAAAAAAACATGATCTTGATGACTATAACTGTGAAAATTAATTGACATATTCTGAACCCATTTGGGTCCTTCATCTTTGGGTTTTAAGGCAATTAGACACTTTTCTTATTTTTACATAAAGATATGGCATAGAAAAATGACACATCGACTTGAATATTGTTATTATTTTATGTAGACTGTATGATCACCAACACAAATATTTACACAAATCTGTAACTACCAGTGCCATTTCCTTTCACAGTTTACAATTACAAATAGAAAAGACATTAATTTTGTCATCCCAACATCACATATTTTGGACATATAACTGTCGATCTTTTATAACACTCACATGTTCTTCTGACAGTTTACAGCGTCTTTTAAGATCAGCCATTTTCTGTTCAGCCTCTGCACCTTCTGATGAGTATTTGTAGATCATCTTTCGATCATTTTTCTGCGTCGCTTCTTCTCTTTTCAAATCATCAAAGGACTATAACCAGAATTTAATTTAATATGTTCAATTTCAACTGAAGGCAAGTGGTCACTATTTATCAAATATTATAAAAAAAAATAGATAATCGTTGATCATTTTTTTTCTTTCAATATGTTAATTGAGCAGACCTTGTCCCTGAAGGCCACGCAGGCTGGTCTGTCCCCTGGGTGATTTAAGTGACCGTGAAGGAACTCCAGTTCTGTCACACTACGGTCCCTAAACTTATCCACCCACGGATAACTGGCCATCGCCTTATCGATGTTCATCTGCAAAGCAGCATCATTCTCTCCATGCCACCCATAGCGCTTAAAACAACAGCAAATGTATCATAAAACCATCATGATTAAATTACGTTTCTCCCATTTGAAAACCATTTGACTTTAATAACATACTTACCGGAGGTTTGTATCACGGGCTAGACAAAACAAAAATCAGATCCCATTCAGAGATGAATGTGATATTGATGTATACATTCCTTCATTAACGTAATATTTATATACCCCTTTTATTAACGTAATATGCACGTTCTAATGTATTACCATAATATATGTGCACTCCTTTATTAACGTCACATGTATGCACTATTTTATTAAAATAATATGTATATATATATATATATATATATATATATATATATATATATATATATATATATATATATATATATATATATATATATATATATATATATATATATATATATATATATATATATATATATATATATATATATACATGTTATATTCTCTCTGAAACAAGATATACCGGTACTATTTTGGGATGGATGAGAGCACATTGTAGTTTGTGATCACCAAAGGCAAATAAGGCAAATACAATAAACACACATACAATGTTAATTGTGTGAAAGTCAAAGGTTGTCCAAAGGTTGCACTCCTTATGAAATTTTCATGAAACAGTAGGACTAAATGAACTATTGGATTCATTCCACATACCATGCAGTCTAATAAATGAATGTCAAGAACTGGTTCAAATGTACTTGTTTAATTACTATAGTACAACACACAGGCACAGCTCTCCAAACATTTGGTTGATGAACTCTTGAGTGTTGGAGATTTTTAAAATTGATTAAAAGAGTTTTTTATCACAGTTTCAAAAGTACATGTCCATTTTTTATCACAGTTTCAAAGGTACATGACCAATCAACATGTTTGTTACATTTATTGGAAGCTTCAAAATGTTTGGATTATCTGTGAAAATCGAAATATTATTTATTGCTTAAATGGCATTTGAAATTGTGGTCAAACAATTTAGTCAAAACACTTTAATAATTGCCAGAATATTTTTTTGGAATATCAAAATAAGCTAGAATCTTGAGTAGTACCAGAATTTCATGTCATATCTAACTTTTCTTTAAAAGTGAATTTTCTAAATTTATTCATAACGTAAAATTATACAAATCAGGTGAGAATTATTTTCAGAAGTAATTTAGAATCTGGAAAATTGTCAGGTTGTTATCATTGTATCGCACATGCTGATATGGCAAGTATTTGAGGAATTATGATCAGAAGTATTTAGAAACAGAAAGTAGGTCCTGAATGTTGATACTCCTATGTGGAAGTATTGAGAGTCACTTGTGTATGTGTGTAACATTTGGATGACTTTGTAAAATTGAAATAGTTAAATGATATTTGGTCAAACCAATATTGTGATCAAAACAAACACATCAAATAACATAAAACTGAGGTTATTTTCCCATTCCCACTAATCAACCAAAAGTGATCTTGACTTTTTTCACCATTAGAAGAATCAGAAATAACCATGTACTGATTTATCTCATGCTTACCAAGCCCAAAAGGATTAAGATCACAAAATATTCAACAAACCGCGAAAATCTGCAAATATTGATCAACTAAATATGTTTATCGCAAACAAAATCTGAATATTGACCTCTTAATAAATGGATTACCTGACCAAAGAATCCAATGAAGATGTCAGATCTGTCAAGTTCCTTCAGACAGAGATTAACAGTCATATTGTTCCCCGAAGCATCGTGAGTAATGCCCCATCGCATATCCACCACACGAAACTGAAAGTATATCAAGTGTATCAATGGTCAGTATCTATGTAATGATTCACCTGTCACTATCCGTCACTAATGCACTGCTTCTATAATCAGTATTTATGTAATGGCTTACATGTATTCCTACACTGATGCACTGCATTTATGATATGGTCAGTATCTATGTTATGGCCCACCTGTATTTATTCACTGATTCACTGATTTTATGATATGGTCTGTATCTATGTAATGGCCCACCTGTATTTATTCACTGATTCACTGATTTTATGATATGGTCTGTATCTATGTAATGGCCCACCTGTATTCCTACACTAATGCACTGCTTTTATGATATGGTCTGTATCTATGTAATGGTTCATTTCTATCCCTCCATTAATACACTGCTTCTACAATATGGTCTGTATCTATGTAATGGCTCATTTCTATCCTTCCATTAATACACTGCTTCTACAATATGGTCAGTATCTATGTAATGGTTCATTTCTATCCCTCCATTAATACACTGCTTCTACAATATGGTCAGTATCTATGTAATGGTTCATTTCTATCCCTCCGTTAATACACTGCTTCGACAATATGGTCAGTATTTATGTAATGGCTCATTTCTATCCCTCCATTAATACACTGCTTCTACAATATGGTCAGTATCTATGTAATGGTTCATTTCTATCCCTCCATTAATACACTGCTTCTACAATATGGTCAGTATCTATGTAATGGTTCATTTCTATCCCTCCGTTAATACACTGCTTCTACAATATGGTCAGTATCTATGTAATGGTTCATTTCTATCCCTCCATTAATACACTGCTTCGACAATGTGGTCAGTATCTATGTAATGGTTCATTTCTATCCCTCCATTAATACACTGCTTCTACAATATGGTCTGTATCTATGTAATGGTTCATTTCTATCCCTCCATTAATACACTGCTTCTACAATATGGTCTGTATCTATGTAATGGTTCATTTCTATCCCTCCATTAATACACTGCTTCTACAATATGGTCAGTATCTATGTAATGGCTCATTTCTATCCTTCCATTAATACACTGCTTCGACAATATGGTCAGTATCTATGTAATGGTTCATTTCTATCCCTCCATTAATACACTGCTTCTACAATATGGTCTGTATCTATGTAATGGCTCATTTCTATCCTTCCATTAATACACTGCTTCTACAATATGGTCTGTATCTATGTAATGGTTCATTTCTATCCCTCCATTAATACACTGCTTCTACAATATGGTCAGTATCTATGTAATGGTTCATTTCTATCCCTCCATTAATACACTGCTTCTACAATATGGTCAGTATCTATGTAATGGTTCATTTCTATCCCTCCATTAATACACTGCTTCTACAATATGGTCAGTATCTATGTAATGGTTCATTTCTATCCCTCCATTAATACACTGCTTCTACAATATGGTCAGTATCTATGTAATGGTTCATTTCTATCCCTCCATTAATACACTGCTTCTACAATATGGTCAGTATCTATGTAATGGTTCATTTCTATCCCTCCATTAATACACTGCTTCTACAATATGGTCAGTATCTATGTAATGGTTCATTTCTATCCCTCCATTAATACACTGCTTCTACAATATGGTCAGTATCTATGTAATGGTTCATTTCTATCCCTCCATTAATACACTGCTTCTACAATATGGTCTGTATCTATGTAATGGTTCATTTCTATCCCTCCATTAATACACTGCTTCTACAATATGGTCAGTATCTATGTAATGGCTCATTTCTATCCTTCCATTAATACACTGCTTCGACAATATGGTCAGTATCTATGTAATGGTTCATTTCTATCCCTCCATTAATACACTGCTTCTACAATATGGTCTGTATCTATGTAATGGCTCATTTCTATCCTTCCATTAATACACTGCTTCTACAATATGGTCTGTATCTATGTAATGGTTCATTTCTATCCCTCCATTAATACACTGCTTCTACAATATGGTCAGTATCTATGTAATGGTTCATTTCTATCCCTCCATTAATACACTGCTTCTACAATATGGTCAGTATCTATGTAATGGTTCATTTCTATCCCTCCATTAATACACTGCTTCTACAATATGGTCAGTATCTATGTAATGGTTCATTTCTATCCCTCCATTAATACACTGCTTCTACAATATGGTCAGTATCTATGTAATGGTTCATTTCTATCCCTCCATTAATACACTGCTTCTACAATATGGTCAGTATCTATGTAATGGTTCATTTCTATCCCTCCATTAATACACTGCTTCTACAATATGGTCAGTATCTATGTAATGGTTCATTTCTATCCCTCCATTAATACACTGCTTCTACAATATGGTCAGTATCTATGTAATGGTTCATTTCTATCCCTCCATTAATACACTGCTTCTACAATATGGTCAGTATCTATGTAATGGTTCATTTCTATCCCTCCATTAATACACTGCTTCTACAATATGGTCAGTATCTATGTAATGGTTCATTTCTATCCCTCCATTAATACACTGCTTCTACAATATGGTCAGTATCTATGTAATGGTTCATTTCAATCCCTCCATTAATACACTGCTTCTACAATATGGTCTGTATCTATGTAATGGTTCATTTCTATCCCTCCATTAATACACTGCTTCTACAATATGGTCAGTATCTATGTAATGGTTCATTTCTATCCCTCCATTAATACACTGCTTCTACAATATGGTCAGTATCTATGTAATGGTTCATTTCTATCCCTCCATTAATACACTGCTTCTACAATATGGTCAGTATCTATGTAATGGTTCATTTCTATCCCTCCGTTAATACACTGCTTCTACAATATGGTCAGTATCTAGGTAACGATTCATTTCTATCCCTCCATTAATACACTGCTTCTACAATATGGTCAGTATCTATGTAATGGTTCATTTCTATCCCTCCATTAATACACTGCTTCTACAATATGGTCAGTATCTATGTAATGGTTCATTTCTATCCCTCCATTAATACACTGCTTCTACAATATGGTCAGTATCTATGTAATGGCTCATTTCTATCCCTCATTTAATACACTGCTTCTACAATATGGTCAGTATCTATGTAATGGTTCATTTCTATCCCTCCATCAATACACTGCTTCTACAATATGGTCAGTATCTATGTAATGGTTCATTTCTATCCCTCCATTAATACACTGCTTCTACAATATGGTCAGTATCTTTGTAATGGTTCATTTCTATCCCTCATTTAATACACTGCTTCTACAATATGGTCAGTATCTATGTAATGGTTCATTTCTATCCCTCCATCAATACACTGCTTCTACAATATGGTCAATATCTATGTAATGGTTCATTTCTATCCCTCCATTAATACACTGCTTCTACAATATGGTCAGTATCTATGTAATGGTTCATTTCTATCCCTCCATTAATACACTGCTTCTACAATATGGTCAGTATCTATGTAATGGCTCATTTCTATCCTTCCATTAATACACTGCTTCTACAATATGGTCAGTATCTATATTATGTAATGGTTCATTTCTATCCCTCCATTAATACACTGCTTCTACAATATGGTCTGTATCTATGTAATGGTTCATTTCTATCCATCCATTAATACACTGCTTCTACAATATGGTCAGTATCTATTTAATGGTTCATTTCTATCCCTCCATTAATACACTGCTTCTACAATATGGTCAGTATTTATGTAATGGCTCACCTGTATGCCTCTTGCAGCACAGAGAGAATTTATCTGTGGCCAGTACAACTTGGTAAGAGTTTCTCTCTCCTCTTCCATACCATTAAAGGGTGAGGAGAGAAATATTCGGCACACCTTGGGATCAATAAGTTTGGGACCTTCCATTGTCTCCCCTCCAATGCTGCCCATGTTAGTAGTTATTTATTGTGACCTTATACGTCTTCCTGAAACAATTAAATCCATATTATATAGATCTGCTTAATTATATTTTCCTTTTGTCAATTATGAGCAGATGAAAGGCAGAATTTTAGAAAGCTTCTCAGATGATTCATTGTGTACATGGTACTAAAGTGTCGTTTTAACACCGTGCTATAGCTGCAATATTTTGTGGCAGAAGTTCGCTTGGGTTTTGAAGTTTTAAAGAGGGTTGCCGCTGTGCATGAGTATGTGCAAAAGATCACCTACTGCGTAGTATCTGTTGATTATGCTGATGAAGTGCGGAGAAAATGCCGCATTTTCACGTCAATACTTGCACAGCCCGGTATAAAATAAAGATCCGTAGAGTACTATATAAATGTAACTCTCAAGGTTGTATAATTTGGCTTTTAAGTATATTTGAAAATTAGAATTTAAATTGGTTCTGTTTTTCTGAAAAAAAGTTCCGAGGCTATGTATTTGTTTGTTTGTTTGAGGCTTGACATCACTTTCAATTTAAAATAAGACCATTTGATTCAATAATCGAGATTTTCTGAGGTCGCACTCTGGTCATATTTGGCATACCGACCTCATTAGCATAACTCTCAGTGGATCTGTGCCTTACTTTGTTAAATAAGTGGAAGACAAGAAGTGATGAGTTCAACTCTCACTGCCGGTAATGTTACGTTCACCTTGGTTAAAAGGCTCGAATGTCGACCTGATACGGCCATTAATATTGTTGCTGAAAGCGCTGTAAATCACGACTTCACAATATATTCACATAATGCTATATAATCGATAGATACTAAATCGACAAAAATCTATTCGCAAGTTGATTATTTCATCAGAACGCTTCAACATATTTCTTATTTTTAAATGCCGAGACATGTGTTGACTGTTACTATAATTTACAAAGCTTTTGCAAGCTATGAGTTTTCCTTGGGGGAGGAGATTAAAGCTTCATCAAAGACATTTCAAACAATTATGGCTGGACGAAGTGTCTTATTTCTCGAAAAGGTGAGTAGGGACGGTATTGTTTTTTTGGTTTGTTTTATTTTTAACACAAAAAATATATGCATTAGTCCGTTACGTTTAATTTGCGTGAGCTCATTGAAACCCTTACTAGATTATTTTATAAACATTGTCAGGGGTATTACAAATATATTGAGGTTTTCTCCCATGGTCGAAGTTATTTATAACTCCAAAATTTTGAAGGGGGCCCATGAGAAACATTTTTTTCCCCTATGCCCTGGCATAATATAATACAAAACATAAAATTGCATGCTACATGTTATAACTCATCCAATTATATATTTTCACCAATCTAAAATTTGGTATGAAAAATAGTCTCTAATTAGTATTTAATAATTAATATATAATTAGTCCCAAAGATAGCATTACCGGACTACCAATACAAAAGCATGCATTAGTATTTAATAAATAATATATAATTAGTCCCAAAGATAGCATTACCGGACTACCACTACAAAAGCATGCATTAGTATTTAATAAATAATATATAATTAGTCCCAAAGATAGCATTACCGGACTACCACTACAAAAGCATGCATTAGTATTTAATAAATAATATATAATTAGTCCCAAAGATAGCATTACCGGACTACCAATACAAAAGCTGATGCATATTGTTCGAATCTGTATTTTGGTAATGAGGCTCATACAAAAAGAAACTTAATAAGTACAAACTGGGAAGAGGACATCTCATTATTAAGGTACAAACTGGGAAGAGGACATCTCATTATTGAGGTACAAACTGGGAAGAGGACATCTCATTATTAAGATACAAGCTGGGAAGAGGACATCTCATTATTAAGATACAAGCTGAGAAGAGGACATCTCATTATTAAGGTACAAACTGGGAAGAGGACATCTCATTATTAAGGTACAAACTGGGAAGAGGACATCTCATTATTAAGGTACAAACTGGGAAGAGGACATCTCATTATTAAGATACAAGCTGGGAAGAGGACATCTCATTATTAAGATACAAGCTGGGAAGAGGACATCTCATTATTAAGATACAAGCTGGGAAGAGGACATCTCATTATTAAGGTACAAGCTGGGAAGAGGACATCTCATTATTAAGGTACAAGCTGGGAAGAGGACATCTCATTATTAAGATACAAGCTGGAGCGACATTAAACAAACTGTTAATTGAAAATCACAACTTTAGGACAAGGTGCGTCCTATGTGTAACTTTCAAATCAATATTGGATATTTTTATTATGTTCCTTATGGGTTCAACCCTAATAGAATATACTGACTTAATTTCCAGCTAGATTATACCTGCTGTGAGCGAGACTCTTTATGTTTCTTGTTGGCTTTGTCACGCTGTGTTGAGTTTTTAGTTATTAGATCTACTAAAGCACAAGCGTTTGTAAATCAGCCTGTCTCTGTTCTCTGAATGCATATCACGAATCTCACATGAATGGCAATAGAAAATATAGAATATATAAGCAATGAATTGTGGATACTTACTCAGATGATAGTTGCATGTGGTATGTATCGTGGAAAAAGGAACACAACAAATAGCACAACTGGATACCACTGTTGCCTCATCTTCAATTCACACCATGACAACATTCCAAACAATCGGCAAATAAGTACTAACATTCATAAATGTAATGTTTATAAATGACTTACCGCTACTGTTTATGTCTATTCAGAACATACAAAGTGTCTTCTGCCATGCAACATTTTAGTTATTACTTGTACTACATGCTATATAATCTGTCCGGATTAAATAAATGATCCCAAGCAAATGCTATGACCTGAGGGATCGGTTCACCAAGCTGCCGGATTCTCTGTCCCAGCTAAAGTGGGTTATTGGCAAGGCTTAGTGTTGTGGACACCCATAGCAACCTTCAGCCTGCTGGATCAATAAAATATGGATTTGGCTGAGTATGCGCTCGTTCCACCTGAATGAGCGCCACCAAACAATTATGAACTTCCAGGTCAAACCAGTGAACTTTTTATGTGACCAACTCAATGTTAATAATCTATTTTTCAACAAAACTTTTTTCTGTGATATTTTCACACAGTTCTTGAGCTTCATCTGTGTTCAAATACTCTGTGTTGATATTTTATCGTTGGAATGAATACTATATTTTGAAAATATTCATCATAGCAAGGTATAGAGCCACATGCACACCTTGGGTGCGATGTCACTTTGCTTGACTCTCTTCTGATTTTCAGTGTAAGTCCAGTTCAAGTAAAATGTACAATCTATATGGCTGGACATCATATAATTCACTTCCACATTTAGTCATATTGTTGTGCCATGTAAATCCTGAAGAGCTACATGTACCTGTTGCAAATCAACATAAAATTGGTGTTTTAGATTTGTAAAGTATCAAATTAATATAATATTGTTACTATAACCTATTTATATTAAGTTGACAAGTGCCTTCGGCTGGGAGGGGTTGCAATCTTTCACTTGTGCAGCTCTCTCACATATGCAGCTATTTTTCACATATGCAGCTATTTTTCACATATGCAGCTATTTTTCATATATGCAGCTATTTCTCACACATGCAGCTATTTTTCACATATGCAGCTATTTCTCGCATATGCAGCTATCTCTCACTGATGCAGCTATTTATCGCATATGCAGCTATCTCTCACGTATGCAGCTGTCTCTCACTTGTGGCTGCAGCTGTCTCATCTCAACTATTTCTCACATGTACAGCTATCTCACTGTTGTAGCTACCTCTCATTTATGCAGCTGTCTCTTCTGTTGTATCCATCTATCACGTGTTCAGCTATATCTCAATTATGCAGCTGTCACATTATTGTATCCATCTCTCATTCAGTTGTGTAGTTATCTCCTACTTTTGTAGTCCACACTCATGCAGCTATCTCTCACTCATGCAGCTGTTTCTCACTCATGCAGCTGTCCCACTTGTGCAGCTATCTCTCACTTGTGCAGCTATCTATCACTTGTGGAGCTATCTCTCACTTGTGCAGCTATCTCTCACTTATACAGTTGTCTATGTAATTAATGTCTGCATCTGTAAAACCTTGCGGGACCTCCACTGGTTCCAAAATTAGGTCAATAATTAGGTCAAATTCCCGATGGTTGAAAATAAAGCCCAAATACAGAAATGTATGCATATTGGAGGTAATATTTCATATCTACCGTAACTATGACAACAAATAAGTAAGAATTATACCATTCATAATATGCCAAAAGTGCAACCCATCACATAATTAGTTCAGCGTAAATTCCACCAGAGGGCAGGCAACGTGGTGACGGAACAGTAGACAGTAATAACATGTCCATATATGGGCAGGCAACGTGGTGACGGAACAGTAGACAGTAATAACATGTCCATATATATGTATATAGATTGGACTGCATAGTCTAACGGAACAGCGAGATCGCACGCTCTTTTCAGTGGCGAATTTTATTGCAGCCCATACCTCAGCAAGGACCTGCGACATGAGGCAGCACAATATCTGCTACACTGAAGTGGGTCTCTTCACGAAATGACTGAGATAATGTTGAAAGTGATGTAAAACCCCAAAACAAACAAATCAACATTATTTTAGTCAAACAATCGAACTGGTATATCAATAATAAATTCGCAAAGGTATTATGGGACTCTACCAAGCAAGTCAGAGTACATATCTGCCAAAAGAAGGCCATTCTCAGTATGTTGACCAGTGAAATGACCAAATGAAATGGACAAGTGTCTGAGACGCATTCCAACTTGTTATTATCATCTCCACGTGTAGATGACGATATGAAACTTTTTAGGGGTTATAATATATATTATATGAATAGCATGTTCCTGGTGTGTATGAAGGGTAATATGTCTCAGGTCATATTGCTCATGCATCTATCTCTCTTTGTTCAGGACACCTACCCACTGCTCTCTACTATGCAAAGGGTAAGGGAAACTTGAGATCAAGTTTTAGATGGCTGCCTGATGGGACAACTTAGGTACAGATGGGATCATTATTTTCTTGACTGTACCTTGGACCATCATATAGAACCAGTCATCAACCCAAATATCACCATCTTTGGCCAAGGTGGAAATTCATCAAATTTAACTCGCCACCACATTAATATGGTGTTCAAAATAGTTTATTATAAATAGCTATTTCATGTTATTAGTCTTCATGTGAAAATATAATTTAATATAATCACAATTACTTTTTAAATTCTGTGCAGAGCACAAAATACCCAGTCTGAGTAAAACGATAACAGAAATTAGGTTCTTCTCATTCAATATCTATTTACAATTGAAAAAAATTCTTCCTTGACATTATTTTAGTATAAAGGACATTTCTCCAAGATCAGGGGTCAAAATGTGAAATTTCATTTTAACATCTATTTTTTTCACTTGATTTTGTAGCATCAAATGTAAAGAGAAATGATCTGCATATGCCATGCTGGTATGTTTATGTATAAAAATACTTTAGTACTGTAAATTACAGAAACATAACAGAGCCACAATCATTATTGAAAATTTGCCACATTTATATATAAAATTGTGAAATGCATTCCAAAATCTGTGGATTTTAAATGGAAATATTGTGGCCTTTGAGCTGTGCTGATCATTGTTTCTATTTGGTATTGTTTTTAAAAATTATCTGGAAATTGCTTTAAAATGATCAATTAAATCCTTTCTTCCCAGAGCAGATATGAGCAGAGGATAAATTTGAAAAATCAAAATGCATGTCACATACTGAATTTGGCCCCGACTTGTTATCTCTATTCTCATTGGATGGTATCTGGTTATTCAAAATGGTACTCAGTGATAGCTCTTAAAAGATTTGAAGAAAGAAATATCACATCAAAATGAAAAAAAACAAACATCTAAGCCAAATAGAAAATAGATAGAATTGGTCCCTGAACATACATTATCTTGCCTATTTATAGCTAAGAACTCCAACCAGTAGTTTCAGAGATCAAAATTGAAGGACAGGACAACAGAAAACTTTCCCCATTATTGCAGAAATGGGCACAGTTAACCTTCATAACTGACACCTATCATGAAATTCGTCCAAGCCCTTCTATTAAGAGATTAGTGTCTTATTTGAAAGAATTTCATTAACTTTTTTCTTTGAAGTCATCCAATAATCTGTTTTTATTTTAAAATATAATTTACAGCCTGATAGATGGTAATAAGTAATGGGTGAGGGTAACAATGTCCAATAGGTTTTCAAAAGTACTTAATCTTGATATCACTGTGAATCAGAAAAAAAAGAACCTCGGGAAATGAAATTACAATGAATGCAATGCAGTGTAACTGCCTCTTAAATATTGACAAAACATAATATTGCATAAAATAAGGCTTTATTTTATTATTTGAAGGACAATCAATGTTGGAAATACATTTTTCATAATATCCCCTCAATAAATGTTCAGTTATGGTATGGCCAAATCCAATTTTGAACATGAAATCATCAAATACTTCATATTCAGTTGTTACAATTCCATGCAATAACAACTTTACATAACCTTATATTGGACAATTTCTTGTATTTGTTTTTATACAATATATCATGCAATCTTTAATAGCACCAACATCATATTTTCAATTGAGAGTAAAGACATTTGTTTTGTGAGGCACTGTATGAAGTGTGACAATATATCGGCCACTTCTTCAACATGGCCTCCTGCCTGTAGACATAAAATAAGCTTACAAAACCAATGCCTCAACCATACATTTTGTGGCAGTGTTTGAATTAAACTATTTCCAGAACCTATACTGAGAATGTAACTGCAGCAAGCTCTGTACACAATTACATCCTCATATATATCTCCATCTCCTGGTACCAGCAGACTATACATAAAATCATCATCTTGCTTTTATGAGTAGAAGACTTAAAATATCTCATCCCCTTTATGCATTGAAAAAACCCAGAATTTTCAGGTTTATTTTTACCCATTATTATTGTGGCCAATTGGATATTATCATTCCATGACCAGTGAGAAAATCATGAAATTAATTATTATATATATATATATATATATATATATATACATCCATCCCATTATTGAGACCAGCTTGACTACTGCAGCTTTAACTCTAACCTAATGCCTCTTCCAAAATCATATCAAATATTAAAATAAATAAAAATAGAATTGTGGGTAATATTTACACATATATGATCCTATTATACACAATAGTAATACAAAAAGGCTAAGGTTGGAACAGTTAAATTTGTCACCTCAATCAGAAACTTTAATTCATAACAAATCCTAAATCTTGTAAAAATTACACCTTAATTGAATGATTAATAAAAGTGTTGTAAAGAATATCATGAAGGTTTAACATCTGGCCTGCTGTTCCTTCATCAGGATAGGAAATATTGTTGGTACGCACACCTTTTAACTTTTCTTTGGCCATTCTGTACCACATTGTAAACCCAACATAAATTCTGCCACAAATACTGTAAAAACCTACTCTAATGATATCTATATTCAATTTCATGAATGTAAGGTCACAATAAAAGCAATCTTCTTTTTTGGTTAGGGGCGATCCATTTGATTTTTGTGGGGTGGGGTGGGACAGCAGTACTGGATGAATAAATTTTTTTTCTTTGGTAGGGTGGATGAATAATTTTTTTTTCTGGTGTGGGGTGGGTGAATAAATTTTTTTTCTGGTGTGGGGTGGGTGAATAAATTTTTTTTCTTGTTCGGGGCGATCCATTTGATTTTTGTGGGGTGGGGTGGGACAGCAGTACTGGATGAATAATTTTTTTTTCTGGTGTGGGGTGGATGAATAATTTTTTTTTCTGGTGTGGGGTGGGTGAATAGATTTTTTTTCTGGTGTGGGGTGGGTGAATAAATTTTTTTTCCAAAATCTCCCACCCCACCCCACAAAAATCAAATGGATCGCCCCTTAGAGAATTTGGAAATGTATTTTTTCTGTGTGACAACAATATGAAGTTAGTTCTTGACTTTCTATAATTCTAAAATTTTGAGATTCCACATTCTTTTAACAAATGTTAAACCTACAATTGTTCATAAAATTACTTTCTTTCATGTTGAGTTTTACAATTGCCAAAAAAAGGAATAAATAATAATATTCTAATAACAAACTGGGTTGTAATTTATTTTAATGAATTGAGCAGTAACTTGGTCAAATGATTTTAATAAAATAGCTTATTTACAATGTAATAAAAGTTGAAACTTAATTCTCACTTCTTCCTCTGCAAATCCCCCTCAATATATTATTTCACATATTGAAGTGATATAATATTTGGTGAAATATGTTTGGATACCTATTGCTATATGCATGATAAAATAAAGTTGCACAAATAACAAAACATGACCAGAAAGATTCTCGCCCAATCCCACCGATCCAGCATAATGTTTTCTGGCAACCTTGTGCATCACCAAATATTGGCAAAAACTGGTTAATGTTGATTATAAGATTTCATATTTACAAGGATTAAAAATAATCTTCAAAAACCTCTTTATCTACAGCTAGTGTGACTTTGGGAAACTAATTGACTGATGTTATAAGTAACTAGCTGACTTACAAAGCCTAGTTCATAGATATTTAATGGGATGAATGTATATATTACTGATCATCATGAAAAATTTCTATGCAAACATAAAGATGCCATATACCATATACACCAACTAGCATTATAATGCAGTGTTTCACAATTTTCAACAAAATTTAATTGCAAATATGTTTTTATATTTAAAGGGAAAAATTACCAAGTGTTTTGCTGAATGTAAAAAGTCCCTCAAATTTGTAGATTCTTTGCATTTGATTCCTTTTCAAAACAAACTCTAGCTGCTGGCCAGTCAATGGCAATATTTCCACACACCTTTAGGGGTGCTAATATAATACAAATGCACTTTGTGAGGGACTGCAATGTACAAAATCAAGCATGTTCTTCCTTGAGATTCTTTGTTGACGTACATCTGATGTCCAATACAAGTTGTCTGACCCTGTTGCTCAAATGTCATTAATGAACTTCAAATAAAATCTTCAATAAAGAAAGATGCCAAAACATGGCATCGAAACAGTCTTTGAAGTGTCAGATACTCAAGATAAATTCAATATCTCAACTTCAAACCACTTT
Organism: Amphiduros pacificus; assembly: GCA_949316495.1. NCBI lineage: Eukaryota > Metazoa > Annelida > Polychaeta > Phyllodocida > Hesionidae > Amphiduros > Amphiduros pacificus. The sequence goes on from OX439003.1 coordinate 20,758,159, forward strand.
GGTGGTTAACTAAATAATGGCTTGCTGTTATTGGATAAATAGTGTATAAGCCTGTGATATTTCCAAAGGTTTCACTGCATTTATCCAATAGACCTGCAGGCCATCATCCTCCCTCCTTCATGAGCTAAGCTTCTCTCCGCTGCGTGATGATACTTGTCCTTTGCTCAGCATTTACCCGAGTTATATCATTCTTATTACACACAACAGTTCATCTCTTTGTCCACATGTCACGGATATTTGTCTCCATATTGTTACATGTTAACACATCCTCCCCTTCCTTTTCCTCTCATAGCTGCACCATTTGGACTGGATATTTTGTTATTGTGACCTACTTACTGATGTCAGGGTCGCACTGGACTGCGATCGAGGCGAGGTTTTTTACTGGTTGGTGAGACAATATGGGACTGAAAAAGGCAACCCTACAATTTATAACAATCAAATAGAATGAGGCATACAATTTCTTAGCTAGGGCATTAATAGCAATTTTATTAAATTAAATGAAATCAAACTTTGCAAAAATATTGCCAGCAGCTTTCCTTAGTTTTCAGATTTTCTATTTACCTTTTGCCATTTGTCGACTGTTTTCTCATACTCTTGATAGTAGAAGGTGAATACTTCCTCACAGTCACGCCGTACAGCGTTTCCCTCAGGGTTGTATATGTGACAGTTATCCTGCACTAACATCATATCATCATGGAAGTCTTCCCATCCCATATACTGCCCAGTCTACAACATTACCATATTTAATCAAAAGATTCTTTAAATCAAAGATTTTTTTCATGAGCCTCAAGTTGTAAAATTGAAATGAGAAACTTTACTTTCAAATTCATGATTACTTACATCTAATTTCTTCTTAATAGTGCTGAAGTCCATAGGGTTTTTGATGATATCATAATAATCAGGAACTTCAACTGGATCAACTAAAATACATTATATTAAAATCAATAAATAGCATTTATAGCATTTTTTTCTCAACACTTTATAATTGAGGTCCCAGGAAACTAGAATATCTGGCAATGCTGCTGGTATGAGTATATACAGCTATTTGCTCATGATTCATAGACCTTAAGGCATTCATGAAATGAGGCTTTCAAGCACTTTTTACACCCCAAACATTGTGATTAAATGTTATCACCCATCATATTTCCCCTTGAAAGTGGATGAGTCTTCTGATAAAATCCAAATCTTCCATTGGACATGTTGTCAACAAGCTTTGTTTAGCTATCAAGTGATCTAGTGTAAACACCTGCTTAACAAAGTTTTGTTAGCTATGAGGCACCTTAATATTGGGACAATGGAGTGATTTGACTTTATCCATTAATGTTTGTCCATTGGTAGAGGCCTAACACCCTGACAGACCACAATTGGTTGGTATATTGGTATATTTTGGTTGATTTTAGTGAGATAGCTTACTTGTATCACAGGTTAGTGGCAACATCATTTGAGCATACCCCAAACCTCTGGAAAAGTGCCTGTGACCTCTTTCATTTCATGAATGCTTTAAATTTCACATATCTAAGTGGGACACCCATTTAAACCATAAGTGCAAAAAAAAAATAATTCACATAGACAAAAAGGTTATATGCTGACCTGGTTGTAAGAACCATATAGATGCATTCATTTCTCCTTTCTCTTTTGTGCCACGGAATCTAGAAACCCTATGCAATAATCTGCAAGACAAAAACAAAGACATCATGAAACATATATAAATGGAGGAATATAAACCAGGCCCAATGGCTAAGCTGATCATTGCTTTTTTGTAATGTTTGTGAAAATGTTCTGGAAATCTCTGCAAATTACTCTGTAACCATTGCACAGACAATAACTTCAATTCATTAAATGTTTAAACTATAATTTCAGCCAATTAAAATGCACATTACACATTGAATTTAACACCAATCTTTATTGTTACTTTGATTCTCATTGGCTGATATTTGTTCTATAATTCACAATTGTAGCCTCCTTGTCAAATCGATGATGGTTGTTTGATGTTTAAAAAGAAAAGAAAAAAATCTACCTAATGAAGGGAGTCCCCGTTTGTGTGCCTACTTGTGGTCTATCCTGACCCAGCCACCTGTTACCAGGGAAGGGGGTCACAGTTGGGGTACTTACCCCAGGGCTGCCCTGACCCAGCCACCTGTTACCAGGGAAGGGGGTCACAGTTGGTGTACTTACCCCAGGGCTGCCCTGACCCAGCCACCTGTTACCAGGAAAGGGGGTCACAGTTGGTGTACTTACCCCAGGGCTGCCCTGACCCAGCCACCTGTTACCAGGGAAGGGAGTTACAGTTGGTGTACTTACCCCAGGGCTGCCCTCACCCAGCCACCTGTTACCAGGAAAGGGGGTTACAGTCGGTGTACTTACCCCAGGGCTGCCCTCACCCAGCCACCTGTTACCAGGAAAGGGGGTTACAGTCGGTGTACTTACCCCAGGGCTGCCCTCACCCAGCCACCTGTTACCAGGAAAGGGGGTTACAGTCGGTGTACTTACCCCAGGGCTGCCCTCACCCAGCCACCCGTGGCCAGTGGTGGGGGATCATCATCGGCTGCAATCGGAGCTTTGCGGCGACGTTTGCTGAGACGTACTGGAGTATTCGGATCATTGAGGCTCTCTGTGCTGCTAGCTGCTATATTTCATCAACAATCAAGACAATTATTACCATATAAAATCTAAATTCCCACATAAAATATAAATTACCAATTATGAATAAGACAACTTAGATGCAATTTCCAATTAGAACATCCTATATCATTAAAAAAATATCAAAACATGGTGAGAGAAACTTACCTTCTGGACTGCCTACAAAATGGGAATCTTGAGCATCAAGATAATACACTGATTCTACCGACTCCACCTGCTGCTCATGTTGTGAACTATAATCTCCAAGCTGCAGCTGGGACACATCAATATGGGAGACATTCTCACCAGAACTCACTTCCTGCAATACGTTGGAAACAAAATTTATGCACTCATGGAAAATCAACTGATAATGTTGAACTTTGTGACTAAATGGATGGGCATTTTATCAATTTGTAAACTTTATAATTAAAATGCAGTGAATCAAATTGAAATTGAAACTGAAATACAAAGCCCACCCTTAGCAAAATTTTAATCAGCGAAATAAGAGAAAACACTCTCGAAGGTTGCTAGCCATGCCGTAAAGTCACCTCCTGAGGGCAACAGGGCTTAAGTTCTAGTTTTGTGTGTTGTTGTTATTGCCTACCTGTGTGACGACTCCTGGCACTGAGTGGGAGCTTAGTTCTAGTTTTGTGTGTTGTTGTTATTGCCTACCTGTGTGACGACTCCTGGCACTGAGTGGGAGCTTAGTTCTAGTTTTGTGTGTTGTTGTTATTGCCTACCTGTGTGACGACTCCTGGCACTGAGTGGGAGCTTAGTTCTAGTTTTGTGTGTTGTTGTTATTGCCTACCTGTGTGACGACTCCTGGCACTGAGTGGGAGCTTAGTTCTAGTTTTGTGTGTTGTTGTTATTGCCTACCTGTGTGACGACTCCTGGCACTGAGTGGGAGCTTAGTTCTAGTTGTGTGTTGTTATTGCCTACTTGTGTGACGACTCCTGGCACTGAGTGGGAGCTTAGTTCTAGTTGTGTGTTGTTATTGCCTACCTGTGTGACGACTCCTGGCACTGAGTGGGAGCTTAGTTCTAGTTGTGTGTTGTTATTGCCTACCTGTGTGACAACTCCTGGCACTGAGTGGGAGCTTAGTTCTAGTTTTGTGTGTTGTTGTTATTTCCTACCTGTGTGACGACTCCTGGCACTGAGTGGGAGCTTAGTTCTAGTTGTGTGTTGTTATTGCCTACCTGTGTGACGACTCCTGGCACTGAGTGGGAGCTTAGTTCTAGTTGTGTGTTGTTATTGCCTACCTGTGTGACAACTCCTGGCACTGAGTGGGAGCTTAGTTCTAGTTTTGTGTGTTGTTGTTATTGCCTACCTGTGTGACGACTCCTGGCACTGAGTGGGAGCTTAGTTCTAGTTTTGTGTGTTGTTGTTATTGCCTACCTGTGTGACGACTCCTGGCACTGAGTGGGAGCTTAGTTCTAGTTTTGTGTGTTGTTGTTATTGCCTACCTGTGTGACGACTCCTGGCACTGAGTGGGAGCTTAGTTCTAGTTTTGTGTGTTGTTGTTATTGCCTACCTGTGTGACGACTCCTGGCACTGAGTGGGAGCTTAGTTCTAGTTTTGTGTGTTGTTGTTATTGCCTACCTGTGTGACGACTCCTGGCACTGAGTGGGAGCTTAGTTCTAGTTTTGTGTGTTGTTGTTATTGCCTACCTGTGTGACGACTCCTGGCACTGAGTGGGAGCTTAGTTCTAGTTTTGTGTGTTGTTGTTATTGCCTACCTGTGTGACGACTCCTGGCACTGAGTGGGAGCTTAGTTCTAGTTTTGTGTGTTGTTGTTATTGCCTACCTGTGTGACGACTCCTGGCACTGAGTGGGAGCTTAGTTCTAGTTTTGTGTGTTGTTGTTGTTGCCTACCTGTGTGACGACTCCTGGCACTGAGTGGGAGCTTAGTTCTAGTTTTGTGTGTTGTTGTTTTTACCTACCTGTGTGACGACTCCTGGCACTGAGTGGGAGCTTAGTTCTAGTTTTGTGTGTTGTTGTTATTGCCTACCTGTGTGACGACTCCTGGCACTGAGTGGGAGCTTAGTTCTAGTTTTGTTTGTGTGTTGTTATTGCCTACCTGTGTGACGACTCCTGGCACTGAGTGGGAGCTTAGTTCTAGTTTTGTGTGTTGTTGTTATTGCCTACCTGTGTGACGACTCCTGGCACTGAGTGGGAGCTTAGTTCTAGTTTTGTGTGTTGTTGTTATTGCCTACCTGTGTGACAACTCCTGGCACTGAGTTGGAGCTTAGTTCTAGTTTTGTGTGTTGTTGTTATTGCCTACCTGTGTGACGACTCCTGGCACTGAGTGGGAGCTTAGTTCTAGTTGTGTGTGTTGTTGTTATTGCCTACCTGTGTGACGACTCCTGGCACTGAGTGGGAGCTGAGGGCGGAGGTTGTCACCACTGCTTCCTGGGATACCACTATATGCTGTGTATCCTCCATCACCACCTCTCCCTCTTGTAGCTCTATGATCTGGTCTTCTCCCTCCTGCTGTAGTGGCTCCTCCTGGTGTTCAGCTGTGTCGATCACCTCCTCCCCTTCCTGTAGCACCATGATGTCTGTTATGACCGGAGCCTCCTCCACTAAAACTGTGCGACTCGCCTCTTCTTGGACCACTTCTGTTAGCGACAAAATCATATTAAAGATGAGAGCAAAGCAAAAATACTTTTCCTAGCATCAGTATCATAACATTCTTGGAAACTGAGCATCATTCTTCTGTAAAATAATGTTTTATATTAAAGTTTCTTAACCTTTTTTTAAGCCTACCTTTTGGTTGTGATTTTTGTGAAATGTTTTCCACTGAGTAGCTTGCTGCAGTGTTGCTGCCCCCTGGTGATGGATTAAGTATGCTCATTAGTGGCCCCTGTTGACTAACAGTGGTACTAACATTATTTGTGAGCATTTCTTGTGAAGCTATTGATGTGGAGGTCTGCATTCTGGCTGCAATTGATGGCTCATCTTCCTCAATAAACTGATATGGGTCCAATTCTATCTGTGCTTGTGACAGAGCACTAGATAAGAAGTCCATGGGTTTGCCAGTCTGGATAGTGACTGTGGAGGATGGGGTTGCCTGCGTTCTCACCATCGTCACACTGGGCCTGCCCAGTCTGCCTGCAGTCCCGGTCGTCAATATCACGTTTGGTGTTCTTGTTTCAGAACCACTGCTGCTGTAGAAGATTCCTGTCTGGGGATCCAAATTGCCCAGACCCTCCCCGCCGAGACTAGTCAGCTGCGATAGATCAGCTGAAGACGACAGCTGAACAGAGACGGCGCCACCCTCCACTTCACTTGTTATGACCTCCTGCAACCATCATTTTATCTTCCTTATTTATTGGGAGCGCAATTATACTCATAATATGTGATAGGATATCCATGATATTTTCATCACAATTATCAATATTTGACAAAGAAATTTGCTCTTCACACTGAAATATGAAAATTGGTTCGTAATCAAATGCGAGTTTTGATAGCTAATGATATTATCGTAAACAAACCTGAGGGATTTCTTCTTCCACTGTGGATGTCTCTATGTACTGTATCTCCCCCTCCTCCCCCTGACTGCTTGTGGTTTGTTCTGAAAAGTAATAACAATCCATGAACTATAAAACAAGTCACGGGTAAAGTCATATCTCCATATAATTTATTATCCTTGTTTTTTAAAGATGCAAAACTGTGTAACATGTTTAGAATTTGTCCATAAATTGTATAGCAACTTAAACGAGTGAATTGTCCCAAGGTGAATAGAGTAAAGAATATTACTATAATATTAATGTAAGATTTAAAGGCAATCAGAGCATGCTAGATGCCCCACCCTATGTAGAAGTTGAGTTGCAAAAGAGGTTTACCACCATAAAGTAATGTCAAGCATTGTAGCATTCATAGCTGTATAAACAATTCTGTGTTCATCATTCTAATGCGATTATTTTCCCTGCCTGCCATCATTTCATGAATGTAAATTGTACACAAGTCAGAGAAAATCAGCTAAACCAAAGAGATGGGTGAAATGTTGCAATTACGGAAACTGAAAGTGGTGGAGAATAAATGCATGGCAATCTTGAAACGGTAAAGTGTTGTTCCAAAGTTGTTTCTTCTTGTTAATAATCACACATGCATCATTGAAAGTAATACTAATCACTTCAGTGGAATGAATAGAATACAGAGTAGGTGTGAATAAAGTAACTTGGTACAAAGCATCATGTCTCACCTTCTGGTGTAATTTTACATATTTATTATCAAGCCAGAATCCTAATCAAAATTTCTTGTTTAACCTCCCAAAGGTTTAATGGTATAATATATGAAATTATCTTATGGTAATGATGTGAAAAGTTTGACCCACCGATGTTGAAAACATCTCCCTGCTGCAACTGGACACCAGAGGGCAGTTGTGCAAGACTTTTGATTTTGACTTGTTGACCGGCGTTGATGTCCAGGAGAGCCTTAATGGCTGGGGAGCTGGCTGCCTCAGACACCATGACAGTGCTGACCCCTGGGTGCTGACTGCTTGGTGCATCATACTCCACCCACTGATTTCCACTTGGACCTGCATTAAATGGGAACAAAGTTTTTTTATATTAAAAATATATGAATCATTCTATAATAATAACAAACACCACAGGAGCTGGTGGATAAATTATCCAAGACATTTTATGTAACAATTTCCCATTCTGGTTTGGGTGTAGTTACTGGGAACATATGCACAGATGTTTAATGGATTTAAAAAAGAAATCTCCTATATTACTGTAATGTCAAAAAAAAAATATATATATATCCTGTTTAATAAAAATAATTTGTTACAGAGTTTCCTGTATGGGAATACAGTAGTGACTTATGACTCTGACCTTTGTGTGTGATGACTTCCTGTGTGACGAGTGAGGCTCCGTCCTGTAGCACCACCTCCTGCTGTGTGGCGCTACTGTCTCCTCCTCCTCCACCTCCTGCACCGTCGGGTACTATTCCCACCGCCTGTATCAGCTCTGCCAGCAGTGACGACCTGTTACCATCCAGAGATGAGGCTGAGGAGGCGGATTCTGAGGATCTCTGCCTGACCACGATAGGCTGAAATAACACAACAAACAAAAGGTAATAAATACAGATTCAATCTTACAACTATATTATCCCACAAAGATAACCTATGACAAAGCTTGATCCTTTTTTGAGAGGATGTAATTGTCTTGAACATAAAAGCTGTTGGTTCTGCAGCCAAAGATAATATTCCACCATTCACATGCGTTTTTCTCACATGGACAGTCCATGATTCACAATGTGAAAAGAGTTTTCCTTGAGATCCCACTAACAGAATATTTAAAGGTTGAGATCCTAAATTTTAGTGTCATATACATTTGATAAAAATCTATATTATGTAATGGTTAAGCGTAATTCCAGTAAGTATATTGGTTATATATTTCCTTTCACAAAAAATATTTGTTTCTTTACCCCATACAAATGCCAGAATAATAGCCTGCTAACACAGAAAGAAAGCCTGAAGTTAAAAGACTAACCGTTTTCCTTGTGTTGTCGGCTAACTGTTTGGGAAGCACTTGCTTGCCTCCCAGCATCGTGCCCTTCTGTGGCACCTGCTTCAAGGAATCCTGTTTCTGGATGAAACTCACCAGCTCCTGAAACAAATCATAGCATTCCTTATTTAAATAAATATTCAAGGTGGAAGCTGGAAGATGCTGTTATAGATTTACTGATAATAATAATAAAAAAACAATTCATTTACAAATGATAAAACAATGTTTGTGATCATAAGGAATATCTCTGATATCCATGTTGATATTGTATTGTTTGTTTTGCTGTCGGAAAAAAATCTTTTGTATTTTCAGTTAGGTTGTCAAAATAAAATCAATGATCAGTAATAAAATTTGAATAATTTGATCCTGCACTCCCATACTAACAAACCTAATTGTGTTAATCTTGTTAATGAGAAGGGGAAAAGGGAATTCTACTCTTAACTACATTACTGAAAAATAATAGTATTTCATCACAAAACCATTTTGAAAAATCTCTATTTTGCCCCAATTTGTATTTCAAGTGAAATAATAAATTGAAATATCCTGATAAAAAGTTCAACTATATTACACAACATATCCAAAAAAGTTTTCTTTTGCTAATGAACAAATTGAATTTTGCAGTAAAATACTAGTGAAAAATCAAATATGCAGGCTAGATGTATTTGTTTTTCTCCCAAAAAGTGCCATAAAACCTTACGATGTTCTGTAAAGTGTATATCATTTAGTTGTTCTTTAGATTGCATGAAGGATGGAATTCTTTAAATAGCCTTGTGACCTTGTAAAGTAAGTCCATTATCAATTTGAAGTTTTCAAGTTTTGAATTAAAAAATATGATTCATATAACTGTGGAATAAGATCCCTTGGTTTATACTGGTGTAAAAGTTACTGAGATAAGGTCTATTTCTACTTACAAATAGCCACTTTCAGTTGATTTGTTTCTTGACTTTCTTAAAACATTACAAAGGGCTTGCTGTGTTCAATAAGATTCTGCACTTTAAATTGTTATCACTGGTTTGACATAGACATGAGGAGTCCATGATAATATCTATCTTATATTTGAGTGCTTTCAATTATTTAAGGCTTTCTCAAAATAACATTATATTGCCAGACTTTTTTTATTGCTAAATCTATCTGACATGTGAAATTTCACATCTCTTTATAATTTCAAGAGAATGCAACAAAAAAAATGACTTGTAAATATTATAGGTGATTAATTTTTGACATAGGAGAAGGAATTTCAACTGCAAACAAATCTATGAACAATGGCTATTCAATAATCATAATATGTGTGGATTGGGAGTTAATCACAAGTCACAACAAGGGTTAATTTGTTAGTAGATTAATGTCTTATCACTACAGCTTACCTCAGCATTCAACTTGCTACACAGCTGCAAATTAACACATTAATATGTCAATATGGGAGTGCCTGTCCAATTTTGGTAATCGTTTATACTATTAAATGACCAATGTAACGAATAAAGCAATCAACCAAGCTGATTTTGAGAAGTATTCATTTCTTTAAATTCAAAATCTGAATCCCAAATGATGTAATACATGAAAATCAGAGAGGCTTACCTTTTCAAAAGGGCTATTTGTTGCTGCTGATGTTTTGACTTGTATGCTGGGAGTTGTGGGAGTCTGTGAACGCTTAGGCTGAGCTTTTTGCACCACAATAACATTTGGTTTGGCTCCAGTTGCAGTAACCACCCGACCACCTTTCACAAAACAAACACATTCATTATCACATTACACATTATATGAACAAAATCTACTTGGATATCACACATTCGCTTCCACTCCTTTTTTAACATTTCATATTTAAGTAAATGGAAAATTAAAGAGAGAATTTATCATGAAAAGTAAGAAAAAAATCCTTTAGTTTTAAAATGATAATTCTTACTTGGCCATTTATTTTGGCATCTAATCGTTTCCCCTTGAGTGAGAAATATATTTATTTTTAAGGGGATTGGAGGCATCTTATGGTGTAAATATGTCAGTTTATAAAATGAGGGAGGCCACTCACCTGAAGCAGCTGCTGCTGCCCCTTTTATTGCTGTCAGCTGGAGTGTTTTGGGATTGACAGTCACCACATTTGCTGAGCTCCCTCTGGTGGTGGCTATCACTTTGCCACCTTGTGTTGTGATGTTTAATACTCGACCAGTTGTCATCTGACCTCCTATTCCAACACAACAAAGTATCTAATACATTATACTCTACATATCAATGGAAATTTCCCTTGAATTGCTATTTGGATACATTATATTATACCACTAATAATAAAATAATATATTCAACTATAGATATCTTCCCACTAAAAGATAACTTTCCCAAATTCTTCCAACGCTATAAACCAATTTATTAATTTATGGACTTGAACACTCTCATTCTCTGTAAATGGATCATACTAGTTTAGGCAATCTCATTTTCCCTGAATAGAACCCATCAATGTCATGTGAGACATGAAGTTATCAAGGACACTGACCTGTGGATTGTTTGGTTACCATGGTAAATGAGGAGGGTGCTGAGGTCACCACAACCATTTGAGACCCACTCCCTGTAGGTTTGGGTAATATCTTACTGGTCCCAGAGGGCACACCTTGTGTTATAATCTTCATACCTGCAAATTGTTTTCATGAGGATTATATTCATGTAGGCTGTAATATTGATATTACAAATGTTTCATTTGAAAAGATATACAAAAAAATAAGAACTATTAAATTCTATACAATGTACAGAATACAGAACTGACCTCCTTCCTGTTTAATGTGAATGGTTGGCTTGGATACTGGTTTAATATGGATGTTCTGTACAGTTTGAGAGCCAGCACCTTGTATGGTGTGGCTTCCCATGGGTATCACCATACCAGACCTTCCTATCGTCTGTGGTGCACGTGCCCGGGTTGTTGTGATAGTTTTGGTGCGAGGTCTTATGGCACTCACTGTTGATGTCACGTAATTGCTTGCATAGGTGCTACCTGCAAAATGACAATATTTATGTATCCATCTTCAGTCAGATGAAATCAGACCTTTATTATTTAAAATTTGTAAGGGTTAAAAAAACTATATATGCTTCTTTTTCCAAACAGAAAATCTCTGCAATCACCATATTTCAAGTGAAAAGTGTCAAGCTATTCTGATGGTAGCTATATTCAAATCCCTAATTATGCTGGTTAATTTAATTTTCTTGGATACTGAACTTTTTACCCATGCCTTGCATATAAGACCAGTTAGCAAAACTTAGGCAGACTATATGATTGAGCATTTTCCAAAATATAACAGCTATAACTCTGAGATGACTTACTATGTGGGGCTGTGGCAGCCACTGTGATGATGTTGCCAAGGTTACCATTAGATGGCAGAGTGGTAGTGCCAGACATGACTGAGCTGCGGGCATGACTCGCAGTCATCACACTGCCTGCTGACACTGTTGATGTCCGCCCTACCGGCATAGACCTCTGCAATATGTTATGCCCACCGGCCTGCGAGCTGGACACCAAAATCACCTGACAGGGAATAAGCATAACAGGTTAACACATATAAAACCATCAGGATTGCACAGCCAAAAAAAAACAAAAAAACATTAGGACATTTCTTTAATATTATATCTGTTTTTCTACCTTTTGTTGTAGTTTATGCGAGGGAGTGATGGTGGTGTGGCCTTTGACTGGACTCTTGGTGAATGTGATCTTCATGGGGGAGACGGTGGATGATGCCATGGTTGTGGTGGCCACCTTGGGGGTGGCTGCTGTTGATACCATCGTGGCAGTCTTGGTGACCACCATTGTGTTCTCACTGGAACTGCTTCTCCGTCGCTTCTTGGTGCTGGTTACCACCTCCTCCTCATCTGCACTCACACCTCCTGCACACAAACAAAACAACATAGTGAGATGCCATTTGCCAGGTAATGCTGTTGATCCCATAGAAATTTGTCTAAAAAAGCCATATCTCAAAAAAAATAAAAATAAATAAATACTCTATTACTAAACAACGAGTAACCCCTTGATTCCTTGAAAACATTGAATGTTACCCTTACCTTTTATGTGTATAGACATGCCAGATGGCAGCACTACCACATTGGATGCTGGGCTGGAGGGACGAGCCTTGGCAACTGGGGTTGTAGCACTCGGTGTAGTTGCTCCACAACTGCTCACTGCTAGCATATCTAAACAAACAGTTAACAAACCATAAGTGTTGGGATTAGTGTTCATATAGTCTGCAAGCAAATGCTTCTTGTCGTTATTTTCATCAATAGTCATTATGATTTCTGAAAAACATATTTTGAGACAAATAACCTTGTTTTTGACTACAGGCCCTCAATATATCAAAATGTTATCAAACAAATGAAAATATCTAACGATGAAACATTGTTAATTTTTGTTAAATATTGGACAAACAATATTTATTTGCAATGCCTTACAAAATGTCAATGAAATATTCTAACACAGTAAATTTGATTTGATCTTCAAAGTATTGCTAGTTGGTGGTGTACATACTGTCTTTGTTTGCCGTCATGGAGGGTGTGGGCATGGTAAGGTTCTTCTCCGCCTGCATATTGGCTGCATTGTTGGCAGTGACGGTGAAGGCAGTCTGTGGCACAAGTCTGGGCATGAGTGGGATGAGGCGACGCCCCTCCACCAACCACTCACAGCTCACATCAGGGCCTGCAATGCTGTAACATAACCCTCGTCAGATTAATACATATCCAGCTCAATCTCATTCCGATTTCTAATATAAATATTGAGTTTGACTCCTTTTGTGACAAAACTTCTGACAACACAAAACTTTGCTCTTAAAATATATCAATTTTCATCAGTTGAAACTAGGATTTTGCCTTATAAAATGGTAAAAACATTGCACTTCAACAATGCATATCATAGTTTATATTCAATGATACAGACCTGTCTGCAACTGTAGTGAGTTTTTCATCATTGACAGCTCTGCGAACCTCTGCACGATGCCTCTCAGTAGAGATACTACAATATTAAAACACATGCTTTACCACAGTTGTGGTCACTAGCTTTTCTTTTTTTTAGTTTTTCCTGTGCTATCAAATATGAAGACTGTACTGATCTTATAATAATGCTGGTAACTTCTAAGGGAAGTACTTTACTTATAATAATGTTGGCAGTTTATAAGGGTTATACCTGAGGGCATTCTGGAGGTCTTGAAGAAGGGCATGTTTTGCTTTGGTGAGGTCACCTTGAGCTCGGAATGCTGACACTACCCCACAGTAGGCCTCCAGCTCTATTCTCCTCAGCATCCTCTTGCAGTCATCCCGTGACATGTCAAGCAAAACGGGCCAATTATTTGTACACATCTGCAGTTAAAATATGTAAAACATTTACATTATAGACACAATTTTCTTTCAAATATACTCCAATGAATGATAAAATAAATATACCAAAGTCAAGGGTTGCTAACCTGTCAAGGAATATTGACCAAAACTGAAACCTGACCAAATACAATTCATTGCTATGTGCACTGAATTTACCCTAACAAAAACACAATATAATGATCAGATAAAAAAATACAACAAAGCCAACTGCCACTCAAGAAAGTTGGACCAAATCTTGACATTTAATGTCCCATGAACATGTAAATTCCAATTTTCTGTGTAATTTTTGTTTTCATAGCCAACATTTTTAAATATACTAAATAACAACAAAGTTGTTATATAATACCAAGGTAAGGCCTTGTCCACTTGAATCATGTTTTTTATACCCCCGGTATTGTATTGGGCATTTTTGTTTGATTGCTATTCAACCTTGGTTGTTTTGCATGTTATGTCACTGTTCGTATATCTTCAAATCTGACAGTCAATAGCAAGTGTGGCATGGGCTAATCAATCACAAGCTTTTAAGCAAGAAAGCAGTCAGTCTTTACATCTTGAAAAATCCCATGGATATAGATCTACAGTACATGTATGGCTGCTAAGCATTCACAAATTACCTGCTATCAAGGCTGGAGTTTAGGTAAGATCTGTAAAGCATTTAATTACAATAATAAAATTGTGATAGGAACAATAATCAATTCCTGATTATTTCATGATGACCTGGGTATATATATATTAGTGGACTAATATCAAATGAAAAACCAAAAGGTCATATTGGTCATGATCGAACAAGTCATAGTCAAACAAGAAAACAGTTGGAACAGTATTTCAAATTTTGTGAAAAATTCAAAAAGATAATTAACATTTTACATTATAAATATTATTTCATGATTTTATAGATCTATGCAAAATTTGCTCAATTTGAAACATTTTTTCTCCGAAATATTTTTGCTGTGGACAAAGTCCGACAAATAAATGGCTAGTCGACATTCTTAACCACTTAATTAAGCACTTGATGTTAGGAGGGTACAGGCTTGCTCACATGTTTGCCTGTGTCCTTGACAGTTATTTATGTCATAAGTCGAGTTAAGTCATATTTCATCCCACTAATGGATGGTGTTATAGGAAACTAAATACAAGTTTTTACTTGCACTTTGCACATTATTTTCATCATATTGAACAATCACACTAGTCATTTTCGATGTGATATTTTCCTTGTATCACATCATCACTAGCAGATGACATAGACTTTATGTTGTGCTCTGATTCCTGAAATGTTAACATCTTTCCGTATAATTTTATTCAAAGGGAAGATATCAAGGAAAAACCCTTTTCTCAAACAAACACTCAGTTAACCCAGGGACACCATTTGGCAGGATGCGAATTGGTTTTGCCGAGTAAAATTATGGATCTATTTAGATATAGATGAGATCAACATCCACCATCCACCACAGGCAACGGACAGGAAGGACATTAAACTCCTGTTCTAAATGTATGACTAATTTCTGTAACATTCTGTATGGTGCTGTAACTTGTTACAATGTGATTTTGGTAATGATACAAGACTACTAGAATAAGAAACTTTTAATCCCAGTATTTCATTGAGCATACTGAATAACCAGTTATAAATTTTATTTAGTACACAGATACAAGAGTTCATAAATAAAATAGGTTAGTCCTCCTGGTCAATTGTATTTAAACAGTCTAGTCTTTCAGGGGTTAAGGTTTCACTGACAAATGCTGGCGGTCACAAATTGTTTCAATGTTTGTAAATGATTTCTGTGAAAATTTAGGCATCATCTCTTTTTGTTGGGATTTAAGAATAATTGTTCTTCTCTTAGAAGCACATCACTCTTCCTTGTCAATGAACATTAATATAACTAGGTCATTGGGTAAGATCAATTTGATTATGCAGGGACAGGGAGCAGGTGATTGAAACGGGTATTCAGTGAAACATTTGTTACATTTGAAAGTTCCTAACATGCAAATTGTTGGCAAAATTGGCTTCGTTTTCCCGATTAGGCTGTGATTTTCATTGTTGTGCGTCTTTAAATTTGTAAAATAATATCACAAAAATATATCGTATGATACAGAAAATTATTTCACAGGCCTATAAACATTTCAAAACGTACCCTGTTGGAGTTATTTGAAAAAATCTCCAAGTTTTATCCTTCCTCAGCCTTCTTGTCGGCCATTACTGGCGGGTAAATGCATTGCGCATGACCGGAATGAAAACTGTGTTGTTCGTTACCCAAATGTCTATTTTACGTTAGGCTCTTACACAGGCACGCCAATAGTACATTACGCACAATTTAAAAGCCAAATTTCACTGTGACTAATATTTAACGAATGTTAAGAATAGTAATGTCAATACATGATTTTTTGGTCATATCAATTAGATTGTAATTAATGCCTTAGTTAAGTAGTTTTACTGCCTGTATTTTACTTTATATGTTGGATATTGGAACATAATTCCAACATGTACACGAAGACCACCGAATTACAATAATCATGATAATGTGTTCTTCATTTTGTAATATGCTTCAAGACACCAGAAACATCTCTTGGGTCTTGTGCTTGATTTTTCTTTGAACAAGAAATGCCCCCACATCCCATACATAAGCTAAGGAAAAGTGTATGATGACATTTCCTTATCAAATAATATAACCTATGAAATAATATAAGTATTATCTGAGAGCAATTTATTATTGCTCTCAGGTATTATTGACTATATTACCACTTATCATTGTAATATTGACGGGTGGCAATCTAGGCATAAGTCAGATATTTCCACAGAAGTAAGATATTTTTCACATAAGTAAGATATTTTTCACATATGATTAATATGTTTTTCAAAAATGATTGCCGTAATTGTGAACATTTAAACCAGAAGTCAGTGGTAGTTTTAAATATTTCATATTCATATAGATCTCGGCTCATAATATATGTACATGTACATAAATGATTTATATATGTATGAAATCGTTGGAACAAGAGGAAGACAATTATATATGTATTCTGTAGATTTGACTTTGTTTCGGCTTTGTAATTGTAAATGATTCCAGTATTTGCGAACGATATAACGATTGAAGATTTCACATTAATATCTCGGCTAATATTACACTTACAAAAATGGTTTATATGTGTCTGGAATCGTGAGAACAAAAGGAAGACAGTTATATAAGTATTTTGTAGATTTTACTTCATTTTGGTCCCGAAAATGATGGCCGTAAAATTTGCGAACGACATAAGATGTTCATTATATTGTTGATAATCATTATTAATGAGGTAACGGTAGGCTACACAAAAAACGCTCAAGTGGTTATTGAAAGAAGGGTTGAAGAGTCCAATAAGACAGGTTTTATGATTTTATCATTTAATTCTGCATGAGAAATTTAAATTAGGGTTGTCATTTTGTCACTTTTTCACCTATTGTTGATATAAAATTAAAAGAAATACACATCTTTGATCAGGGCAGAAAATGTTTTAGTGCTACGGTGAAGAATTCAATGATATACAATAACTCAGCAGTACATCTTTGCTCACCAACCTGAGCTTTTTAAAGATATTGGACATATTTTCTGGAAAATGTAAAAACATTATTTTCATCACCATTTCTATTATAAAAACCTGCCGCTCAGAAGCGATCTTGAGCCAAAACTTAAAATGGCTATCAAGTCTGTTCTAATTGACCGATTTTAATTTTGTTTAGCTCAATGACTTTGTCTTTGAGAGATCTTTATGATTCCAATGTGAAAATTAAGAAAATTCGGCACGTATCACTGAGTTTGAGATTAAATAGGGATCAAGCAGAGGTCAAGCAGAGGTCATTTTCTCCATATTTTTTATAGTATTGATTTTTTAAAGTAATAGATATGAATAAGGATTGTCTGGTTTGTTTTGACATCTTTTTTATTCTGGGAATAGTTAGCATTTCCGTCTCTTCTTCTGTCCCACCGTTGCATGTTCGACCATAGGAAAGAATTCTACACCCCAGTAATATTCAAAGTGGACATAGTTGAACAGGGAAACAATCAAATAGGGGAGCAATTGAAACAGTCACCAGAATCTATGTGTGTGAACTTTGTTACTTATTCACTATTCACAGTTCATTATTCAAATTTTTTCCTAAATTTGTAGTAAACTATGTCCACATATCAGATTTCAAAAATTATTTTCCAAATATGACCGAGCTGAATTGTGTGCCATATTATGTGAAAGGAAATTTTTAATAATAATAAAAACCAAAATATAATTTAAACAAGGGGTAAAAAAAATAGTGCAGGTCGATTCAATGTTCACCAAATTTTGCATACGGGTCAAGGAGGGTCCCATAATGTTATTTATAAAGCGTTTTCCCAGCGCTATTTACGGTAACAAGATGGCGCCACTCACAACTTTAAGATTTCAATAATTAATTCAAATTAATCCTAATATTCCAAGTGAAAAAGACGTAACGCAGGTCGATTCAATGCTCACCAAATT
The DNA here is from genome assembly GCA_949316495.1 of Amphiduros pacificus. Classification (NCBI taxonomy): domain Eukaryota; kingdom Metazoa; phylum Annelida; class Polychaeta; order Phyllodocida; family Hesionidae; genus Amphiduros; species Amphiduros pacificus. The sequence goes on from OX439003.1 coordinate 20,776,106, forward strand.
TTGCATACGGGTCAAGGAGGGTCCCATAATGTTATTTATGAAGCGTTTCTCCGGCGCTATTTACGGTGACAAGATGGCGCCACTCACAACTTTAAGATTTCAATAATTAAATAAAATGAATCCTAATTTTCCAAGTAAAAAAGACATGGCGCAGGTCGATTCAATGTTCCCCGAATTTGGTGGGTGGCACCATTCTCGGCATATTGCCCAGTAACTTCCTTGTGATGTCACAACAATCATCCTGAGCATGCCGAGTGGAGGTTATTAATGAGCACGCGTTTATAATTTTATCTCTTGAGAAGTCAATGAGATTCAGACATAATGATTCATTCCACAGTGAATAAACAAGATCATGTAGTACATATTTTTATTTGATAAATACTTGCCAAATTATTTAAATGATAATATTTGTTAATTGTGACACAAAATGGGATATTACAATATATTGACTTTGGCCTCAGACTATTGTGATGCTGGGATGATCCTGTTATGTCTCACAGTGATACTATTACTATTGATCTGCACAAAAGGAAATTTGCACAATGTGATGAATAATTCTTACATCATGTACATAGTCCAGAGCAAAGTAGGATTTTCTACTCTGCTGCAATTCCAAGATAAAATTGTCAACTATACTTTCTTTAACTCTGCTGGTGCAGTGATATTAAATCAAACATAAAATGAAACTGTCCATCTGTCATTTTTGTAAACAAGAAAAAGTGGTGCTCCACATGTAACACGGATGGGAAAAAAAATTAACAATCAAAACAAAAATTACAATAAACAAAACAAAAATTACAATAAACAAAACAAAAATTACAACAAACAAAACAAAAAATTACAACAAACAACAACAAAATACATTTAAACACAAACAATCATTGCAAACTGATGGGGTAATTGAAATTATTTTTATTTGTCTTTTAAAAACATTTAATTTGGTACATGAACGATTTTTTTAGCACATCTGTATGCAAAGATGTGCCTTTCCAAGCTTGATTACGTAAGTTGCTCTATTATCGCTCAGGCGCTAACCGCAAATCATCGATCAGACTTTTGCATTGTCATCTGACTTCTAATTGTCCAATTTACACCAAATTTGAACTAAACTTACTGATATTCCTTGTTATAGCGATTGGGAAGCATTTCCAATCAATCTAAAGGGATAATTTTGTGCAGCGATGGGCGATGACGATGTTGTCATTTCGGCGGGATGCCTATTGGCTTTGCCGAGCCGGTAAACTTTAGTGTTCTCCAATCACCCATTGGCAAAGACCGAATTTGAACTAAACCTACTGAAAATTCCTTGTTCTAGCGATTGAGAAGCATTTTAAAGAGATAATTTAATGCAACAATGGGCGAAAACAATGACATCGTTTTGAACGTTCTGCTTTGTTTACATGACGCACTTCTTTTCTTTTGTTCACTTTTGTTCACTTCTTTTGTTCACTTCTTTTAGATATGTATTCATTCGCCGGACGCATGCGTGAATTGGAATCTTTCGCAAGCAGACGACGAACACTCCACAGTGGCGTCAGTTGCTTTAACAATTATGACCACAGAAAAAACCGAATTACAACCCACAGGAAACAACTACCCATTTCCCTAGTCATGGCATCCACTCCCTAAATAACAAGCCCTTCCAAAGAGATTTTTTCTTGTCATTTTTTATCTTCATTTTACACATTTGAGAGCACATAGGGGCAGTTTTTAGGTCGTGGAGTACTTCAGTAAAAAAAATCAGATTTTTAAATTTCCTGGCTTCTTCATAAAAATGCACTGTTTTCTTCTGAATCGTGATGGGACACTTGTTAAAAGTGCACTACAAGGTTACCTTACATATTTCTGAAGATGACTGCATTGCCAGTGTAACATTTAAAGTTTTATATTGCTTGAAACATCCAGCAGGAAAAAAATGAAGCATCGAGTGGAAACCTCTCAATGTTTGAAATTATGAAAAGACCTGAAAACATCACCAGATAAAACACCCCTAAAGCAGTGAAAAACCATTCCCCACAATACACAAAAAGTGGAGGGTGAAATGTAGTCACGTGGTCTAAACCAGTCTTAACATTGGCGGCCATTTCAATTCTGAAGAAGCTGAAATTCTTGTCCATTTAAAAGTGTGATAACTGACTTAAAACAGAATAAAATGATTGTTTTACAACTGGATATTGCAGAAAACAGATTATACTTTGCAAACAGCCAGGCCATGTAAGCAGTGAGTACATAACTACGACACCTGCAGTGCGTGTTTACCACGCGCAGCCCAGTGGGCTGCGCTAGGGCAGATTAAATTTGACGATCTCTCTCTAGCCGTGAAATGGCCGCCGGACCCAAAATAAACAAAAGGCAAATTCACTGCTAGAGATACTCGAGCTACCCATTTCCCATGATCGTACCGATCACAAAATAACACAGATAGTCCCTTTTTGATATCCACTGCCTGTCGGCAGTGGATATTAAGGCAAGAACATGTGAGTGCAGTCTTCAGGGAGACAGATCTCTCAAGTTGGTTCTGGTGGAAGGATCTCAAGAGTCCAAAGGACGACTGAGATCCTTCCACCAGAACCAATAGTATAAAAATTGATGGATATTTACTGACGCCACGACAATGTCGCCGCGTGGCGAGAAGAAAACTCCCCTGACTCCCGGCGACGCCAACATAAAAACTACTCGGCGTCGCCGGGTCTCACACACCAATATTGTCAGTTGACGACAGTTGAATTTCACGTGTCACCTCCTCAGTCATTTGAGTCAGGATATAAGACTGACAAAAACGAGTGTTTTTTTTCACAGCAGTTTTCCACATGAATACTTCAAATGTCTTCATATTTGCATTCTGATTTTTTCAAAGCCATCCTTCTCTTTCATACAGACTTTCAGAGAACTATATTTTAATTATTTATTCTCAAATTCATCTTTTTTCATAACAATATTTGCATACTCACTTTCACACATCCCCAATTTTTTTTACAAAGCCATGTTTTTCTTTCATACATGTTTTTAAAATGAATTTTTTTTTTAAAAATTGAAATTTAAAAAAAAATTGAAATTAAAAAAAAATTGAAATTAAAAAAAAATTGATAATATTGTAGAATATTGACAATTTTGAAAATATTGACAATTTTGAAAAAGATTTGATAATTTTTTTGTAACACGGATGGTTCCTTTTTTGACAATGATTGCCGACAGGGCAACTTACGTAATTGAGCAACTTACGTAATTGAGCATGAAAAGGAACATCTTTGCACCCAGTTGAACTAGAAAATTCGTTCATATACCAAATTAAATGTTTTTAAAAGATGAATATTTTTTCCCATCCGTGTTACATGTGGAGCACCACTTTTTCTTGTTTAAATATTTGGTAATTTTCAAGAACTTTGGTACTTGTCAAGAACTTTGGTAATTGTCAAGAACTTTGGTAATTGTCAAGAAATTTAGTAATTGTCAAGAAATTTGATAATTGTCAAGAAATTTGGTAATTGTCAAGAAATTTGATCATTTTGAAGAAATTTGATCATTTTTCAAGAAATTTTTCAAGAAATTTTCAAGAAAATTGATAAATGCCAAGAAAATTGATCATTTTTGAAGAATGTAGATAATTTTGAAAAAAAGGATTTTACAAAATATTTGATAAAGAAATTTGATCATTTTCAAAATAATTTGGATAATTTTGAAGAAATTTGACAAATTTGAAGAAGTTTGACAAATTTGAAGAAGTTTGACAAATTTGAAGAAGTTTGACAAATATGAAAAAAATTGAGAAAATTTGAAGAAGTTTGACAAATTTGAAGAAGTTTGACAAATTTGAATAAGTTTGACAAATTTGAAGAAGTTTGACAAATTTGAAGAAGTTTGACAAATTTGAAGAAGTTTGACAAATTTGAAGAAGTTTGACAAATATGAAAAAAATTGAAGAAATTTGACAAATTTGAAGAAATTTTTGAAGAAATTTGAAGAAATTTTTGAAGAAATTTGAAGAAATTTTTGAAGAAATTTTTGAAGAAATTTTTGAACAATTTTGAAGAAATTTTTGAACAATTTTGAAGAAATTTTTGAACAATTTTGCAGAAATTTTTGAACAATTTTGAATGAAATTGAGAATTTTGTAAAAAAATGAGAATTTTGTAAAAAAAAAAAAAAATTAGAATTTTGTAAAAAAAAAATTTTGTAAAAAAAAAAAAATAGAATTTTGTAAAAAAAAAATTGACAATTTTGAATAAAATTGACAATTTTGAATAAAATTGACAATTTTGAATAAAATTGACAATTTTGAATAAAATTGACAATTTTGAATAAAATTGACAATTTTGAATAAAATTGACAATTTTGAATAAAATTGACAATTTTGAATAAAATTGACAATTTTGAATAAAATTGACAATTTTGAATAAAATTGACAATTTTGAATATTTTTTGAATAAAATTGACAATTTTGAATAAAATTGACAAGTTTGAATAAAATTGACAATTTTCATCAAAATTGACAATTTTGAAAAAGAATTGCCAATTTTGAAAAAGAATTGCCAATTTTGAAAAATAAATTGACAATTTTGAAAAATAAATTGACAATTTTGAAAAATAAATTATCGTAACATTTCATGAAAATATTGTAAAATTGCTATTTTGGCTATTTTATTATTTTTTCAAAATTATCAAATTTTTTCAAAATTATCAAATTTTTTCAAAATTATCAAATTTTTTCAAAATTATAATTTTTTTCAAAATTTTCAATTTTTTTCTCAAAATTATCAAATTTTTTTCTCAAAATTATCAATTATTCTTAACATGGTCAAATTTCTTCAACATTGCCAAATGTCTTCAACATTGCCAAATTTCTTCAAAATTGCCAAATTTCTTCAAAGTGCGATTGAAACAAATCCTGCTGTAAAAAAAAGATGAATTTGAGAATAAATTATTTAGTAACAGTTAAATACCAGTTGTATGAATGTCTGTATGAAAGGGAAAAATGACTAAAAAAAATCAAAATGTATGAAAGAAGAATTTGAGAATAAATGATTGAGATATAGTTGTATGAAAATCTGTATGAAAGAGAAAAATGGCTTTCAAAAAAAGATAAATTCGAAATTAAATTATTGAAAATAATTTTCCAACTTAGATATGCCAAACAATAATAAAAATCAGTTCTAATAAATGTGGTATGAGAAAAAGATACAACTTGTGAAGACACATACTCGTTTTTTCGGTCTTATATCCTGACATGTATCACATGAAATCTTATATGGGACGAGAAAACATAAATCATGTCGCCACGACAATGTATTAAATGTTGTTTGGGACGACATCACTAAATTCATGTCGCCACGACAATTGAGAGAAGACGACACGTCAAAAGTTGGATACAGCCCATTACAGGTCGCCATGATTATATATTAAGGATGAGAAGGCGCCGCGACTTGTCCCACCTTTCATTTGAAGTCCCGGCGACAACGGGCGTGGCGTCAAAGAAAAGCAGCCACTTTTATATATGGAACCAACGAGAGAGATCTGTCTCCCTGAACACTGCACAAACTCATGTTCTTGTCTTTATCTCATACTTATCCACTGCAGATAGATGGGGTTTGCAATCAACTTTATCCTCAAAGCAAAGCAGTGAAAACATGGTAATAAGTACAGAACTACCTATGTTGTGTGTGGCTCATTTAAGTTCTCAGCTCATTTACATAATGTAATCAATTTTATATCACTACATGCAGTGAACTAGGCCACCTATAAAGCACTATATGAAATGGGTGTAATTCTGTTTCAACTGGGTGAATAGTCATCAGTTTTGAGATTCCCACAAAAGGTTGCAGTCTATGCCAACAGGGGGCCCCCTGTCTGTGTTTCAAGGTCCCCATGACCCAAATCTGAAATGTCGTCTGCTCCAGGTCAAAACAAACCTGGACAGTCATCATGTTCATTTCAGAGAAATTAACGCATGATTTGTTGAAGAACTGGCCTAAGACATGATTACATTTATTTTATAATTGACAAATATAATGACATTTGTGCACAAACATATTTAATTAAGCATTTTATTCATTTCAAAAGTATGTAAATAAGAAAAGAATCTTTAAAAAAGATAAAAGGAAAGTAGTTCGGCAGAGGGGTGATCTGTGAAAGTAGTTCGGCAGAGGGGTGATCTGCAAAAAATATCTCATAGGTGCAGAACACTCTCTTGAGGCACCAAGTATGAGATAACAAAAAAGGACCATCCGTGTTACAAAAAAAAAAACCTTCAAAAAATATATGTAAACAAATGATTCAGTTTTAACTGAAATATGAAGTATAGGCTCAGGAAATGGCGCTTTCAGTACTGACTCCCGAGAGCCATATGGTTTTGACTGATTAAGCTGTAAGTCTATGGAGCATACCCCGATTATCGGTCCATGGCGGCCATGTTTTGGCTCAATAATTCTGCTTACACCGTCAGATGTCGCTTTTGTTTGAGAACTGATTTGTGAGTGCGGGGTAGAGTAAGAAGATTTTCGTGGATTTGCCCAAGGATTTTGCCTTGGGTTTTTCTCCTTGGGATTTTGCAAACTTATGCGAGCTTAATTTTTTTAAAAAATAAGCACTTGTTTTCGCTCAGGTAAATATGAAGATTTTCGTTGGATTTTGCATTGGGATTTTGCATTGGGATTTTGCATTGGGATTTTGCATTGGGATTTTGCATTGGGATTTTGCGAGCTTGATTTTTTAAAATCAACACTTGTTACACCTGTGCTTATGAGATTAGCGCGCATTGAAACAATGATGTGACAGCTATATGAGTTTCAAACCCTAATCATGAAAAAGTACACAATCCATGATAACCACTAACAGGCAATAATAATATTGCTCTTTGTTAAAAAAAAGAACAATGTAAGATATCATTTTCCTCAAAATTTCTACGCCATAGTTTATGGTGTGGCCATCATCTGACACTGACAGGAAGTAAAGTTAATATTCCCGAAAATATTTAACAATCCTTTTGCCTGTGAAAAAAAGCGAAAACTACATTTTGAGTCACAGAGTGCACACTGTGGCAACCAGAAAGTAGGTCACCAGCTACAACAGGAATGGACAAGAAAGATACCTGAATGAAGACAGAGAGAATATAATTGAGGATGGGAGAAATGTGGTAAAGAAAAATACATAAAAGTGCACTTGGTGAGCAACAACCTTTGATTCGTGAGAATATAAAGCTTGGCATTTATGACACATGTGCACAGTTTAGCGTTGTGTACAGTAAAACACGATGATGAGGCTGTCATGTTTTCATGTTTTCATAACTTCAAAAGAAAGTTCTTTAAAATATTGCATTTGCAAGCAACACTTAGAGTCATGAAAATGATTGGTTTGATTATTCTTTCACTGCTCAAATTGGAATGTTTTCAAGATAGCATCTGAACATGTTTTTACTTAAAAGTAAGTGTGCGACAATAAATAAACTATTTTCCCCCCGTTATGATGTATTCAAAAATCTTAATACTTGACAAATATATCTTTTTCCCTTGCAAGATTTTCTTAATTTTGATCATTGAAAATGTTATTGAACATATTGAAAATAATGTAGAACGAATTTTGGCTACTCAAAGTGAATTTTTTCTTTTGGGACAACAACTTCAAAACTGGAGCTTAGTGTGTAAATGATATTGATATAAACCAAATGAAAATACATTGTCATGCTCATAATACACAAAAATCAAAAAAAAAATTAAAAAAATCAAAAAAATAAAGAATTCATTTGATGTTTTTCATTGAGTTAGAATGCCTAGCATGGTCATGATCAACCATGCAGGCTGAACTCATTCATATGCAATGGACAGGTTATATAAATTGACAAGAAAGTGACCAATAGTGGTTTGAAAAATGACCTATAGATAACAGTTTGGAAAAAAACTGGCTTGGCTATGATTTGAAATGGAATGGAAAAAAGGATGGCAAATTTGTTGCAAGGTACCTAGTTTACCTATCTGCTGTCCCACTCCTTGTCTGCTACACATGGCACACGCTCTTGTATAACTCTTATCAAGTATTGATATATGACTGGTATATCACCCAAGAAATAGGAATGGATGATTCTTAAATCCTCTTTTATCCTGTTAAAGTTGATAATTTTGTGAAATACAGGACATTGTGCTTATATTTCAGATAAAATCCATCATGTCAGCCCAGTTCACTCTCAAGAAGTGTGGAGTGCGATTCGATCCGCCTGCTGTCATCATAACCTACACAATAAAGTCAGGCAAGTTGCACCGTCGCACCATGCCTCTGAGAAATTTCAATAAGAAATCTGGCGTGCCAAGAGTAGCAGAAGAACTGAAAAGTAATTCTAGGCACAAGAAATACCTGGAACAAATCACACTGCCGCAGCTGGAGAAACTAATCACCATAATCCAGGATAGAATGAACGGCATCAGTCTAGACGAAAGCATTGCCAAAAACAAAGACATGGATACCATAAATCCAGAGGAAGATCTCAATAAAATAGCAGAGGATGCATTGAAGCGGAAAAAGGCCATCATGGAGCAAACTTTTGAAAAGAACAGGAAGAAACCTGGAGATGCTGACTTTGAATATGATGTGGAGAGGGACTTTGAGGGTGCCATAGAATCGTGTGAATGGGACTCAGCATCAGATGATGAATTCTGAATTGGATTCAGCATCAGATGATGAGTTCTGAATGGGACTCGGCATCAGATGATGAGTTCTGAATGGGACTCAGCATCAGATGATGAGTTCTGAATGGGACTCGGCATCAGATGATGAGTTCTGAATTGGACTCAGCCTCAGATGATGAGTTCTGAATTGGACTCAGTATCAGATCATGAGTTCTGAATGGGACTCAGCATCAGATGATGAGTTCTGAATGGGACTCGGCATCAGATGATGAGTTCTGAATGGGACTCGGCATCAGATGATGAGTTCTGAATGGGACTCAGTATCAGATGATGAGTTCTGAATTGAACTCAGCATCAGATGATGAGTTCTGAATGGTTGCTTGTTATTAATTGACAACCAAATATCAAAATTTCACTTATATAAATGCAGTTTAATCTTACTCCTCCTGTTTATGCATGTGTCATAAATCTGAAGAACAAAGTGTCCAGGATGACAGATACAAGGAGCACGGTCCTCTTTGTATGTGTCCAGTGACAATGATGTATTATGTTTATCTACAGCATATTTTTTTTATGTAATTACAGGTGCTATATGCAAGAAATGGGTGAGAACTCGCAAACTTTTCTGAATTGGATATTAAAATGTCCTAGTCTTATGTAGATTAGTCAATTAAAATTGCAAATACAAATAAAATATGAATCAGGTATAATTCTGCTGAGTTACAGGTGGTTAACCATGCATTCTAAAAAGTCAATCAATCTATTATTTTCACATGATTTATCTGTTGTTGAAAGTGCTGTCAGAATATAAGAAATTGGAAAATTGGAGTATGTAATCATCCAGTGGATTGTAGATAACTATTTGTGAGAGTTTTAAATGTGGAAAGCCAACTATCAATTCTTTCATGCATAAACCTGATCCAGTAAAGACACACACTGTTATGGTCAATCTCATTGTGGTCATGCTTTGGCGAGTAGCTGTGTCCAATCATGCATACTCCAGGCATGACACAATAAGGCCACACCCTGTTATGCTATACCTCATTATGGTCATGCTTTGGTGAGTAGCTGTGCCCAGTCATGCATACTCCAGGCATGACACATTATGGTCATGCTTTGATGAACAAACGTTTGGCTGATTGGTTATTCCTGTCAATCCTTAAAGGAATATCCACCTTTTTGAAAAAAATCATTAATTGGTGATAAATATACTTTCCTTTCATTATCTATTGGGGAGAAGCACTCCATTAAATGTCTGAAAAACCAATTTAAACAAGAAGCTAATTAAATGCCCCCTTTTGAAACACACTACTTTCCTGGCGTCATCTTAAAGTGGAGTGTTAATATAGAGGCACTGAAAAGTAAAGTGACATCATGAGAGTATGGCAATATGCTTATGACATCATGAAATATATTTTCCTTTGAATAGTGCCAGAATGATGTCATACAGTGGCACTTTACTTTCAGCCTTATTTTAGGTCAAAGAAAGTTGATGCTACCTGTATTAACCTGCCACATGCAGCTGACGGCTGCGACAGACCTCTGCTAGGAGTACAACTTCCATGTCTTACAGCAACTTATCTTATTATTTTATGTAAAACTTAAATTTATCATGATGTTTATATGTCAATAAGCTTTTGATACACCAAATTGTAGGATTAATGCTTAATACCTTTAAAGTGACTAGGCCTTTCAATCCTTTGCATCTTCATCTGTCTTATATCATTAACTGTCTATCACACTTGTTACATTTGGATCACATACAAATATTTTATAATTGTTTTTGTATGTTTTATATGCCAGACAGAAAATGATATGCTGATTTGTATGAGTAGTTCTAAATAGTAATCTGTTTTGTATATTGGAATGTAGGATTTTAATTGCATCGTACCTGTATGTGATGGCTTCATTGATTTTCATTATAATGATAGAAAGTAGCTATTACAAGAATGCTAAACTTCTGAGTTTCTTATTTATAAATATAGTGAAAGAATGGCAAACTGGTTGGATATTGTGATATATTTAACTATGTTATTTAGCTATGTTATTTTGAGCACTGATGAAAATGTTGTGAGAATGAATTGAATTGAATACTGATTATCTTTGTTACCTATTAAACAAAAGTTAAGTTTATGCTCAATGTGTTTGTATTTTCTCATAAATAAGACTTCAATCATTACAAATATTATGGTCTTAAAGGGCGTACATATTTGTTTTGAAATTGGATGAGTCGATTAAAGTCAATCAGAATTATCTGTTAAATGAAACTTATAGAAATGACTTTCATTTTAAAGTTTTTTGGCATAGATGTACAAACTCTATTTTAACTACAAAGAAATACCAAAAAGAAATGTCATCCCATCAACTGCCATCTCACCCAGGATTACTTCCTGTTCACCAGAGCGATGGGCTGTGGTACAGTTGATTAGAGTGCAAGTTTATCAGCACCAGTTCCTCTGATGGCCCAAAGGTTGAGGGTTTGATTCCTGACCATTTAGGTATTGCATTAATACTACAATTTCTAATAAGCTGAGGTCTGTGCCTCAAGTTTTTCTGATCATGGGCTTGCCTTACAACATTTTAGTTGAATTCATCCTCACGAAACCAACATTTCTGTTCTCATGACCTAATTATGTTAATAAAATATTTAAGTTGTAAAAGTATCTGATGTTCATCCTAGAGGCAAGCAATCTAGCTTGATCCTGCCAATGAAATTGTCCGGTATCATGATATATTTATGATAAAGGCAATCTCATCAGAATATGTATATTCTGACCATCAATTCATCAATTATTATTATTATCTCCATTTGTCCTCAAAGTACAATTGTATGCATATAAATATGAGGCAAAGTAAATAAGATAAATATATAGTTCATGCTCAGGTCGTGATTCAACTCCTATGGTATAATGATTGCACATAGTGTATCAATGTTGCTGCTACAGATTTGATAACATTACACTCGTTGACATTCATTATTTGTTCTATGTATCCTTCGGTCATTTTTCTGATCATGAGCTTGACTTACCAACATTTTAGTTGAATATGGGCTTGCCTTACAACATTTTCATCCTCATGAAACCAACATTTCTCTTCTCATGACCTAATTATTAGGTCAATTCTATCATTTCTACAATAACATTGGCATTTACCTTTTACTCATTTCTTACAATATACTAAACATTTGTCTTTACAAGATTGTTTAATAGCATATATAAATGTGGAAAGCACTTCACTTTGTGTGGCATCATATTTGGCCATTGTGTGCCTTACATTCATACCCATGGTGGATCTGAACCAAAAGGTAACCATCTTTGAAAATGAACCAATTATTTGGTTCTTAGATTTTATTAGAAACTTGTAAAATTTCATGAATCTCATGTCTTAGAGATATCTCAATTGGTACAGTTTCATCAACCATTGAATTAGGTCTCAGTGTGAATTGCCAGGCAGTTATGACACTTTACGCATAGTGGTACATTACTGTATGCTAAATGCTTCAGTACTCTCATACCATAATGGCCAAAGTTGTGTTCCTTTGTTCGCAGAAAATGATATTGTGAATTTTTCATATATAGTTCATAGCAATATGCTACAGATAAAATTTGAATTATTTTTTTGTAAAACTCAAATATTTTGAGGGAATGAGTGCATTAAAGGTACGCAATCCTAAAAAAGTAGTATTCCATCAACCAAAGTTTTATGATTTTCTCTGAGCAATATTTTACAAGATAGATAGTTACAAACTCTGAACTGTTAGGTGAGGAAAAATAAAACACCAGCTAGCTGATAGATATAAAGGACATCAACATATCATGTTGATCATAACGTTACCATAGATATTAAATCTTAAATCAATGGATTAATTTTTGGATCAAATAACATGCCATGTTTAAAGGTATGGACTTACTATATGAGAGAATTTGCTCAATGATACAAGTCACATATGGGGCATTGATATATAATCCCACTTACTGGTAAAGCTTTAGCTTCTTTTGTACCCGCTCTGGAAATTTGATAAAATGCTTTCCACTAAAGGCTTTTAGCGTTTGATATTCAAGGCATGAGCCCTTAGCAAAGAAAAGATTATCACTTTGTTGATCGATATGATATCTGCAAAATGTAGCATTAAAAGTGTCAAATATGAATAAAGAAAATCACTGAAACATTTCAATATTTAACTAGCCCTCAAAACGAGACAAGGTTGGGATTGATAATATTGCCTTCCGCAGTCTTTCTACTCAATTTGGTTAAGATAGGTATCATTTGATATAAAATGTGCGATTTAAAGCGATTGGGTGCAAAAATAGCCATTGAGCTATTCATGCAGCAAAGTTTTGTCTCGCCTGATATGGTAGAACATATTATCAGTAAATAGCTTTATGAGGGTTAACATGGATAACTATACTGAAATAAAATGGATAGAAGCTATCAGAAAAGATGATGCAAGTGAAATTTCCAAACTATTTAAGAAGGCTAATGCATCTACTCAGAAAGATGTATTAAGCGGAGCTTACTGTTTCCTGTCTGTGAATTGGTCAGCACGCACTGAAACAATACCATTTAAAGACAAGTTTGACATAAGAACATCCTGGCATCTAGCTGGCGTGAGTCACGCTCACAACTGTATCAAAGCTTTCCTCACAGAGGGCATTGACCTTTATCAAAAAGATGAACTAAATAATAACATTATTCACTGTCTAATTATCATTGCATTTGCGGAACCCAGCCTGGAAGAGCATTTATCTGATACCTTCTTTTTTCTCAGGAGCGTTCTGACCTCTGAGCAGATTCGCCAGCTGCTTAGGGTTGACAACTACTATGGTATGAGGCCGCTGGAGTTGGCTTCTCACCTGGGAACCTTTGCTTTGTTCAGTGCCATCTTTCACACTGAGGCTTATATGACTGAGAGAATCGTGAGGGGGGTCCATGATATCCGCTGGTTTGATGTGACAGACTATGAAGGATTTCATGCTGGTAATAGAAGACATCTTTCTCCATTGTCACTCATGTTCAGCCTGGATGTGAGACAAATAAAACACAAATCCACCCAGGAAATGTTTTGTTCTAATATCATACAGAGTTGGATGAAGATGAGAGAGAAATGTTCCATGTGGTATAAGGGGTTGAGCTTTGCCCTTCGCCTTTTCTATGGCATAATATTTTTAATTGCTGTTCACAGTAATAGTGGACACAAGGGCGATATCAACATCGCTATCTTACCTCTCCCAGGCGGACTTCTAGTTGGTATTGGAGTATTTCTTGTCTTAACATCAATAGGAATGATATCTGTAGAGCTTCGTGCTATCTACATCCAATACTACAAAGAGACCACGATCAATAAAACTCCTTTGGGTTGCAAGCAAATACAAATGTTCAAAGGATTTCATCATTTTCTTGAACTGTCTGTTCCTCTTGCTATGATTGCTTGGAATATGTGTTATCTTATATATCATTTCCAGGATATGGTCAATACCAGTTTTGTTGACTTTCTCTTTGTGTTCATAGCCATCACATTGAGTTGGTCCTATGTGAGCTTTCTTCAGGTGCTTCCTAACATCGGCCTTTTTGTTATTTCTATCAATTGGATGATGTCTGAACTTGCCAAATTTTTTATCCTCTTTCTTTTATTTACTTTGCCATTTGTGTTTTCTTTCTATGTGATTTCTAACAGTAATCTATCCGTTGATTATTCAAACGCAACCTTTGTTAAACTTTACTTTCTTGATCTCCCCACGTCATCATACAGTGTCTTCACTATTTTGTTAAATATGGTAGATTTCCATAATTTAGAGGTAAAGGATCATTCAATCTTTTTTGTCTTACATATTTTGTTTGTGGTTGTGATTAGTATTCTCCTTATAAATCTTATCATAGCAGTATTTGCCACTATAGTCCTAACTATTGATATGAACAAGAAGGTTTATTTTCCTTTGATCAAGCATTCACACATACAGACGGCAGCAGAACACTATGAAAGACTATTTCCTAGAGTGGTGAGATGGGTTCACAATAAATATTGGCACCAAGAGGATGGCAAAATATATATCAAAACCTACCAGATATATAGCCCAACTGTAGAAACTCCTTGTAACAAGTGGCTTGTAACAACAAAGTATGGAACTTAACTTGGAATTGCTTAAGTTTGTCAGAATACATTATGTGTTTGATGGTCCATTTGCAATATATTTATACTAATATTGATTGTCCGGCCACGGTATAATTTAAGTTATCTGTCACTTAGTTGATAAGACGTCTGTCTCCCATGCTAAAGGTCTGGAATTCGAATCCCGGCTGGGAGAAGTGCATAGTCGAAAAAAAGGTAGATATCTGCTACTGAGTTGTTTTCCACTCCAACTAGTGTTCCATGACTGGTTTCCAAAGGCCGTGATTGTGTTATCATGACTATGTGAAACATGCACAGAAAGTTCCCCAGCTATTCTTCGAAGATGGTAGGGCATTGAGTCTCGGTGGCAAGCTTTCATCAGACCTGAAATAGACTAAACAGTACTGAAAAGGTCATTAAAAACATTCACGACACACCCTGATTTTATAGGATCAGATATTTATTTTGTTTAAATCATATGATAATGCGCAGATGGATATCTCAGGGCAACATATTTAGTGACGGCTTAAAATACATAACACATAATGCAAAACAGATTCTCTTTTTGTTTTGGAATTCTGACACGCTAATGAATATATGTAAAATGATGAAGGGTCAACGAGGGTTTATTCCCTACATGTGACGACATTATCGAAGGTATATTTTTTAAAGCTTATAAGGAAACGTGGATATGACTTAAGTTTTCTGTGCCTTAAGGGGTGGACATTTTTCAGATATGATAATATATCATATTTATCTTCACGGAATCTAACTTCTAACTCAACATTTCAAAATCAGCTTTCAAACAAAAACAAAAAGGTAAAGTACCGAGACGTGAAATAGGCGTGAAAAAGTAATGCGCATGGGGGTTTTGTTTAATCTTAAGGTACATATTTACCTCAGACCAAGAGTAGAGAAAATATAGGGAAGCCCTCTTATTATAACAGATTTCATTTGTTTTAACAGTGTTCTAATCACTAGGTTCTCGCCATGTAGCCAGAGTTTATGCTCTGTTCAGTATACAGATGTTTATATATAAACATAAAGACAACTAGTAAAGTATTTTGTATCACGAAAAATAAATGAGGGGAAAACCAGTTTCCATAGTAGCTTTAATAAGTTATGTACGTCTTTGGTGTGGAATGATGATTTCGGTAAATATTCCTATAGTTTGGTAGTACCCTAAACATTTTTCAATCCCCTTAACTGTCTCACCAGTGAATTACTGATAAATGTGTGTACTGAACCATGCAAGTATTAATAGATAAACATAAATAAATAATCATATTGTAATGTTGTGGCATGTGTTTTAATGTCTATTAAAAAAGAGAAACCAGTTTATTTATATCTACATAGAAAGTCCATTTTAGATATAGTTAACCTTATTTACAAGATAAATAAAAATTAAAATACATTGAAACTGACTCTGTTGCACGAAGTTGAAAGAATTACTTACGATTGGAGGGTGATAGCAAAATGTTATGAATGCTTTCAAACTGACTGTCAGGGACATCTTTGTAAGTGAATTAATTTAAATGAATAATATTCTCGGTGAATTCAATGCTCTTACTTTATGGGGCGTTTGTGTACCATTAGTTGATGGATTTTAATTGTACGTTTTCAATTATCGGACGGATGCATGGGCCATCCTGTATTTTTATACCTTGAAAAACATTGGAAGCGTGCCATTAATTAAACGATGGATATTATTAAAGGTAAATATTGGATAAGTCACTGAGAACATTACTATCGAGGTCTTTATCTGAATTTTAAGACCTTGAAAAACATTGGAAGCGTGCCATTAATTAAACGATGGATATTATTAAAGGTAAATATTGGATAAGTCATTGAGAAATCCGCATAATCATAGAACACATAAATGGCTAATGTACTGTAGTTTATTCAGTTATCCATTCGCGACAAGATATCAACTTGATGAGGTGAACCTGGTGTAATGAATGCTGTTAATGATCTTTATCCAAGAAACACCCGTTCCGTTTTTTGTGATCGAGATTAATATATATTAGGACCTCACAAATAAGGGTCACTTGTTATGAGGATTTGTGTTAGATTGATCAGCATAGTACTGCTAATGAGAAAAATGGAATCAGATTGCAAAATGAAACTTGTATATGATTCCGGATGGATTGAAGCCATCAGAAGAGATGATGTAGAGAAAGTAAAATACTTTTTGGAAGGACCATATTCATTTATGTGCAGGCAGGTATTGAATGGTATATACTCACTAGCCACAGATACGCACTCTATAAATGAAGAAAAAAATCCATTTAAAGACATACTGAATGTGAGAAGACCTTGGCATTTGGCTGGTGTCAGTCATGCAAATAACTGTATAAGATTATTTGTTGAAAAAGGCATTGATGTTTTTCAAAGAGATGACTTACAGAACAATATTATACACTACTTAATTATTATTTCCTTCATGGAACCGTGCCTTCAAACCAAACTTGCCGAGACATTCTTGGTGTTGAGAACTGTCCTTAGTTCTCAACAAATCACAAATCTTCTGTTGGTGGACAACAACTATGGATTAAGGCCGCTGGAGTTGGCATCTCAACTGGGGACATTTGAGTTATTCAGTGCTATACTCTATACTGACGGCCTGTACCTAGCCAAAAGAAAGGTCAGAGGCATTCATGATATCTGCTGGTTCGATGTGACGGACTATGAAAGTTTTAAAGCCGGTAATAGAAGGGACAGGTCTCCTCTGTCACTGATGATTCAGCTTGAGCACCATAAGATGGAAGAAACGGCCACAAAGGAAATATTTACATCTCAGTTTATGCAGAATTGGCTGGACACAACACACAAATGTTATAAATGGTATATTGGGATAAGCTTTGCCTTGCGTATTCTGTATGGTGCAGTTTTCTTTATTTGCACTCACGGCTACACCAATATTCGTCGCTTTAACATTTCAGTTATACAATTACCAATTGAACTTATTGTGACCATGAGAATTTTCCTCATTTCATCATCAATAATCATGGCATATATAGAGCTTCGCGGAATATACAACACACACAAAAACAGAGAGTACCTTAAAACCCCTTTAGGTTATAAAAATCTGGTCATACATAACGGGTTTAACTACTTTCTGGAGTTGTCTCTTCCGTTATCTATGACAGTTTGGAATGTGTGTTGTTTGTTGGACTATTACATTGGGGGTGTCAGCCTCACACTGATTCACGTTGTCTATGCCTATACAGCCATTGCACTCAGTTGGTCATACGTTAACTTCTTCCAGGTGATACCTCACCTTGGTTTATTCATATTCTCCATTCATTGGATGATATCTGAATTAATTACATTTCTAGTTATGTTCCTCTTTTTTGCCATGCCGTTTGTTTTTTCCTTCTATGTTATATGCAATAATGACCTCTCTGTTGATTTTCAGAATGCAACTTTTGTTAAACTCTACTTTCCGGATTTGACCACTTCAGCCTATAGTGTTTTCACTATTTTATTGAACATGGTAGATTTCCAAAAACTTGAAGTAAATGAAAAATTCATTATTTACACTATGCATGTAATATTTGTGGTTGTGATCACGATTCTTTTGATGAATCTGATAATAGCTGTATTTGCTGTTATTGTGTCAACCATAAATGCAAATAAGTGCATATATTATCACTTGAGAAAGCACTCACTTCTAAAATTTGTTGCACAACATTATGAAAGACTATATCCAAAGTTAACTGAACGGCATCACAATAAGTATTGGTGCGAAGAAGATGGTAAGATATACATCAAAACTTTTCACATATACAGTTACCATGCAGAAACCCACAGGAACAGATGGTTGTTACCACTCAAATGCGAAAGTGATTGACACAATATTTCCTAAAAAGCTTTCTTTGTGATTCTATCTTTTGTAGTGTCCTATTGTACATAGAAAAACATTTTATTCTAATATCAACTGATACACAGATATATAATACACGCTGCAGGTTTATCTGTTTCTTGTCAATTGAGCATAGATATCTATCAATATTTATTTTGAGGAGTATGCTTCTTAAGATATATCACGTTTATGTCGGGTCGCTGTGAAAATGTTGGATATTCTTATCAAATGATACATAAATTACAGCTTTATCCCTCATCTGTTCCGAACCATCAGTTAAATGCCTCTTTGGGTATGATTGGTGGTATACCATTGTCTCCTATGTCTGTGTTATTCATCAGCCCGATATCGGTGTTGCATCGTGGCAATACGTATACACCCGTCAATAGTTTGGAGGTGTGGTGTGGGTCGTCTTTGTGGTGTGCTCTTCCTGTTATTTGGTTCTCTTCTTCCTGCTGCTTATCCTCCTCATAGTACCCACTCTCTACACTAGGCCGCGCTGGAGATATCTCAGAAGGAACTGGTGGCTTTCTCACAGATTCTTCCCGGACACAAGAGGCTTCCACGGCCCCAAGCGTCTCGTGTATTTTGACAGGTTTTGGAATATCATTTGCAGAAAGCTTATCAAAATCCGGTAGATGATCAGTAAATCCCTTCTTACCTATCAACCAATACGTAGTCATCATCCCTTTACCCTTTATAGAGAAAAGAAGCGCAATGTTATATATTTATAAAGTGGACTTCTTGAAACAGATTTCAAAGATCAATGTTGACAATTGAAAATGTTCAAAATTAAAAATGTTCAGAATTGAAAATATTCATAGATATATTGAGTAACGTGTACCTTGATCAGGATGCTTCCTCTGCAAGCTGTCAGGTAGCCGGGGTACGCAGACAAAGCCTTGTGAGCAGATGGACTCATATGGATTCTGAGCCCTGTTATAATATACCAAGGAGGCACGTTTACACATACACATATATGAGATGGCGGCTTTGGCGGTTTAGGCGGTTTTAGATGATGACGATAATGGTTATGGGGATGGTTGTGATAGATAATAGGTAATATAGTGTATTTTGCAATGTTAATACTTTCTTGAGATGTCTCTTACGTTATCCATAACTGCTTGGAATGTGTGATTTTGTTTGACATCGGGGTGACAATCTACCCCTGTCATATTGAGTAATGTAGTAAAAAGTGGATAAATAAAATGTCTAAATAGTCATTTGAGCTAACTAAAATAGCTCTTACAACAAACTAATACATTTTTCCAAAATATAATTGTCAATTTGTGAGCATATTTTTTCTACCAAATCCAAATATCACAGTTAGGATTTTGGAGATAAAAAACAGATCTGCATTAAATTGAGTAGCTCACCTAGTCCGTTGGACTCCATCCTGGATGTGGTATTAATAGTGTCTCCAAATAGGCAATATCTGGGCATGGCAAGCCCGACCACCCCAGCGACAATGGCGCCACTGTGTATACCTAATATACCAAGCACATCGTCTCAAAGTATCACAGTCAAGAACTGATTTACATCAGGATAACATCCAAGTCATTTATAATATTCGCCTGATTTAAAATGACTTCAAATATATTTTAAATTCATAATATTTAAATGATAGTCTAACAATGATACTAGTACTGATAATTCAGATTTTTAATAATAATAGAAAAACAAAGAAAAGTAAGTATGTGGCCTTATGAAAACAATATTCCAATGTATTAAGTTTACATTGGCGCTAATATTAGAGATTGTCAATTTTAGTTTGAATTTACTGACCGATCCTGAGTTTGAGATGAGTCTCCTGGGGCCTATGAGGCACAGCAAAGTTAAGAGTGGCACTGAGGATATCCAGGGCACAACTACAGATCTCATTAATATGGTCATCTCCATTACGCTCAGGAACACCACTTGCCAACACGTATGCATCCCCAATAGTCTCCACCTGTGAGGAATACACAATGATTACATGCAAAAATACAGAATGGAGATACAGGCAGGCAGGTCATCACTAACTTATACATAAAGTATTTCCAATGTATGATAATTTCATATTTTAGCTGTTTCAAGTTTAACTAAATGAGTTTATTTAGCTTGTTTTCTTACCTTGTATACATCGTATGTCTCTATTATACCGTCAAGGAGACTGTACAGAGAATTCAGCAAATCAACTACCTGAAATCAAAGTGTTTAAATACTATTATTGCACGTCTTTTACAATAATCTTTGATTTGAAATAGATGCTATTAGATGACAGATGGTAATCGTTTAGTTTCTTGCTATATAAACACTTTCAAGCTGTATACCATTCAAAAGTGAAAAAACAAATTCCTAATAATGAATCAAACTAAAATGTTAAAATCATGGTGTGTATTTTACATCGGAGGAACCATTCTCTGACTCAGAGTGGTTTTGCACGCGTCATATTTGTCAATGTAATCTTTTTCGATGACCCAAATCTAAAATGTCGTCTGCTCTAGGTCGAAAACAAACCCAGACAGTCATCATGTTCATTTCAGAGAAATTAACACATGATTTGTTGAAGAACTGGCCTTAGACTGATTATATTTATTTTATAATTTACAAATTTTATGACATTTTTATACAAATATATTTAAACAAACATGTTATTCATTTCAAAATTATGTAAATATGAAAAGAAACTTTAAAAAAGATAAAAGGAAAGTAGTTCGGCAGAGGGGTGATTTGTGAAAGTAGTTTGGCGAGTTTAGGTGAAAGTTGTCAGTGCAGAAGGTGGTAATTAGATAGGGTAGTTTTTCATCAGTGTAGGGGCCTGCACCAGGCGGTCAGCACGAGTGCTACTCAAAGATTGGAGATAGTGCGTATTGGATCTTCCCTCTAGCTGGGTAGCCACGCTGCGTAAGCTCTGAGTGCCCACGAGACAAAAGTGGAGCGGCCAACATATCAAATCAAATCAAATCAAATCAAATTGGCAGTAGTGTTCTCCAATCACCCCCATCGGCAAAGCCCAGATAGGTGATCTGGAGAGGTCTGAGATTTTTGCCTTTTTGGTCATAATCTCGTTCAGATGTGATTTTTTTAAATACCCAACTGTTTAAGTGATAATTCATATTTTATGTATGATTATGTCTAAAATCTCACAAAAAAGCTTGATTATTTTTTGGATAACATTAAATAAAGAAAATATAAATACTTGATAATAATCGCCAGCTGCAAAAATTGAATCAAACCCGTTTTAACGGCAGTTGAAACGGGTTCAATTTTGACGTTTAAACGGGTTTACCAAAGTTTTTGCAGCTGGCGAGTTTTTACTTCACTAGAGCTCAATCAACTCCACCAAACTTTTCTTTGGTTGGAGTTGGTAGAGACCATGGACGTTCGACAAACCCCTCCAGATCACCTATCTGGGCTTTGCCGATGGGTGATTGGAGAACACTAAATTGGCAGAGGGTGATCTGCAAAAAATATCCCATAGGTGCAGATCACCAAATATGAGATAAATACATTTAACATACGACCCCAGTAACAATATTTTGACATTTATAATATTTATATTACCTGTATTGGAGAACTCTCACTGGCTAAATCAGTAAACCCAATAATGTCAGAAAAGTACAGGGTCACGGAATCAAAAGACTCGGCTTGCACTGTATTTCCTAATTTCAGTTCCTCAGCTATCTTTCTAAAATTATTAAAGTACACACAAACATACATGAATGTACTCAGCACATTGATTTTAGCACGGGAAAACACCATTCAAAGCTAGTTTAAATTTGCTGACTATAACATCAGTGCAATTTGTAGTTTAAACTTGAATGTAAGATAAATGCATTTATATTCTATACACTCAACACATATTTTCCCAGTGTAATAGTTGATCACCTTGGTAACATTTTGTAGAGTAGGGTCTCAGATTTTTTCTTTTCATCGTGAAGGAGGTGTGTTCTCTCTTGTACTATTTCCTCCAGATGATTAGAATAGCGCTCCATCATTCGCACCATGTTGTCCACTACGTTAGTAGTCCTATAAAGTACAAATACACAATACAATGACCATCGGCATCCCTATGACTCGGTTACATTAACAAAAGGATTAAGGTTTTGTAAACAATATTTCATATGGACCACTTTTACAAAATGATTAACGTTTTGTAAATACAATATCTCATATGGATCAATTTTACAAAAAACATTATCTTATATTGACCATTTTTACAAAAAGGTTAAGGTTTTGTGAAAGCAATATCTCATATTGATTACTTAGGATTGATATTTTGTAAATAGCATATCTCACATTCATCACTTTGACAAAAGAAGCAAGACTATGTAAATGTATCATCTCATATTCATCACCTTTTCAAAAATAATTAGGATTTTGTGAATACAGTACATCACATTGATGAGCCGTGACTCACCTGAATGGATTGGCTTTCTGTAGTTGTTTTAGCGACTGAGAAGAGGTTGGTCTTCGTTTAACATTGTTATCCCAGCACTCTGCAATGATGGTGCGCAGGCCCTGAGACGCCGGGACGTCCTCTAGGTCCGGTCTGAACGATCCCTCACTCAGTACCGCCTCAATGATTTCTATAATTAAGTCAGAGAATAAAAGGGCCATAGAGGATATTTGCCATATGCCACTTTATTGTGTTTTACATTTCAACAATATAATCAATGATTTGCTCCAAATACATACAAAAAGGTTTCTTTTCATCTTCTAAATCAAGGAATATCAAAACGAGGAATATCAACTTTTGTGTCTTTTGTGAGTTAGATTATTTCCAAATACATTACCCTTCGGCTCCATGTTACATTCTGTGTATGGTCCAGTCCTTGAAAATATTTCTTTCAATATAATAGCAAAGGCGTAAATATCCCCTTCTTTAGTGCATGTGTATTTTCCATTTAAGGCGTCCGTAAGTAGTTCTGGGGAAGTCCAGAATAGTTCTACAGTACAATATAGAACTAAATCAAAAGATGTCAAAAGGTTTCAAAATAAGACAACTTCGCGGTACTTCTTAATTGTGATTAATGACTGATTTAAATGTAGAACACTCATTTTCTCCACATTTGGCTATTGATATGTTTATCTTACTGGAATATTTCTTATCTATTGACTCATCCTGTTGTTCCTTCATCCCTTCCCTAAATGAGGTCATTCCATAATCAGTCAGCTTACAAGTCCATCTACTATCTATCACACAGTTTGAACTCTTCAATCGACCATGACATGATATATCACTGTCATGCAAATACTTCAAACCCTGTAACATAAACAATAAAAGACAATATGTAAACCTATCGCTTGATGCATAAGAAATCATTAAATGATTTAACACAGAGATGTTCCTACCTTTGCAATGTCGATAGTGATGGAGAATTTGAACATGTCATCCAGCTTGATATCATCGTTCCAGATGACGTCCATGAGACTTCCCTTTGTACAATACTCCCACACTTCACATATATTAGGAGCATCTAAGCATGCTCCATAGAGGGCTGCCAGGTTCATGTGCTTCACTTCATATACCTACAACATTATTGTCTAACAAGTTTCCATTTTATGAACCACCATAAAAGTGTATGCATGAAACATAATAAAGCTTACAGTGTCGTTATTGTTGACCTTATCATACTGGGATATGGCAACTATTCCAGATTTGCCAAATTTGCCATTTTTAACAAGTTTCCATTTTATGGCATGTTAAGTATATGTTATGACTGAGAGCAATAATTATCATACTGCTCTCATGTTATAATAACCTGTGCATAGTGTAATCGTTCCTTGTTACCTCGAGATTTGCTTATAATTATTCATGTTTGGAAAACTCACATGCTTGACTTCCATCAACAAGTTTCTGTCTAATTTGATTTTCTGCTTATCAATCATTTTTATCACCACAGTTGTTCCTCCGAGATCAGCCACAAGACTGAACACCTGGTCTACTTCATTCATATTTTCCGGCCCATCATTGCTTGTTTGAGATTTTGCAAAAGAACAAAGGGAACCAGACTGCAATAGCTGGAAGTAGATGTGCAACGCGTAACAAAATCCATATACACATCGGCAATATGAACGATTTAAAATTTAAAATTTAAGAAAATTTGAAAATTTGAAACTATCAAATTTACGTGTTATCTGTTACAAACCTGAGATATAGCTCGACGTTTGCCAAATTTCAGCTCTTCATAAGATATTTTCCAGTTCATACTGTATAAAAGTTTCTCATTTTTCCATCTCCTATAAAAACAATAATTATATATTAAGAATAACTATATATTAAGACCATAAACTGAAACATTCGGGACGTTGATATTTGAGAAAGAACAAATGCCTCTCTTGAGTTTAATGCTAGTTCACAGCGCCCAACGAGACGAATAGGACAAGATTTATAGATAACATTGTAAGCGGGAGTGATCACAAAGCTCACAGCCGTTTTAAAGTGAAAATAAGATTCTGAAAGCTACCTGTAGAGTAGGGGCAACAGCAGGAAGATGAGGAGACAAACCACCACAGCCACTGTTACAACAATGGTGACTGTGTTACTTGTACACTTCTCGTTACTGAAGCCACAGGCAGGATGGTCTGTGGGAACGCTGCTCAGGCCACGTGTGCCATCTCCCCAGATGATGTCTCCAAGCCAGACGATCTCAAAACGCAAACATACACTCTATAGATACATTGTCAAAATAAAGGTTCCATAAAGCCACTATATAATATCACTTTACAAACTGCAATTGTTTTTTACTGTGATAGTTCACTGTGATAGTTTCAGTATTAATGAGATATTACTATGATAAAGCATGGCAAACAAGTGATAGGGTTTTCTTAGCAATTTTGTTTATTTTATAACAGTCAGATTATTTTCTGTTTGGGGTTTTATCTAGCTGTAAAGGCTATTCCAGTCCTTTCATGACGATACCTATTTGAAGAAATAATGCCTTATCATGACAACCCATCCAAATTACATGGTAAATGGGATGCCGACACAGAATGGCTTCAGTGTACTTAAATGACTTCAATAAGCAAGATTCTGATTTGTGATTTCTGTAATGAGCAGTTGAAGGTGATGCTTTAGTGATTGTCCTTCCATTTCAATTAGCTTTTATAAAATACCTCTCTTCTTTTAATGATATGTTCACTTTTGATAGTGAACAGTGTTTAGTAAGGTCTAGTGAGCGCCTGGCCTTCGCCAAAACGTTGCAGGTGTCCAACATGGTCGTGATCAGTCATCATACTCAGTTTACTATTCAAAGGGCTCATAGGCTGATTATAGGATAATGTGTTAACAGCGCATTTATGGAGGCCGTTCAGATTGGAAGTATTACTTATCTTAGGTGCGATATACCCAATCAACAAGTTGATTGTCAGATTGATGTGGGTACAGTTGAGTTTGGGTCAGAGTAAATCAGCCAATTATGAGTGCTGGAGGTTTCAGTGGTGGAATACACTGTATGTCCGTCCATATGTGTCCTTGTGTGACTACAGCCGCTGCAGCTTTTTCTGCACAGTAGGAACCATCTGTGCAGATACTTTGGAAATCTTTTTAAGCGCTTCGAGCAGACTTGGTCTGATATAGCGCTATATAAATCGTTATTATTATATTATTATTATTAAACCAATTTTATCTCATTTATCAGTAAAACATACTCAAGGTGAAAAATAATATCAGATAGTGATCCTATAGCAAGGCATTCCACAGAAGACGTTCAAAGGGCACCAAGACAAAGTCTCAATCCTTGTTTTTGAACAGGAGTTAACATATTTATGTATGATTATTCATTAATCCTGAGCATATACCTGAAGTTATGACTGGGTGTATTATTAAGTCCGTCAGATTGGCATGTTAATATTCCAAAACAATCTTTTTTTTTTCACATTTTTAATGTACGTTATGTAATGTTATGTTACATTGGCAACTATCTTGTAAAAGTTTATGTTGATTGACATGTCATTTCAGTAAAATCAGTATGTTATATCCATATCTATATTTCTGCTCTCATCAAGATTCCAAAACAGATTAGTTTTTTTAATATTATTAATAATACATCAGGGGTGACGTACCATGCACTCAGTAGAGTGGGCATTTTGTTGGAAGCTTGAACCACCATAAAAGTGGATGCATGAACCATACGGTACTGTACATATTTAACGTTAGGGGGAACAGGGACACTTCATGCAGAGGATCACAGGTGTATGAAATGTGTTGTTGATGGTTGCTAAGATACCAACAAGTAAGACGTCACTATTTCATTGATAAATAACCAATGCACCATTATGACGTCATTGCTCCTTCAACTACATGAAATAGTGCACCATTATAACCCACCAAAGCTAACTAAATAGACAACATATTTCTGTTGAAAAAGGATCAATGTTTTTATATACATATGGGAACATCATTTAGTAATCTTTTATGACTAATCCAATAGCCAGTAGCTGCTGCATTCGACCTCATCACTGCCCAGTGATACAAAAAAGAAAGTTTACAAAATATCATATTTCTCAAAATTTCCCTCGCTTTTTATGACAAAATTGAGAAGTTTTGCAATTTTAATTTCCAAATTTTAAGAACAGGTTTATTCCAAATATTATTCTATTTAGTTTAAATAGAGGGAATTTTGATTAATGGTCTTTATTTTGAGATATCTAACTTACTTCAAATTCAAGTCAAAAATTACCAAATGGTGTCAAAAATTTACATTTATTTGAATAATTTTTTTTACAAAAACACAAATTACTTGAATTATAAGACGTCTTTTAAAATTCTGTCTATTTAAACTAAATAACATCATTCTAGCTAAAGATCAATGTCTTAGTTCTGCAGATTGTCAGTGTAGTTATTCCCAAAAATGTTTTTCAAGTAAGCTCTATCCCTTCTTTAATTGTTACAAAAAAAACATCTTTTTCTGATTTTTGCTTCAACTTTAAATCTAAAATGAAAAAAAATGATAAAATTTTAAAAACAAATTAAAAATCAAATCAAAAGAAAAATCAAAGCTTACAGTGTTGTTATTGTTGACTTTATCATACTGGGATATGGCAACTATTCCAAATTTGCCTTTCTCTGACATATCCAAGACTGTGATCTGTGGCATGCGGTCAGCATTCTCATCAAGAATCATATCGCCAGCTATCCAATCTGAAAACAATGAAACTAGATCTAAACACACTTCGTGTCGTGTCTTGTATCTTACTAATGCTTATAATAATAATAACAATAATAATATGTATCCCACTGCAAGGTATCATGATATTTTATTACAGATAGTTTTCCCTCCCATCTTAAACTAACGTCTTTCTTGCTCTCCACCCCACCAAAAAAATATATATATATAATAATAATAATAATATGTATCCCACTGCAAGGTATCCTGATATTTATTATAGATAATTTTCCCTCCCATCTTAATTAACGTCTTTCTTGCTCTCCACCCCCCCCCCAAATAAAAAAAATAAAATAAAGAAAAAAATGTGCACAGTATATAGTTGTAAGATTGTAACGGTTTACCCGGTCCATGATAGATGTTGTTCATGGCAGTGGTGCGAACTGTTTCGCCGTTGTTGTATTGCCTTCCCTCCGATACCAACTGCTGCACGACTGTGGCATAGAGGAGCAATGTGTCATGCAAAAATGGGGCGTAATCATCTACCTGTGTATTATTACAAGTTATATACTCAGTCAGGTGGCTTAATTTGAACTGGCGTGGAATGAAAGTTTCATACGTACTCAAAACTACAATGCTGGTACAAGGAAACACATCTAAAATCGGGATATTTATGTAATAATTAAACGCACTACATTACGATCAATAAATAAATATATTTTCTTTTTAGTTTGTTCTGTTTCACATTGTAAGAGGCAACAGAATGAAGAGAATGGAATAGAATTTGGTATACTGACGGTGGTAGCAATTAGTCCCAGATTTGCCTCCAGATTAGACTTGGATAGTGCCATGTTTGCTTCAGAAGCAAATGCATCGGATGAAGTTGAATTGATACCGCTCATTAAAACCTGAAACAGTTCTGTATTGGCATGATACTTGTAACCATATGTAACAGATCAACATCTATAGGAATATCAACCCTTGTGTACTAAGTCATATATCAACCCTTGTGAACTAAGTCATATATCAACCCTTGTGAACTAAGTCATATATCAACCCTTGTGAACTAAGTCATATATCAACCCTTGTGAACTAAGTCATATATCAACCCTTTTGAACTAAGTCATATATCAACCCTTGTGAACTAAGTCATATATCAACCCTTGTGAACTAAGTCATATATCAACCCTTGTGAACTAAGTCATATATCAACCCTTGTGAACTAAGTCATATATCAACCCTTTTGAACTAAGTCATATATCAACCCTTGTGAACTAAGTCATATATCAACCCTTGTGAACTAAGTCATATATCAACCCTTGTGTACTAAGTCATATATCAACCCTTGTGAACTAAGTCATATTATAATTAAGTATGCAATATATCAGGTAATATTGGCAAGCGGAGGAAACAGTGATATAATTCTCACCAAGCCTTAAGCCATCTTTTTTTGCACTGAAGTTTAAATAATGAACACCATTTGAGGAGAGAATAAAGCGTTGACGTGCTATAACTGCCATTCATTTTTTATGAGTTCTACTCAATTGAGAGCAGTTCATGATCTTGACCTGTTTTTATCCATGAGAAAATATACATGACTTTAGAGGTTAATCACGGATAAGGAACAGTCGAGGGAGGTTAAAAGTTACAAAAGGATATACCGACGAAATTATTTACACCTTATTATTTACACCTTATGTTTTACCTTGATAATTATTTACACCTTATATTTTACCTTGATAATTATTTCTGATACCTGTAGCCAAGCTATGAAAGCACTAAAAACCAAGATGGCCGAATGTTGATGGAATACTGCATAAAAGTCTCCTAAGTACTTGTAGTGCACGAATCTAGTAGCTTGATTTTGATTCCCAGGCTGCCCAGAAAACTGGTTATCACATGTGGCAAGCGAAGATCAGAACACCGTCCTTCGACCCATTTGAAATGAGCGTATGGATTCAAGAGGTAAATTGTTTTCCCTAGATTTAATCTTTATGATTTTATCAAATTTGAAGACAGATAAACTGTTAAATAACGATGTTACAAAAAAGGCATCTAAATCATATCAAAATCACCCCAAAATTACACAAAATAAATTACATTTGAGTGTGTAATAGTGTCTTGATTATGATGGTGTAAATTCTATAATAAATCTATAACGTATTAACGGTAATATTTGTGCTCCCAAGTCGGGGATTAATCTTATTTTGCAGTCTTAAACTGGGGCACATTCCTAAAATTGGACAAAAATCGTTAAATTTCAGTTCCAGATAGTCAAATACTTAAACATGTAACTGATGATGATGTTATTTTCTTGAATATTTGAATGCGATAGTTCATCCATAAAGATTAAAGAAAACAATTTTTTCAACCTAGCCTTTGTTCACTGTCCGACATATAATATATGTTTCAGCATAACATTGTGAATAATATATGAAATAAATGGAAGTACCAATCCAATAAGAATAAAGTCATGGTATAAATTCCACCAATTAATATTCCTATTTGTGATCTGCGATTGTAACTACAATACAAATATTAACTGATCTTGATTAATATCCGAATTAGTTTAGGTCCAGGAAAGTTATGGTTTTTATATGACAGTAATTTAATTCAAAATAGCCATCTGTGTTTATGGAATATAGCACGATATATTCTCAGACCAGGTGATATATATGTCCATACTTATATTTCATGTGGATGTAACTGGAGACTTTAATGATTGTATAGGTTTATTTATGCACAGTGGATAAAAGAAAACGCGATGAATTGAAAAGATTTTCGACAGAAATGGAAGTATTATAGAGTGAATTGATTGTCACTCCATCATCCGAATCTGAAGATGCCCCATTGTTTGCAAAACCTTACTGACCATGTGTTTGTACTATATTACTGGTCAGCTAAACAAAGTTTGTTGACAAAGTGTTCAGTGGATGATTTGGATTTTAGCAGAATCTTCATCTGCTTTCAAATGGCACAGAAATGCATGTAAGGAAAATATGATGGGTAACATTTGATAGGAAAGTTTGGGATATAAACATTTACATTATGCAAGAAAGAAGTGCTTGAAAATCTCATTTCATGAATGCTTTAAGAATTGTGAGGATTGTTTAGAGGTAGGTATTACCATTATTAGGTTTTGGAACGCCATTTTAGCTGTACTGTCTTGCGCATCCCCTTTCTGCCAAATGTCTACACTCTTATAAGTTGCCATCTGGTGTGGAGAGGTGAGACTTGCTGTGAAGTAGATGAAGACATAATCACCGGAACACATCTGCATGGTACAGGCTGCCAGCAACCACTGCCGGATCTCAGCATCAGGTATGCACAATATCACCACTGCACACATATTACATGGCATATGATTAACATAATGTAATCAACTTCATAGACTGCATCATTATTCAACAACGGAAATTGTTATCATATAAAATGAATGCTGAACAAGTTTGAGATTTGAAGCATTATTCATCATCTTTTGAAAAACAGATTGCATACCAAAGTTTATCTACAGTCCTGTATAAATACCAAATGAAACTATACTGATTATACATTTTTGAAGGGACGTGCTTAGGTATGTTGAATTTATTTCATTATTTCTTTTCAAATTATATCATATTTGTGTTAAGTTATTTGCAACCATTTTATAACCGTCAGCTGGATTTCTTTTAATTGCAATGAATCTGACGTTTGGCCAACTCACTAATGTTTTTCTGCTCATTTATAAAGCTTACTTCACTTACCTCTTGCTACATTTGTAACCTGCGAGAGCACGGTTGTGATGTCGGATTCGGTTGGATCTTCAGCAACATCTGATGTCCACAACAAAGTTGATTCTATAAACTTTGTATTTTGTGTGAAAGCTTTAGATAGACCATCTCCTAAGCTATTATAAACATCCCCAGCACTTGAAATAACAAATACCCGAAACCAACCAAGTGTCTCGAGAAAATCCAGCATGCGATTTGCTAAAATAAGGAAATTAAAAGAGAATCCTAATATTTATGATCTTGGAGAATAATTTGCATTTTGTAACATTTCAAATATAGCTTTATTTCATTTATAGCTTTATTTTCATATTATTTGTGCCACATTAATAAGATACAACCTTATTCTAACGTGTTGAACGTTTAATTCTAAATGCGATGTCATTTTATTTAAAATGGAAAAAAAAAACCACAAACCCATTCCATTGTTAGGGCCAAAGCCTCTGACCAGGGAAGTGTATGTTGTTTTATCACTGAATACTGAAGATGGGGCGGCCCAGGAGAAAATAGGAATATGGCGATAGGAGGCCAACAGCCCCGTAAGGTCCATAGCTGAAAGAAATGTTACAGGTTAAGAGAATGCCTTGGATTCTTACCATGTCTCTATTCATTGATACAGTTTTTTTTCAGAATATTTAGAAACCTATATCGAATCTTGACACCCATATTCGTAGCAATTGAAGCCTAAAGGCCGATAATGTGTTATTAATAGTGGCTTATATACAATAGTGGCTTGACACGATCATATTTCATAGTGAAACAGAATTACTCTGCATATAGCGAAGTTTTCGTGACTTATCCGCTTCCATATGCTACTATAATATATATATATATATATACTACTATGCTACTATAATATATATATATATATATATATATATATATATATATATATATATATATATATATATATATATATATATATATATATATATATATATATATAATGTTTTATGGCAGAAAAGAAAATAATATTTGTTCATTTGGCAGGTTTGAATGTGCATTTATCTGAAGATCTAATAGTGGGTGTTTGAGTACATTTTACCTTTGTTTGCAATGGTAGAGAATTCCCTGTCATTAAATGTGCACATAATTATTCATTGCAGAAGCGATTTATTTACATTTGAAATTCATCAGATTTTTTTTAAAAATCACAATTTCTTCCTGTTGTGAAAATGCCGACATTGGTAATATGACGAAAACTAGTCCGTTTGACAATATCTACATTTCTTTAGTGTTACTGATGGCGCATTTCAGATAATTCATTTAAATGAATATTAGAGTAGCCTGCCTATCATATAAATCAAACTGATAAGTATGGAGGTAAATTAGTACATAATAAATGCACATTTGTTACATGACACGATGGCTGTTACTTAGATTTTTTGCAATTGTCAAATTTAATATCCAGGAACAAAGCCCTTTGGACAATATAGAGTTACATTTTTAGTTGTCATTTTAATTTACACACATATCAATTTTCAAGTATATTAGAGGACACTTGTTAGCTTCACATTAAATTGACCTTGACATTAAATTGAATTTTAAGGCATTCTGTGGATATGGTTTTTTAAAAAAGTAAATGTGATTTTTAAATTTTATGTTAGTTATGTTACTTATGTACTTAACATGATTCAAGCATCAATTGGGAGACCTCTTTTTGTATGACTGAATTCGCAATTTGAAAGAAGACAAACATTTCTGATAATTCAACAATTTGCCAATATTTACGTCCACTTCATTAATATGACTTGAACCCAGCAACGTGATTTAGATATGAGGCACAATTTGTTGAAGATATTGTTCGGATATGGTAACAAAGAGACTTGTATAATAGCAATGTCCACCACAAATTTCACAAAAAAATGGTATGTGTTCAGAAAATATTTGTGAAGAATCAAGGATAATGTCTTAGAGTTGCCAGTTAAATACATCAGATCAAAGGGTAACTGATCGATTTGATTTGATTTGATTTGATTTGATATGTTGGCCGGTTCACTTTTGTCGATTGTTTGAAACTACATTCATTATACTTTGGTAGCACACATTTGTGTTGCTCATCAATCAGCTGGCACGTCTGTTGTTAGGGAGATAAGAGACTATCAAGATTTACATCGACAGAAATACACAATACATTACCATCTGAACATGGCGGTCCGATGATGACGTCATATGTCTGTCCCGAAGATAAAAGGTCATACATGGCAGATACAGTGGCTTTACTTTCACACTTTGAATCCTTCCATTTAATCCTGGAAAATACATATCCATACAAAATATAGTTGTAAATATTGAAATACATGCAAATAGATCATGCATTCAAATTTTAAATGTAAAAAGAGAAACCTGAAAGTGAATCCATCAAGGAATCCAGGTTTGTTTTGGATTGTTTGTAATGCCAGAGCAATGGCGGACACACTGGACTGGGCATTGTAGGTGGTAGATGTGGAGTTAGACGGAGCCAACCAAGCTATATATATGTTGGAAGATTGTGTCATTCCTGGAACCACACATACTACCATGATGCCAATAATCGTGAGGCGTAGCGGTGCTATGCTCACCTGGAACTGAGTCAGATATAATTGTAAAATTATGTTGCCAATAATATATGGATGAATTGTAAAATGGTACATTATACACACTCTGTTTGTTATTATTCCGTTATTTGAGCTGCGGTTCACAAAAATAAAAATAAAAAGTTTATCATGTTACAATAAGTCTACATTAATATTTAGTGTAAAGAGATCATACCAACCTTATATGTATTTTTGGGGAACATTTCAAATACCATATTTGTATGTAGCCCAGTAATGCCTGCATGAATATAATGATTAAACTCTGGTTTTTATTTCAATCCTGGTGAATATTATGCACAGAAGTTCAGGTTCAAATTGAAGAGCTCCATTATTTACATTTGGTATTATTGCACAGAAGTATTGAAGATTTGGGTCTTGAAACCAATACTCCACAAACATAAAAAATGCTGTGTAAATATATTGGCTATTGAATATTTACCTCCATACCTCCTCACACTTGAACATGTGGAAGCACGGCCATACACTAAAGCGTCAATCACTCAATATGAATATACTTTAACATTATGATCAATGTCTGACCAAACAACTGGTGATGAATATTGAAAAGAAAACATTATGATATGAAGATATCTTTTGAAAGGCTGGATTAACTGTATGACATTGACTTTGGCTTCAAATGGCACAGATTTGATCATCAATATATTGTGTGTATTGAACGTATGGGTGGGAAAATAAAATGTCTTATTGGAACCACATTTAAAGGATTCTTTATCAGGATTATTCTTGATATATTGTTAATATCATATTGTTTTATTTGTTCAGCAATACTAACTTATCGGTATTCCCTAAAGTGAATTTAATAACACTTTTCCTCATTTCTGAAAACTGGGATAGAAAAAATCCTCCTCATTGAAATATTTATGATACACCAACCTATTTCATGGTTGTGGATGAAACTAGTAAATTACTTGACAATCTGATTTGTCGATCTGGGAGATGATAATCAATATTGATTTCTATTAGGCATGTGTATATATATCCATCATTGCTTCCTTCAGACCTCAGATCAACTCATAGAACACTTTCAGCGTGTTTAAACGATGCATGGCAGAATCCTTGGATCCTAAAACTTCGATTGAAGATTGAAGTATTTCTATTTGCAAATTGGACACTATCAGATCATTGTATGCGGGATATCATATCAGTTGAAATATGAAAGGTTTTTATTTTTAATTTCACTAGCACTGCTTGTTTTTTGCTTTCATTTTTCCTTTACAATATCTGATTATTTTCGTTTTTTACGTATATCTATGTATAAATGTTCTTTATGAATTAACGCAGCATTTGCACGTTGTGACTTCGTCATCATTCTCCGGTGAGATAGGTTTAACTGTGGCAGATAGAAGCAGAACTATCTTGATTAATTGTGTGTATGCACTATATGTACTAAACTAAAAATCTAGGTTAATACACATATGCATGTCAAAATCACAACACAGAGCGGGTGAAATCTGAGCGGTATCGTACGGTGGCGAGAATTAAAAAGTTGTTTTCTTTAATCTTTATATATCAACTATATAAGTATATAATCACCTGAATCTGAATTTTAACGTGATTTTTGCACAATTTCAACACAACAAAAATATGCTTAATACGTAAAAGAATATAGTAGAAAAATTATAAACCAGACACTATAGTTGTAATAACAAAAAGATCTCCACCAAGGTAATGTTAACACCAGCCAGCTGGGCTGGACAGACAACAAACACATCTACATTGGATCAGACACAATACTCGAAGCTTCGGGTAGTCTTTATTGAGGGTATATATATGATGC
Source organism: Amphiduros pacificus (assembly GCA_949316495.1). NCBI lineage: Eukaryota > Metazoa > Annelida > Polychaeta > Phyllodocida > Hesionidae > Amphiduros > Amphiduros pacificus. The sequence continues at coordinate 20,811,922 of OX439003.1, forward strand.
TACTTTTACTCAATTTAGCAGCTAGGGATGAGGTATAACATTGAGGGACTGTGAGGATTTCTCACTTGTTACACTCCGCCCCACCAAGAATAAACAGAGCAAATTAATACACATGACTATAGCATACAATTTCTTCATGAGACAATGAATTTTGGTGCTAGAACCAGCTCGTGTATATTTTTGTAATGATATGTAAACCTTGAATTTAATCATTGATAATATTTCAAATAGGTAGTTTGTTTCACAGATGGATAATTCCTTTGGTGCTGGGAAATTCATAATCTACCGAAGTTGGATATTGGGCAGTCTTAGACACGCCCTGGTTGCAGGTATTATTATGACCTGATTATGTTGATCCCTTTTTTAATATATTCATAAAAGTTGTGATTCAAGAGTTGGCTGATGGTATCTTCTTTGTACATTGACTGTTGATCTCAAATATAGGTGTATCACTGTAGGTCTTGTTGAGTCATCTGTTGTCTGTGCCCTGGTGTTAATGGCTTCCATATTTTGTGGTGGTACCTTTTTCTTAAAAAACATTTTCTATCATATATTTTATCATATATTTTATATTCAGAAATATTTCATGCTTTATACTTGATTTATTGTCTTTCTGGTTGTTCCAATCACATATTTATTGATTGACCTTGGCATGGCATTTAATTCAACCTTTTTACACAACATTCATGTGTATTTCACAACACACAATACTGTTGAAATAATTTCCAATGGAATTACCCAAAACTATTTTCATAAGGCTGTCTGTACCTTGAGGACTGCAATTACTATACAAATCACATTACTTCTATACATACTCACTTTCATAATGTATAAAAGTAGGACTGCTCAAAACCTACTTATTTATTTTTAATAAGCAGTTTCTTTTTTTTTATAAATCTATAGTCCAATTAATACAAATAATCACAACAATTAGACACTGAATTATTCCCCAAAACACTCAGAGTATTATGTGTAAGCCCATATAATAGTGCACATAATTTAAGTAAACAATAAAGAAATCTGTTAAATGTGATCACTCACAGACTCAAAAATTAGGCTAATGCAGCTGAACTGAATCACCTGTATTTTGAATAAGATTTCTGACACTTTTGATTTATATGATTTCCAAATAAACTAGAAGGTTTGTGCATGCCACAAAACTGAGGTCAGCACAGTATTTAATGCATACAAGTTCATGCACTATCCAACTCACAAATGTTAATTTCTTTTGTGTTATGAGTCGGTCAAAGCAATCTAGTTACATATTTTATTCTCAAAATCATGACCATATTATACAGGACATATATATATACAATAATAATAATAATAATAAAATTTATATAGCGCTGATACCAGACAAGTCTGTTCATAGCGCTGAGCTCAGGACATGCATCCTGAAGAGATGAGTTTTCAGCCTACTCTTAAACGAGGAGACTGAAGTGCTTGTCCTAATATTAGTAGGCAAGGAATTCCATAGCCTTGGACCCACAGATGAGAAGGCCCTGTCACCTACTGTCCTTAGCCTAGTATTAGGTACTTGTAAGTGGGTGCCATCATTGGATCGTAGACAGCGTTCACCTTCTTTAATCAGGAGTAGGTCCCGTAAGTAAGGCGGAGCCTTACCATTAAGGGCTTTCCAGGCCAGTAGCAGAATTTTAAAATCAATTCTCGCGTGAACAGGAAGCCAGTGCAGTTCCTGTAATTTTCCTGAAATGTGATCAAATTTCCTGATTTTTCCTACTACCCGTGCTGCAGAGTTTTGGAGGTATTGCAGTTTTTTGATGTCAGTTTTAGGAAGACCTGCTAGAAGAGCATTTCCATAGTCAAGGGTGGATGTAACAAAAGCATGGGTAAGTGTTACAGCGGTCTTCTCGTCTAGACAATGTCTAATGGCCGCCAAGTTCCTAATGTGATAATAGCCTTTCTGACACATTTTCTTGATCTGAGCCTTCATGTCCATGTTGGAGTCAAATGTGATACCAAGGTCAACCACAGATTGACTAGGAGCAATATCAGATTCACCCACTTTGATTGTGGTTGGGATACTGCTATGGGTGGTAGTACTGTACCTGTCAGTACATATGAGCATCTCAGTTTTTCCATCATTTATCTTCATCTTGTTTGATATGAGGAAATTCCTAACCTCACTGACACACTCCTCTAGTTTGTGTCTGCTCATATCCACATGATGGGGAGAAGCGTGGTCGACAGGAATGTAGATCTGAGTATCATCTGCATAAATGTGATAGCTCAGACCATATTTAGCAAGTATATCAGACAGGGGTGTCATGTAAATGGTGAACAATATAGGACCTAGGACTGAGCCTTGGGGTACCCCATATTTTAGGGATTTGAGACGGGATCTATGGATCCCCACTTTCACACATTGCTTCCTGTCCATTAGGTATGACCGAATCCAGGAGAGTGCATGACCTTTGACGTTGCATCTATCCCTCAGTCTGTCCAAAAGTATTTGATGGTCAATAGTGTCAAAGGCAGCGGAAAGGTCAAGCAACAGCAAGATAACTGACTTTCTACTGTCTAGAGCACCCAAGATATCATTCTGCACTTTCAACAAAGCGGTTTCAGTGCTGTGATATTCTTTGTAGGCTGATTGAAACTTGTCAGTAAGACCATTCCTTACAAGATGGGGGACTAGTTGGTCTGCAACCGCCCTCTCAGTTAGTTTAGAGACAAATGTTAGGTTTGAGACAGGCCTATAATTTTTTTCCACCAGTTCTAGACCAAGTTTCTTCAGCAGGGGTGTTATGATGGCTATTTTCATATTTTCCGATACTGCTGATTCAGTCAATGATTTATTTATGATGGAAGTAATTATTGGTAGGAGGTCCTCTAAGAGGTCATGTAAAAGCCAGGTTGGAATAGGATCCAGCTCACATGACTTCTTTGCAGACCTTTTGACCAATTTCCGAACGTCGTCAGTGGTTAAGGGTTTGAACCTTTCCAGACATGTAGTACTATTGTTCGCAGTGTCGCCTGGTGGCGAGGTTTGGCGGGATGGAGCATTATCAATGTCCAGGCGGATTCTCTCTATTTTTTCAAGAAAGAATGTGTTAAATTTCTCAGCTTGGGTGATCTCGCAGTCAGATTTAGGCATAGGTGTGTCCTTTTTCTTGTGCATGACTGTGTCGATGACTCTAAAGAGCTTTTTAGGGTCATGTTTGTTTTCCTCAACCAGGTTGGAAAAATATGCTGATTGAGCAGATTTAAGCATTGAGTTGTATTTGTTCCTTTGAGAGTTATACAGCTCCTTGTCAATGTGAGAGCCAGTCTTGCTCATTTTCCTCTCAAGCCTCCTCTTGAGAGATCTTTCCAGCTTTAATTTGTCACACATCCAAGGTACAGGTTTGCGCTGAGTGACCTTGGCAACCTTGATCGGAGCATGTTTATCCATGAGTGATGTTAGTTCCTTGTCATAGTAATCCACCATATCTCTCAGGGATAGGTGATCCCATGTTGTATCACTATCAGTTAGGGATTTGATGTCCCTCCTTAGGGACTCAAGATCTAAGCCCTTGAAGTTCCTATATTTGATAGATGTTTTGGGGGGTTTTGGGGGAGTTATGTCTAGGTATATCTTAATCATTTTATGATCAGATATGTATTCATCCACCAGGTGGCTATTCAGGAACTTGTTGCCCCTGAAGGTAATGATTAGATCAAGGGTGTTCCCTAACCTATGGGTTGGTTCATGAACCCATTGTTTTAGATCAAAGGTAGATAGAATATCATTAAACTTAATGACATCAGGCTTTAAGGGGAGGTTGACATGGAAGTTGTAGTCACCAAGGAAAATGACCTCATGACTAAATGACCCATAGTGTGCCACCAGCTGTGTGAACTCATCATAAAACTCAGAGTAGGTGTATCTATTCCGATTAGATGGTTCAGGTCTATATATCACCACAAACGTTATCTTTTTTCCCTTCAGTGTAATGGATGCCTCCATGAGCTCCATGGTGGTGACCACTGGTTGGTTGGCCCTATTGGTTGTGAAAGGGAGTTCAGATTTGTACAAAATCCCTACTCATCCCCCTGTCCGACCAATCCTAGGAAAAGACTCAAATTCAAGTGAGCCTTTTTCAAGTTCATGTTTGACCATGTCAGATTTTGAGTCATGCATCCAAGTTTCAGTCATGAACAGGGCATCAAGGTCATGTTCAGTAAAATAATCTTTTACTGGCAGGATCTTGCTAGATATGCTCTGTACATTGCAACATCCAATGTTTAATGTTTTCTTCCCGTTCCTATTAAGATTCTTACTACGAGAATGTTGTTTGTTTACAAACCGTGGCTGACCACGTGGCGCAGAGCGAGCACGTGTAGTCAGAGCCGGCCCCGCAGGGCTCACTGTATTGTGATTGGCCTGGTCAGACCACGTGGTATAGTTGGGCGTGGCTTGTTCATAAGATGAATGTCCATTATATCGTAAACAATTGAATCGATTACTGTTACGACACGGACCCGTGTCCCCCTGATTGGCTGCTTTCGGCCACATGATCACAGTGGGCATGGTTTTCCAGCACGTGGATGCTGTCTGGATAGTTGAGCCTGAAAGGCGAACACGTGCTTGTGTGATGGACTGAAACATTTCAGAGAGACTTTTCAGGCCATATTCAACGTGGACCACCGTATTTGTAGCAATCTGTGTTGCATACCCGCCAGAGCCATCTGGTGGTGGTTTTTTTGGGGTCGAGCCCCATAGTTCAATATTTCTGCCCAGTTTATGAGTTGGATTTTGTTCAAAATAGACATATTCTTTTAATGTTAAGAAATGAGGCTTCATGTCAGATATTCTGCTATATTTTCTATTAGAAAAGAGTAGTTGTTTAATTTCAATAATACTACAACAGTTTTTTATTTTGAGAATATTAAGATTTGCCTCTTCTGTATGACGTTTACATAAGACAATATTATTTGATTTATAGTAAGGGTTTGTGACTTCATTGATGGACAAAGGGGTTGTAAGGTAGTTCTTTGTCAGTTTATTACCATAGAAATTTACATCCATACGTTTAATACATTCACAAACTAATATACTTTTTATAATATTGCTATTACTCATACATATAGAATAGTCCAGTTGATAATTAATATTAAATGGCTCTGGCCAGTCCCATCAGTTCTCAGTTGATTTGAGGCAGGCATTTATTGCAGATTTGGCCTTCTCAATCGACTGCTTGGACCCACGTATATGCGCAAGTTTCACGGGTTTACCATCGTGAACTGCATCCTTATGGAAGATTTTTGCGCCAGTCTTTTTCTCCATGTCTTTCACGATGGAGCCTTCCTTGCCGATTATCTTCCCTCCAGCATCCTTGGGGACGACCATGACTTCTTCCAGATTCGGCTTCTTTTTTGAAGAAGAGGCAGCTGCCTGTTTGTCTAAGACACTAGGGCGTGATCCCTGAGTAGGGACTGAAGTCTTGGATTTCGACGAAACAACTTTTGCTGGCCGTTTCCTCTTGTCCCCGGACGGATAAATGGAGCCTTCTGGTGCGGCTACGGGTTCACATTTCTCCGGGATTGAAAGTTTATTTAGCATTTTCACTGTAGCGTCCATCATAATGGGGGTCAGCTGCCTATCTTCTCCAATCGAACGTCCAAAGAAAGCATCTATTTTTATGTATGCATATCCCGGGAGTTTATCGGTGGTGCTAAAGCAGTTCACAAACGCGTACCAGAGATGCTTTGATACTTCCCCAGCTGACGGCGTAGGGGTGAGGCACACGACAGAAGGACCCTTGGACCTAATAAGTGTGAAGGCTGACAGGTATTTTAAATAAAGTTCATTAAAGTCATACTTGGACAGAAGTGCGGCATCCGGTACGACTATGACTACGTCGGCAGTAGCCGCCATGCCACATTCATTGGCGGTGTAGAAGAAATCGTCAGCCGTCACTTGGGCGATGCAATCTTCACGCACAACCCGTTCCGCCAAATCATTTTGTTGGCCGTTGTCAGGCACACAGATGAGGCAGCGTTTAGTGTTCTTATCATCATCCATGTTCTCGTCCTTAGCCATTGCATCGCTGGCAGTAGGTAAGTAGGCCTTGAGTACAACTTCCTTTTCTGCCAGAAGAGATGACATGGACGCCAGATCTGCCAGGATGGTCTCGTTTGTCTCCTTGAGCTGGGAAATCTCCTCAGCAGCAACCATGACTTCACTGTTTAGGCGAGTGTTGTCTGCGTTCGCGGCCACATTTAAGGCCAGGAGACGAGCATTCTCCTCCCGCAGGTTGGCCAAATCACGGTCTCTTGCAGAGACGTCGGACTTCAGGCTGGCTATCTGGTCATCCCCCATATCAATACCATCAACACTTCGACGGTGAGCTGCGCTCCTCGTCTCGACTCCGGAATTGTTGAGGTTGGACATGTTATTTTCAATTTATGATAGAGTAATATTTCTCTCAGTATTAATATGTTGTAATTGCGTAGCTGTGTACTAGTGTGTAGCAATGCAGCAAGTGACACAGGTAGGCAATGTTAATGTTAATATACAGGTGAGAAGTGAGATTGTTTAATCAGATCTCTGGGGTAGCTACGTGAGCGTTTAAGTATTGACACGTACAATATGCGGGCGCTGTTAGATAGTTGGCCCTATGGGGATTAAGGAGTGAATTGCCACACAGTGTGGCCTAGTTTAAAAATAAATATATTTTGTATATATTATTTATTCAATGCGTATTAAATGTGTACGCAAAGATACTTAAAAATTAAGTTAAGAATTTAGAGTCGATGGGTGTGAGAGCGTATTTAATATGTACACAAGTCTCACGGGTTGGGCAAAACAATAGAAACAGTATATACGTCGTTTAAGAGACAATATATTTGGTTAATATTTAATCGTTTGCACCAATGAAAGAGTTGGGTAGATTCTGACTGGGGTCCTCGTATTTAATTTGTACGCAGGATACCACGATCAGAGCCACAGTAATGTAGTATGAATACGCAGGCAAGATTTAATGTCTTGTTAGCGTGTATATTGGTGGGTTTACTGGCCACCGATTGATGGGTTTCTGTGCAACCAGGTTTAACAGGCCTGGCAGGTTGTTTCTATCTGAATAGATAGAGGGTTGATTGTGTCTACCAGCGGTAGAGACAGATTGATCCACCGAGGTGGAGATGTTAAGTATTTTTTTGTACCCTAACTGTTAACCCAGAAAGTTTGGCGATCACCAAGCGTAGCCGGGAGCACCGAGCCTCGTATGGAGTCACACTGTTATTCCAGTCCTCGCGGCCTAGCACGGTCGGAGACCGCCAACAAGGATCTAAAGTTGATAATTTCCGGGTAGAAAGTGGTTAATATTCGAGGAACAGGGTACCCAAAGCGCAGAGTTGAAAGCAGGGGATGATAGGCGTTTTCAGGCTCAAATTCAGCTGTCAAAACCGAAAATTGTTAGGAGCCGATATGAAAGACGTCCACCATTCCTCGCGCATGCGCACTTTTCGTAATATTATATTTATATAATATCACTTTTCGCAATAATATATTTATATAATATCATGATCTAATCTTCTCTGATTTGTAAAGGATTAGATTCACAATATTATGGAAGTTGTGACTTATAGGGCATTTAAATAGGTCATTTTGACCTAGTTACATATTTTTTTCCAAACATTATGAATAAAGATATTGTGTAAGATAAATCTAGTGAGAATACATACTATTTGTAGTGTTTTGCAAAATATCAGAAATAGCCAATTTTAAGAATCGTGACCTCGAAAATTGCCAAAGGTCACCCTATATCAAACTTATCCAAGCCCCTCATAGATTGATCATATCTACCAATTTATATTAATATTGCTGTATTTTGACATAGCATAGAGCATTCATAAGCGAAGTTCCTCTTGTGCTGGTCATGACCTTGACCTTGACCCAAGGTCACAAAACGTGCACCAAAGTAAATCACCATGGATATATACATATATTTACATGATATCAAGATATAATCTTCTCTGATTTGTAAAGGATTGGATTCACAATATTTTGGAAGTTGTGACCAAAATGATCATTAAGAAGGTCACTGTGAACTAGTTACATATTTTTTTCTCTCAAAATTATAAATAAAGATACTGTGTAAGATAAATGTAGTGAGAATAAATACTATTTGTAGTGTATTGCAAAATATCACAAATAACAGATTTTGAAAATCGGCTTCAGTGACCTTGAAAATTGCCCAAGGTCACCCAATATCGAATTAACCAAACCCCTCATGGGTTGATCACATCTACTGAGTTATACCAATATTGCTGTATTTTGTAAGAAAATAGAGCATTCACAAGCGAAGTTGCTCCTTTTGTGGCCATGACCTTGACCTTGACCCAAGGTCATAAAAAGTTCTTCCCAAAAAATCTCCCAGGCCTACATATTATCTTGTTATAGTATCTTGTTCTTATGTCCAAGCGTAAAGGAATGATGAAGAAAACAAAGCGGCGGCGGACACGGACGCGGCGGACGCGTTGGAAACGGAGCAAGTACATATAGTCAGCTTGTGCTGACTTAATAACAAGTAAAACTTCCCCAAGAGCTAAAGAAAATGCCATGATATGATCACTCAAAGACTCAGAATATGGATAAAGCTACCCTATCTGATGGCCTACCCAGCTTTACCATATGGAATTGTTCGACTACCTCTGTAATACTTACAGATTATTTCTATGTCTATTTCTTTAGTGCCCCCTGGTGGCTGAAAAAATGCAAAATTTCTACTGCAACTGAATCACTGGTATCACTGTATATAATATTGAGAGTTTTTCATTGTATCAAATGCTACTGAAAGGCCCAGATGCAGTAATATTACTGACTTCCTGTTGTCCAGATCACACAGGATGTCATTTTGCACCTTTGGCAGTGCATTTTCTGTGTTTTGATACATATTTATTTACAGATTGGAACTCGTCAGTGAGACTATTGTCCTCAAGATGCACAGCCAGTTTGTTGGCTTCTGCTGGTTCAATAAGCTTGGATATGAAAGTTCGATTGGAAAAGGAAAATTCCTCTCAAATAACTTCAGGCTGAGCTTTTTTTTAGGAGTGGAGCAATTAGCGCTATTTTCATATCAATAATTACTGCTGAATCTCATAGCAATTTGTGGCAGCAATGAGTAAGAGATGTTCATTCATAGAGTCATGTATGAGCCAGGTAGGGAGATAATCTCATATAGCTTCTTTGCTGCCTTCTTGAGGAAGCATGGCCAGCATGGTCTTCGTGATGTTGCCCTCTACCGGTTCATCAGCCATAGAGATTTTATCAAGACAGAGAACAAATACCGCATGTTGAGATTTGGCTGCAATAACTTGGCTGCAATAACTTCCATCTTGGCTGCAATAACTTCTATCTCCATTTCCAAGATAGCTGTTTTCTTTTGTGAGAAGAATAACTTGATAATTGTTTTGTATTTGCAGCGTTTGTAGCATTTGACTCAACGACAAACGTCACACATGCCTCTTCCGGCGAGGCCAGGTCCACCGTCACCGGCCGCGGGAGGAGAGGAAGCGGTCCAACGACGGGATCTTCTTACGGCTCCTTCCTGGAAGTAGAACTGTACAACGACGGGTGTCCAATAATAGCCTCCTTGGAAGCCATTTTCTCTCAGGTATGTCGTGAATTTTGTGTAAATGTATGCTTCAAGAGAGTTGGGTAGGCTGTGAGGTAGGTAGGTGTAGGGTTGGATTTGTAAACAAGGCACACAATAAATGCAGATGAGTTTAATATGCCTGGCTGTGCTCCTTCACACCACGTCAGCGGGAAAATGTGAACATGCAGACAGCAGATACCTGTAACCAGATTCATATTTTTTCAGATTTGATATTTCTTGAGATTTATTAGATATGTGAAACTTATTGATTAGAAATGTACTGTTGAAACTGTGAAATCCTTTTTGTCAATTTAACAATCTACTATATCATGTATTCTGAAGAGTTAACCAACCAGTTAACCATCCAAAGGTATGGAGAGTTGTACCTGTGTGATATATGCATATACACCACTGGCCCAGCAGCAGAACCAACCACCACTGCAGCCAACCCAGTGGGATCTCAAGTGATGCCAGTGGTAACCCCATCCCCACTGCCAGTCCCAGACCAGAATGATCATGGACCTCTTCAGGTAGATTATGGCAGCCTTCCTGATCCCCAAGCAGGATTCCAAGCGCCAAATCCAGACACTCACCACCTGCATCCAGACACTCACCACCTGCATCCAGACACCCACCACCTGCATCCAGACACTCACCACCTGCATCCAGACACCCACCACCTGCATCCAGACAGTCAACACCTGCATCCAGACATTCACCACCTGCGTCCAGACACTCACCACCTGCATCCAGACACCCACCACCTGCATCCAGACAGTCAACACCTGCATCCAGACACCCACCACCTGCATCCAGACACTCACCACCTGCATCCAGACACCCACCACCAGCATCCAGACAAGAACCATCTGCATCCAAACAAATGTAGGAATGAGGAATGTATACAAAGGATTAGGTCCTTCCTGATATTGAACAAAATTAAATGAAACTAAATGATGATAAGACTGAACTATTAGTTTGTACTCACAGTAGATCATCGGTAAGGTGGGACCTTGCTGGTGATGCTGGGCTTAAAATTGGGGCATCCTCTATCAATGATAGTCTGAGTGTCAGGAACCTTGGTGTGATCTTTGACAGGCATCTTGACATAAAGGTTCAGGTCAGACATATGTGCAAAAAGGGCTACTATCATATTAGGAACATCTCTGCCATTTTAGGCAATCATTGGACAATAGGGCTGTCGAGACAATCGTCCCCTCTTTTGTAACATCTACCTTGGACTATGGCAATCACTCCTGGCTGGAATTAGAAAGCTTCAAAAACTACAGAACTCTGCGGCAAGAGTTGTTACAGGCCGTAGGAAATTCGATCATATTACTGACAAACTTAAGGAGCTGCATTGGCTGCCGGTGAGAGCTAGGATTGATTTCAAAATACTACTAATAAAAATACTACTAATAAAAACCTGCATCCACCTGCATCCAGACAAGAACCACCTGCATCCAGACAAGAACCACCCGCATCCAGACAAGAACCACCTGCATCCAGACAATTGAAAATTTTCGCTAGGATCATGTTAAAGCGCCACCTACCTTGAAAACAAAGAACAGAACATGGAAATATAGGAATGAGCCCCTGACAGCAAAGATCAATATATCGTCCTTTAAATTAATCTCATTATTTTTTAATAACTTAGACAAAACAAGTCATGTTTGTACTATCAAATAGTACTAATCGTTTTATGTCTCCTGTGATCTGCATCTCGTTATTATCATGTATAATAAAGGGGGTGAGAAATGAGCAAGCACTACTTTTGTGCCCTGGTCCCACATATCGAATAGTAGACTCGGGTCTAATAATGGATGTTTGATGACGATATAATTTGCCACCAGGCGTCGACCTTTCAATAGCGCTAATGCTGATGGTCACATTTTTCCACCAGGTAGCACTAATGCGTACCTTAGATTTCCTTGCAATCGGTTTTCATAATATGCTTTTTTATCTATATTATGTCACTACCGATGTATACAGCACATTATGTATTGGGATTGGCTGTCTTTAAGATGTCCCGCTTCATGAGAAAAACGTCATCAGTTTGTGTGCTCCAAATGTGTGCTTCTGATCATCATGTGAAACTTAAAGTACATTGTGGGCATTGTGTTTTGGTGCTTAGCACGCTGTAAGGACGTAGATCTGTGAACACCAGATAATGTTGAGAACACGTTGTGAGCATGTGCTCAGTATAAAATAATTATAAAATAATCAAATACAGACGCTGCCATGATGGTGGAATGAGGAATCTTTAATCCTGGACTGTGATTGGTTAATAATGAATCATGATGATACACTACATCTCCCTTTCTTTAGATTTGTTCTTTCTTAATATTCTCCATTACCTTATCCTCTTTTGTCAAACATTTACTTACATTATTACAATATATCTTTAGTTCTTACATTGTCATAATACAACATATGTTTTAGCTTTCTAATAATAAAGCTGATATTTAATACTCCATGGTATTATTCTTATATTACTATGTCCAGCTACTCTGATGTTTTTTTATCCTCACATATTTAATAGTCTCTCTTATATAACAAAGTACCATACATGTTGGTCCATATGGTTACTGTGAATTTGACACATTTCAAATTTTAATACTGCTATAGATCTTAATAAACATGTCCTTTTGTAATATGGCATTATGGGTGTTACTTTTTATTTTTTATTTTTATTTTTTTTTTTATATATATTACGCACTAGTGACACACAATTTAACACTGCATACACACATTGGTACCATGGATTTTGCATTCATACTTGGACACACTGACATTATTTTCTGTTAACACATAGGATACATATATCATGCAATTATGACACAGTTGAATAGCACAATATCAAGTCATTTAACAAACATCTGTAGAACAAATACATGCAACACATACAAATATTAGCATTCATTTAAACATATCATTATACATCATGAATACAATATCAAGTCTTTATGAACACATTATGCAAAATATATCAGTCTTTGGTACAGTATATAAAACTCAAGCTACAGTCAGTCTGAGAAATATTTCTATCTTTTAACTGTTTCACTATAGCACCAAGATCATGAACAAATACACACAATGCGCTGACACAATGTGCAAAACTTGTCTCCTTGAAAATGAACACATAATTAAATTATTTACATTTTGATTCCTGATGATTGGCACATGACTTGGCACTTTCACTTTACTGTGACATTATCATGATTGTTATGATATTATATACACAAGAATAATTATTATGGTTTCTCTCCTTATTTTGTATCTACAGGTCCAGTTTCTTTGCAGGTTTGCTAATCCTGCCACTGCGAGTGACTGTGGGTTTGCTCACTGCAGCAGGACTATGAGATTTGGTAGGTTTCTCAATTGTGTGAGGTTTCATTACAGCGGGACTATTTACCACTGTCGGTGATTCTACTAGCCACAATGGGGCTTGGCCGCTGTAATGGTTTCTCTCCTGTATTGTTTCTCATTGTGTTATAATTTTGTACTGGGGTTTGATTCACACTTCTGGGACTTTGCAACATTGGTTCACTTGATGCATTGAGCCCTGTGTGATCACAAGTCTCTGATTTTGTGGTTCTGGTGAAGCTCTAATGTGTGGACTGTTCTGTGGTGTGACAGTCTGACTCAGTTCTTGTCTGAGCATGACAAGGCGCTGTAAATTGTTTCTCTGATTCACTGTTTGATTCTCATCTGTGAGTGCTTTCTCACGTGTCTTGAACATGTGTTGCCTGTTGCGGCGGTATACTTTGTTCTCACCTGACTGCACATTATAACTTCTGATGCCACATTTCTTAATCACTTTTCCAAGTCTCCACTCACCTGTGGGAACGCGGAATCTCACCAAATCACCTGGTTTCAATTCTGACTTGGGTTTACCATGATGGCAATCATAGTAATGTTTCTGCTTTTGCTGTCTCTGTTTCAGCTTATTCTGTACTGTTGGTTCGGCCACTGGTTTGAGCAACTGGTCTTTGACTGGCAGCCTTGCTCTGAGGCGGCGGTTCATGAGGAGCTGAGCGGGTGACCTGTCAATACTCTCCAACGGAGTATTCCTGTAATTTAGTAAGGCTAAGTATGGGTCTGCATCCGAATTCTCGGCCTTTTTAAACATGGCTTTAATGGTTTGGACTGTTCGCTCAACCTGACCGTTTGATTGGGAATAACCTGGACTGATAGTGGTGTGTACAAATTCCCAGTCACTAGCGAACTTCGCAAATTCACGAGATGTGTACTGTGGGCCGTTGTCGCTGACAACTTCGCCAGGGATACCATGTCTGGCAAATGTGGATTTTAGTGCAGTGATGACTGCACCACTGGATAGCTCTGGGAGTAGGTTGATTTCTGGATATTTAGAGTAGTAATCCACTGTCAGTAAATAGTCATGGGCCCTGTAATGCATGAGGTCTGTCGCTACCTTGGCCCACGGCCAATCTGGTATGTCATGGGGGATCATCGGTTCAGATGTCTCTTTCTTTCTGTTAGACTGGCATGTGCTACAAGCGGCTACGGCTTCTTCAATCTGGGGGTTCATGCCAGGCCAGAATATTGAGTCTCGTGCCCTCTGCTTTGATTTTACAATCCCCTGGTGAGACTCATGAATACGACTCATTATGTCAGATCTCATGGACTTTGGAATGACAATCCTGTCATTCAGATACACAATACCGTTTTCAATTGTCAGCTCATCCTTGTATTGTAGATATGGCCGAAGTTCAGGTGGCGTGCACCTGCTCTGCGATGGCCATCCATTCACTATGGCGTCACATACTAAATTGAGAGCAGCATCCTGCTCAGTTTCTTGACATAATTTGCTGTACACATTGTCGACTAGTCTGACACTGTTGACCTCAATCGTGTCGTCAAAGAGGTCATTAGTGGTGTCATCTTTGATGTGTGCTCTTGACAATGTATCGGCCAAGAACATTTCCTTTCCTGGCTTGTATGTGAACACGAGATCATACCTCAGAAGTCTCATTCTCATACGCTGTAATCTGGGCGATAGCTTGTGTAGTGGTTTTGTCATGATGGCAAGTAATGGTTTGTGCCAATGGTCATGCCAATGGTCATGCCAAACTCAGACTTTTCTGGATTTAACTTCAACCCGACCTCACGGGCACGAAGCAACAGCTGGGACAACCTCCGGTCGTGCTCCTCTGGCGTAGGGCCATGTACTAAAATGTCATAGACAATGACATGCACGCCCTCTAGATCTCCAAACAGGTCTGACATCACCTGATTAAATATGTCTCCACTGGTGTTTATTCCGAATGGCAGACGTTTATATCTGTAACGTCCCCATGGAGTGTTAAACGTCGTCAGAAGTGACGACTGCTCATCCAACCCTATCTGCCAATAACCACGCATGGCGTCAATTTTGGAAAGTACTTTGGCATCGGGCATCTCCGCGGCGACCTCTTCTACAGTTTTTACAGGGTGGTGCGCCCTCAAAATGGCTTTGTTGAGCTTGGTGGGATCCAAGCACACACGAACCTTGCCATTTGCTTTTTGTACAACAGTCATGCTATTTACCCAAGGGGTCGGTTCTAATTGTCTGACTATCACATCCAGTGATTGCATTCTGTTTAACTCGGCCTTGACTTTATCTTTGATGGCAAACGGTATCTGTCGCGGTGGATCAACACTTGGTGTCACGTTGGGATCGCAATAAAAATGCGTATCCGCTTTGACAAATCCTAGATCTGTGAACACATCCTGAAACTGAACTGCGACTGGGTGTTTTTCAATGGATTCAATTCTCTGAACTAAACCGAGTTTCTCTCAAGTGTGGCGACCAAGTATAGGACTGACTGGGTCCTTGACAATCTGAAATGTCACCGAGGTCTTGTTGATTGCAGTGTGCAGTTCACCCATTGGCCCGATGCCATGACCAGAAAATGATACTAACTGTATGGTAGGTGGCTCCATCTGTACATTGATCATGTTGCAGTATATACTGTGTGGTATGATATCTGCTTCTGAACCGGTATCTAACTTAAATCTGATCAGTTGACCTCCAATGGTGAGGTCTTTTGTCCACGGTCCAGTATTCACTGAGCTACTCGACCCAATTTCGCCCACAAAAAGGGTATTGAGTTCATCTGTGACATCATTCACAGAGTACAATTCTGGATTGGACTGATATGTGTCAGCTGATTCAACTAGCTCATGAACACGTCTCTGGTGCCGGCGTCTAGAATTGCGACACATGTGCTTATAATGTCCCATCTTATGACACGCATGGCATATCTGACCACGCGCAGGGCAACGTGCGCTAGGCGCATGCGAGTTTCCACAATTACCACACTGACTGTTATTACTCCTTTGGAAAGCAGGTTTATTTCCAAAGCTCTGGGGTTTACCCTGGTTGAACCTGTGACCACTATTCATGCTACTGGGCTGTCTCTGCTGTGGTCTCTGCTGTGGTCTACTACTGTGGGACCACTATGTCTCACACCCGGGTCACGTTTACTACTTCTCACAAAGTCTACATTAGCAACATCTTTCAGTTGGGAAGGGGTAATCTCACTTAGACGACAGGTTGTAATGCACTTTTCTAGATTTAGCTGGTCAGTTTGTAACAGTTTTTCTCTAAGAGTTTCATCTGAGATGCCACAAATAATCTTATCCAACAGCATGCTATCTTGTAGCAGGCCATACTCACAGTCTTTAACTCTGTTCTTAATGTCAGTGAGATATTGTTCAAATGTCTCACTGGGACCCTGTTTCCTTGTGTTGATTCCCCTGTGGGTGCGGGGATTAAAGAATAGCCCCACTGCCCCCCAGCATGTCGTAAAAGGCGACTAAAGGGGCGTCCTGTTTGCCGTGGGATGCGACCTGTGTCGGGGAGGATATGGAATCCTGACGGGCTGAGCACTGGGCTGGTTTGGCAGTAATACCGGTCCAGTTGCAACACGCCTGTCTTGGATCCAAATGTTCACCAGACAGGCAGATCAGATTAGGCCTGGATCTGATTTAACCGGCTTGTGGTATATTTCCTTTAATATATTCTGGCTATTTGATTTTTATTTATGACAATTTCAATGTTTAAAATTTAAGAATAATTGATAAATTTTTGATTTATACTTCCTGAAAGGAGATTACTGCTGATTGGGTCAATCGAGGGATATAAATAAAATCCGAAAGGGTGGAGTTTTTATTCTTAGAGTATGTCATGTTGGGTATCCTCATGGCGTCAGGGCTTGGAGTTACCGGCCCAGAAAGGCGTCCCCTTGTTGGGCTCCGTGGTGGGTAGGGGACCTAACTGATGAAATTTAAAATAACACACATGGCACAAAACAAACAAAAACGACCTAGGAATGACATAGATAGTGATGACGACTCAAATAAAACAGAAAAATGGCCTAGATTTTTAATTGCGGAAAGTTCCGATGCAGAACATACCCTGGCAAAAATGTCCCCCTTTGCAATTGCAAAGGGGATACAAGGCATTGCCGGGGTACCAAAAACCGTTAAAAAGATGGGAAATAAATTATTGATTGAGGTTGAGCGGAAAAGCCATGCGGACAATCTACTACGATGCCGAATGTTGGCCACAGTTCCTGTTATTATAACAGCTCACAAAACTCTCAACAATAAAAAAGGAGTAATCAGATGCCCAGATTTAGTGGGAGTTTCTGAGGAGGAGATAGTGGATGAGCTCAAAGACCAGGATGTTGTTCAATGCAAGCGGATATTTATAAAAAAGGACGGTGTCAAAATTCCTATCAATACGTTTATTCTGACATTTGAAGCAGCGCAGCTTCCAACATCTATTAAAGTTGGATATTTGAACGTTAGAGTTGATGTATTTATTCCAAACCCTCTGCGCTGCTTCAAGTGTCAGAGGTATGGACATGGATCTGATCGATGTAAAGGTAATGAAACATGTCCAAAATGTACCGCTCAGCACAGTGGAGACGATTGTTCTTCAAATATAATAAAATGTGTCAATTGCCAAGGCAATCATCCATCGTATTCGCGGAATTGTCCTTCCTTTTTAAAAGAGAAGGAAATTCAGCGAATACGCCACACTGAAAACATTTCTTCTCCTGAGGCACGTAAACGTGTAGAAAGTTTGAACAATACAAAAACATCCTATGCTAGCACTGTAAAAACAAAAGAAACCAAATCAATAGCGATTCAAACCGAAATAACATGGCCAATCAATGACAAAAATTATTCCTTTTTTACAAAAACCTCTAAATCTTCAGCAACATCAACTCAGACTACAACATCCACTATCCCAGTTATAACTCCACCAACAGCAACATCCACTAAACCCTCTTCACAAACTCCCTCCACATCATCCAATAATACAAGTATCAATAGCAATAGACACAAATCAGACAAAAAAGAAATCAAAGATCAAGTTAAAAGTAAAATTAATAGAACTAAATCCTTAGAAAGGATGGACACAGGTGATCCTCCGGATATGAATTTTACTCCTGTGCACTCAAAGCATAATCGTGAACTTAATAAGTGATTATGCTGAATCATATATTTTTTCTCATTATTCTTAATATGGCTATCGGCAATATCATACAATGGAATTGTAGAGGATTTGAGGCAAACAGACCAGAACTGGAGTTATTAGCCCAAAAATATAATGCATCTGTTATTTGTTTACAGGAAACTAATTTTAAAGATAACTCAACAACATTTAAGGGATATGTACCTTATAATAAAGTTGGTTCAATAGATGCAATGGACCGAGCACATGGCGGAGTTTCTGTTTTTGTTAAATCCTGTATACCCCAAAGTAAAGTGACATTAAATACTAATTTACAAGCTTCTGCAGTCAGGATTACCCTGCACAATGCATTAACAATATGTTCAGTATATTTGCCACCAAGTGAACCAATAAATATTACAGATTTAAATAACTCAGCTGCCACAACCGTATATGCTAGTTGGTGACTTTAATGCTCACAACTATCTTTGGGGTGGCAGAAACAATACTGATGCCAAAGGACGTATAATAGAAGATTTCTCAAATAACAATAGTTTGTGCCTTTGGAATGACGATTCTCCAACCTATTTACATCCTGCTACAGGCTCTTTAACATCAATAGATCTCTCCATGTGCACTCCAAATTTATTTTTAGACTATTCCTGGGAAGTAGAGGAAGATCAATGGGGTAGTGATCACTACCCCATTATTTTAAATAACCATTTTCCTCCACCAGATGAAAGAATCCCCAAGTGGAAATTTTATAAAGCCGATTGGGCAAAATTTCAAACATCCTGTTTCAATAGAATAACTCCAGAACTTTTTAACAATGTAGATGATCCTCTTCAAGTTTTTACAGATACATTGTATGATATTGCTGATGGGTGTATTCCCAAATCAAAGCCAAATTCTAAAATTAAAGAAAAACCCTGGTTTAATGATGAGTGCAAAAAAGCTGTCAAGGAGCGGAAAAAAGCTCTGAAAAAATTTAATCTACAGCCAACTCAATATAATTTGCACCAATTTCGAGTTAAAAGAGCTAAAGCCCGTTATATTATTAAAATAAGCAAAAGAAAAAGTTGGAAGGATTATGTTTCCAAATTAAATACGCGTACACCGATTAAAAAATGCTGGGATATGGTGCGTAAAATTTCGGGGAAGGGAGGTGGAGCAAGGATCAAACATCTAACTCATAATGGCCAATTAATTACAAATCCCACTGAAATAGGTAACACAATAGGTCAAACAATTTCCAAGAATTCCTCATCCAATAATTATTCTGCCAAATTTCAACAAATAAAAAATAGAAAAGAAAGAAACCAACTAAATTTCTTATCTAATAACTTGGAACAATATAATAAGCCATTCACAATATCAGATTTAAAACTTGCTTTAGATAAATCCCATGATACCGCTCCTGGACCTGATCATATACACTATCAAATCCTCAAACACCTCCCTGACCAAACACTTGGGCATCTTTTGGATATTTTTAATAATATTTGGGAAAGTGGTTATTTTCCTCCTTCATGGAGTGAAGCCACTATCATTCCTATTCCCAAACCTGGCAAAGACTCGTTAGATTCAAATAATTATCGTCCCATTGCGTTAACAAGTTGTATTTGTAAATCAATGGAACGAATGATTAACGAGCGTTTAGTTTGGTTTTTAGAAACTGCGGCTTATATTTCTGTTGCACAGAGTGGTTTTAGAAAAACGCGAAGTACTGTTGACCATCTGGTATGTTTAGAAACGTTTATACGAGAGGGTTTTATAAAAGGCGAACATGTGGTTAGTATATTTTTTGATTTACAAAAAGCATACGACACCACATGGAAATATGGAATAATGAGTGATTTATATGATATGGGATTAAGGGGTCGTTTACCCCTTTTTATTCAAAATTTTCTATCAAACAGACATTTTAAAGTTCGAGTGGATGCATCACTTTCTGATGCTTTTGATCAGGAAATGGGTGTTCCACAGGGTTGTATATTATCAGTGACCCTTTTTATTATTAAAATTAACAGCATTGTAGATTGTATGAGGCCTGGAGCAGATTGCTCACTTTTTGTTGATGATTTCAACTTAAGCTACAGGTCAGCAAGCATGCATACAATAGAACGACAGCTTCAACAACACCTAAATAGATTACAAGAATGGGCTGATAACAATGGATTTAAGTTTTCTTTGAACAAGACCGTATGTATGCACTTTTGTAAAAAGTGGAAGGCTCACCCAGATCCTGATCTTTATTTAGGTCAAACTCGAATACCTGTTGTCGAAGAAACCAAGTTTCTTGGACTTATTTTTGACAGGAAATTATCTTTTATTCCTCACATTAAATACGTTAAAAAGAAATGCCAGAAGGCATTAGATTTATTACGGGTTCTTGCCCATACCGATTGGGGAGGGGACCGCAATATTTTATTGCAATTATACAGAGCGCTGGTACGTTCTAAGCTTGATTATGGGTGTATGATATATGGATCAGCACGCCCATCTTATATTAAAATGCTTGATCCTGTACAAAATCAAGGGTTAAGATTATGCCTTGGTGCATTTCGTACCTCGCCTGCAGATAGCTTGGCAGTTGAGGCAGATGAACTGCCTCTTGATTTAAGAAGAGAAAAGCTTGCCCTTCAGTATGCTGCAAAAATTGCAGCTTGTCCAGACAATCCTGCACATGATATTATATTCAATCCAAATTATGTTGATCTTTTTGAAAATAAACCAAATACAATACCAACTTTTGGCCTTCGCATCAAGGAATCTTTACAATCCTTAAATTTAAATCCGAATCAAATAGCTAAATTTCAATATCCAGAAACACCTCCATGGACCTATGAAACTTTAAATATTAATTTAGCCATGACGGAATTAAAGAAATACTCAACCGATCCATCCCTGTATATAAATAGATATAATGAACTAAAATCTATCTTCACTGGATATCAGTGTATATACACTGATGGATCGTTTGATGATGACAAGGCTGCTGCAGCTGCTGTTAAGGGCAATCATATTTATTCAGAACGTCTGCCAAATAAATCATCTATTTATTCTGCAGAACTTCATGCTTTATACCTAGCTTTAGATCATGTGGAGACGTCTCCACATCGGAAATTTTTAATATTTTCTGATTCTTTGTCTTGTTTACAAGCATTGAAAGCCAAGGATTGGAAAAATCCATTTATTTTAAATATCCTTGAACGGTATCATAAACTCTGTACTGAGGAAAATAAAGAGATTCGTTTTTACTGGATTCCCAGTCATATTGGAATCCATGGAAATGAGGCTGCGGACCAAGCTGCCAAGGCAGCATTGGATAAGCGGCCAATAAATATGCTAATACCTTATACAGAATTTAAGAAATATATTACTGTTTTTTTACGTTCTAAATGGCAATTACGCTGGAACGAAGCTATTTTTAATAAATTACATGAAATTAAGCCCATTCTAGGCAAAACTAAAGGTGCTATTAGAATTAACCGTAGAGAAGAGTCAGTTTTAACCCGTATAAGAATAGGTCATAGTCATTTGACGCACTGTTATCTGCTTAAAGGTGAAGATCAACCGGAATGTATTGGTTGTCAAAGGGCTTTGACTATTAAACATATTTTAATTGAGTGTATGGATTTTGATATTATAAGAACTCAATATTTTAATGTACAAGATTTACATACGTTATTTGATACTGTAGATACTTCTGTGATAGTATCGTTTTTAACTCACATAGGACTTTATAATCAGTTTTAAGGGCAGAGCTTTTGTTTATTTATGTCATTGACTTATTTATCAAGAACTGCAAAACATCATACTGATAAAGTCTTTTAAACAAATCATCCATATTTATTATATTTGATTGATATTATATAAATGCTGTTCACAGTTGAGAAATTCTTGTGTTATCTACATATTGTATTAACATTTACATTTTGTTTCTAGTCAATATTACGTTTCTATTTTTACTGTTTTGGCACTTTATTGTGTTAATGTGAAACCATTCATTCATTCATTTTTACCATTTTTAGGCACTAAATAACCTTAGTGGTTGATGTGCCTCTAAGCAACCATTCATTCATTCATTCATTCCTTGTGTTGAATTGATATCTCACTACTGTCAAGTTTTTCTTACCATCACAATGTGTTTTAAATTTGTCTTTCAGTGAAGCTAATTTCTTCCTTTGAGCAGCTGTGAATGTAAATGTTGAATGCACTTTTTGGGCTTCTGGCCCAGCCACGTGGAGGAATAGGCTGCACTGCCTTGACTGATCTTCCTCAGGATCATCAGTATTCACTGATAAACCACATGCAGACAAATATATCTCGAAACTGTTTATCCAGTCCTTATAGTTCTGGGACAAGTTGCCAGTAAGTTTCAACTGTCCTGGTGGCTTTAAACCAAGTGCCATTGTCACAATTTGATCCCACTTCTTAACACCATATAAAATAATCAAATACAGACGCTGCCATGATGGTGGAATGAGGAATCTTTAATCCTGGACTGTGATCGGTTAATAATGAATCATGATGATACACTACACTCAGCATGTTTCTAGCAAATTGTGCTCAGCACGTTGTTAGCATATTGTGAGCATGTTGTGAGCACATTATATTTCGGTGCTAAGCACATTGTAAACTGTCAGTAGATCCGTGAACACCAGATAATGTTGTGAGCATGTTGTGATAATACATTGTTCGCATGTGCTCAGCATGTTGCTGGCACTTTGTGGTACATATACATTCAGCTGTGAACAAAGACTGTCCCTTCTGGAGTCTCTTCTAGCATGTTAACTGGCATGTTATGTTGATTTGTTTTCAGTCATTTCATGATGAGACCTACGTGTAGCAAATATAGTGGTGCCTCACTGAATTTGACATGACGACACACCCAGTCACAGATTTACAAGGACAACGGGTTAACCCTTTGGCACGGACCTCAGCTCATATGGGAAATTGTATCATACATTCAATCTAGGCACGGCCGGGGATCGAACCCACGACCTTTGGATTACCACAGAGGAACTGGTGCTAATAAGCTGACGCTTTAACCAACTGCGCCACGGCACATGGCCCTCATCACGATGGAAAAACGTAGATTTGTTTGTTTGTTTGGGGTTTTAAATCACTTTCAACATTATTTCAGTCATTTCGTGATGAGACCTACTTGTAGCAGATATAGTGCTGCCTCACTGAATTGTCATGTCGCAGGTCTTTGACATGACAACCCACCCGGTCACAGATTTACAAGGACAACGGGTTAACCCTTTAGACACAGGCCTCAGATGGGAAATTGTATCATGAGCTCAATCTTGGCACGGCCAGGGATCGAACCCACGACCTTTGGATCACCACAGAGGAACTGGTGCTAATAAGCTGGCGCTTGAACCAACTGCGCCATGGCCCGTGGCCGGAAAAACCTAGAAGACAACTAAACCTTATTACTACTCGCAATGTTGTTACATGGGAATACGAACACACGCACATATACGTACACGTACATATGCACACAAGTAAATATAAGATGAGAGGGTTAAGAAGGGTATTTATTAGCAATCCAAAGATTGAAGAGATACATATATTTACATACAAATTGTTACAAAAAAAAATTATACAATATAAGTTAAAATTTACAATAATGATAATAACATTATAGCAAGTCTATATACAAGCAAAGCATCATATTTATACTATAGTCTAGTCATGATATGGATTGTCAGGAATTGCTCTGGTTGGAACTTTACTGTTCTGTAGGTGACATAGTGCATAATTAATAAAGCTTCCTTTAGTCCTGTCTACTCTCATTTTGGGGATTTCAAATGGAAACTGATTTCTTAAGGTCTATAATCCACAATGAAAAACTGGGACAGACTTATGTTTTTTTGGCTTAAGTGTGTTCAAAGTAATGTTATTTGTTAATTTAGCACAGAAAAAATAAACTTTACCAGCTAGTCTTAATTTGTTATTATTAGTCTCGACTCAGTTTTTGCAGGTGGCGACTTATATCACCTATCTGGGCTTTGCCGATGGGTGATTGGAGAACACTACTTATCAATTGAAGAAAGTTGCATAATATCCAGTCTGAATTCAGTTAGAGTTAGAGTTTATAGACTGTGCTAGCAGGATATTGCATAATTATGACATTATATTAACATTTTAACAACATATGACAGAGAAGACCACCTGCCTCTGTTATCGTTTGGTTTGTCCGCCATGTGTGCTGAATGGGAAATACCCCCCACTGGCGTCATAGCCTCACTCTCATCCTGGAATCCCCCAGAGCCGAAGGCAGTTACGTAAATATACGAGACCACCCGAAGTTCTCTCCAGATGCTTCAAACTGATTGTGGATTATAGACCTTAAATCATGATGTGTTTCCCTTTGTTTTGGGATCAAGTGATGGAGATTGTGACATGGATTGCAGAGTTTATTGAAATATGCTTTGCATAGTCTTTCTCTTCTGTCTTTCAGTGGTAAAAGCTTTCCTTCTACTAATGCTTCTTCAAATGAGAGATTGAGGAAAACTGTTTTTAGGGCACGCTTTTGTATTAGCTCAACATCTTCAGACATAGCTTGCTTTAGTAATCCCTGGGTGCCACACTTGGCATGCATATTCCAGAATGGACCTTATGTGGCAGGTGTAGACTGCCCAATAACTTTGCATTAGCCACTTGAGATACAATATCATTTCCAATATGCAGTGGACTCAGTTCAGGTGGCTCATTTGAGAAGCTTATGGCAAATTCTTTGGTTTTGATTGAATTAATTTGGTTCGATCATTGGTGCCACACACACGCAGACACACACACACACACACACACACACATATATATATATATATATATATATATATATATATATATATATATATATATATCCACATGTGACAAAAGTACACACATATCCACATGTGACAAATGTACACTCATAGTATAAGAACAAGATCTCTTACCAATTGTTTGTGTGAAATAAATATATCATTTCTACATCAGCACATTACAGTTAATTATTTAAAGAAATCTTTCTTGTTTAGTGAAAAATGCTTTGCAAGAATAATCCAGCAATTGTATAGTCTTCCTACCCTCCAAGACACGACTTCTCTATCATATCAGATCCTGCATGCCACCAAAGATTGAAAGGTGCGCACTGGCAAGTCATAGAGATTATTATTGGTCAGCGTCTCAGTCAACCAACTTATTACAGGCCATGACCCCATTGGTCAATTCTGATTGTGTGATATTTTGGTGAGGCGAGACATACATGACTGAACATAGTTGTCCAGATTTCGAACAATGTTTGCATTGACTGCAGAAGAAGTGGGAACTGATGTAAGGCAGATTATAGTCTTCCAAGAAAAAGTAAAATGGTATATTTGTCTGTTTTATTGTGTGTGTGTGTGTTTTTAGTATGCTCCATTTTTGACAGCTGATATACTAGTATAGCCCTTACGCTGTATTATAAAATTCCCATCTCAAGATATTCACACACTATGTTGATCTGCAAACACATCTGTGCAGAACATCATTTGAGCTTGAAACACCAAGTATAAAGGTTACAGAAGTGTTAACAAGAATATAAAATTACAAGAATATAAAATTGTTTCAATTCCGGCAAATATGACGAATCATTCAAATTATCTTTTTTGTTGCTTTAATATTTTACATCGTAAGGCTATCAACATTCAACCAATGTATTTTTTTAATGATGCCTTTTATGTCCACCATTTGAATTATCTTGAAATACCAAGCAAATAAATCATTTTTTGTCCGGACAGACAGAGTTAATCCTATGTTTACTTCATTTTAAGCCTAAGTGTATCAAATACCATTCGCCTGCGGCCTGAGGATACTTCAGTACATTGTCTCGGCGTCATTTTATGCTTTTGGTGCAAGTTAAATATAAAACCTTTGAGGATTTTATGTAATTTACTTAAGTCTTGTTGGTCCATTGATATTCAGCTTATACTCATTCTAAATTCAGGATAGCATCTCGATCATGAAACCACTCTAGAAATTTAAGGAATACATTACTATTTCCTTGTTTTCCAATTATCCAAATGTAAGTTGTCTTCTCAATTCTCAAACTCAGATAATATGTTTATATATCTCAAGTTTTGTTCGAAAGCATGATTAGATAAATCATTCTTAGTAATAACAATGTCATTTATTCGGACCTATAAACCATATGACCTCTGCCAAAGGTTGATCAGTGCAGCTGGAAGCTTGACAAACATCTTGGAAGCCTCCAAATATCACATATCACTGCTGTAGGCTAATCTAATATTTTTAGGGATTGCAGTTTGACAACTTTCCACCTGACTACTATACTGTTTTCGCTGCATCCTATCTGCTTGTGCACCTCAGTGAACTTATCTGCCACAAAGAAGAATTAAAAACAGTATTGTACCTTGTAACTCCTAATACACACACTCTTAAAAAAGAGCTGAACAAGTGCAAACTGCGAGATACTTTACGTATACTAGTATCCAAAAATATGTTAAGAACATAGCCAACAATAGTCTTGAATTAAGCTGTGCAATTAATATAATACTAATTAAACCTGCACATTGGGCGTCCATAACATTATAAAGAGAAGTTGTCCTTTCGCTATTCATGAAAATATGTCATATATAATGATATATTATGATGTTTATAGAGAAATGTTTATCATTTGTGTCTGATCAATATCCACATGATAAACAAATAGTGGCGAGCCAATTATAAACGTTGTACCAATTAATTTATATATTGTGGAATTCGATATTACGTTAAGGCAGGTTTGTTCATCGAGGGCAAGGTTATTTTCCAGACTCAAGTAGAATTTTGGAGAGTAGAAAACATGCGTTTGCACTTACCGCCTTTATTTTGATAATCTCCAAAGGGTCACTTTTAAATCAAGTACACTTTGGTTTGTTTTCATTGTGCCATATTTGACACTTTGGATTTTGACAATGGTTTGAACTCTGAGGGTTTAATGAAAAAAATACCTCTTTGCATCAGGTACATGAAAACAAGTATATAAAATTTGAAGTTTTGAAAAAATAGAATTTGAATCCTGTTTTATAATTAATGAAATTTAAAATGCTTAAATGCAGATTTACAATCTTAATTTATAATTTATATATTTTTAAATTGAAGTGTGATATGTTGCCACTTTCGCTGAAACTATGCGATATCCAATCGGACGACCTTCAGTCTAGACATCGAACAAAGGTCAAGTTTCAAATATTGCGTCACATTCAGATAAATTCGATAAAGGTTCGATAAATCTAGTTCAAGAAGACAGCATTAATTTGATATTGTTGATGTTGATCTTGCATACTATTTATTTTAATGTACATGTTTTTAATCTATGTCATGACAACCCTTTAGCATTTTAACCATAGCTAGATGGAATGGGAATAGTCGATCTTATCTAATCATTTGTAAAAGTTATCAATCATTTTAATTTATCTTTTAGATATTGACAAATCTTATTACCTAATTTCGATACAGATATCAATAACATGAATATTCTTGCAAATTGACATAACAAAGAATGTTTTAAAAAAACTCTATTACACTAGTTTATTCAGTTTTGGTTTCAACACAATATATTATAACAAGGAGAAGTGTATAGTTTCAATGTTGAATTCTTGGCGCCCCTGTCACCATGTTTTTCTGACAGATTAAAGGATGATCTTAATTATGGTATACTTTAAGAATATTCACACCCACTGGACTTTCCTTTTGAGACTCCTATAGTTTAATTCTGACCCAACGTGGTTATTTAAGAGATACACAATCAAACATTCGATATTGGAGCTCTTTTTATTTGGCTGTGTGTATATGCCATCTGATATGCCATCGTCATGGTCGATAACTCTAATGATATAAAGTTTGTAAACAGAATGTTCAAGTTCGGATGGTTGCGATAAAAAAGATCAACCTTGAACGTGTCAGAGATCGGTACAGTTTATGAATCGATTATGATTAGATACATATATTTACATATAAATACAAACATATGATTACATTTTACCAAATGAATGATATATTTTATGATTAGATAAATATATCTCGTATCTACCTGAGGCAGAGCATATACTACCTTAAAGATCACAATTCTGTTTGGCGGAATTTGCAATATATGTAATATCTTAACTACTATAACAAAATGATTAAAAAAAACAATTTAGATATCATAGAACAAAAACAAAGTCATTGCTGGTTTAGCTAATTAAGTGAAACATTGGCTCTAAAACAACCAAATTTAAATCTCCGCGAAGTACTACATGGTTCCTATTGATGTATCGGCGAATAATTCACATGTAATTAAATAAAAGGGCTAGGATTGTGTGAAGGAAGATGAAGCGGGTCAATATGTATGTTATTGCATAAGATTTTAATCAGAAATTAGACGATTTTATTTCAGTAAGAATATATCATAGAGTACAATATTAGTTCTAACTGCGCTGTATTTACCAAGTGAAGTACATAAATACCAAGAGAATACTTTGTTTCCCATTGCTACATTAGATACTGAAGCGCATTTGACGTAGAGCCGGCGTTCCCCATCATATCAGGTGGCTGTGCGTGTGTGTGTGTGTGCGTGTGTGTGCCGTGGCTTGCGGTCGACCCCTGAATGACCCTTGTAGCAGCTGGCCACGTGCTCGGATGATGAGAGAGGAGTCAGCCTTCGGGAGGCCATGCTGCCATCGCGGCACACTGCTGCTGTCTTTGTTGTGACAAAGGAAACATTATTTCATTACTAGTTTTCTGCAGAAGAGGGAGGAGGTTGTGTTATGATGGACTTATCAATCAATATTAGTGCAGTTCCTGATTATTGAGAATAGATCTTATATTACAGTAACATCGCAAAGAGGTAAGGCATCATTTAGATGATTTAGATCATTTATATTTTGTAGGGTTCAATAACGTAATCCTTTATTTAGCTTAAAACCTTTATTGAGGAATTATTATTTGAGAAATGATAAGGACATGGTGATGCCTTTGATAATTAGAACTTCATAAATGAATTAGAATATGTTATAGAGCAGTGTTAAAGCCTTAAGCATCACATCGTGCTTGTATTACATAACAGAATGATGGTGTTGGCTATTTGGAGTATTTTTAATTTTGAGCAATGAAATATCCCTCTGATCTGTCTCTAGTGATTAGGACCTGATTCATTTCTGATGCGGAGATGTATACATATCTCAGAGTACTAGTGTTTGCCTCATGTCCCAATCTATTTATATCTTACATTATACACACGGAACAGAAATAATCAGGTTGCTATGCTGAACTGTTCCATTATGCTATCATGGCAACTCATTTGCATCTCCATCTTGCTGCTGGCCAGCAATTAGCTGGACCTTGCTGTAATTAAAGTTGGACAATGTATCACAGTGATGTTCAAACGATAAACGCATTTCAAGAGTAAACCATTAATATTAATAAATATTGAAAATAATGAGCAATTGAGTGGGACAAAGTAAATTTAAATGTCAATGACTTTTTGAAATCTGAAGTAGAAAATATAGAACATCAGTGGTCTTGAAGGGCATGTTATCATGGATCGATAACATGACATCTGTCGAAGGATATCTAAATCACTATTGTATAATGTTTACTAATGGTAAGGTGCAATGATAACATTTAATGGCACACTGAACTAAACCAATCCAGTGCATATAACTGGTTATGAATTATCGGCCTTTTTATATTTCTGACCATTCTTAATACTTTCAGCCTCCTTGTTTAAAAAAAGGTGTTTATATGGACTATTGGTCCAGGGCTCCCACCAACTTATCCGGGAGAGATCGTATAATTATAGTTGTGTCGTCAGGCGTAATCTATCGGCTTAATGATGGATCTCTATTGTTGCCCATTTATAAATAGTACAACAGATCAACATGAAGCACAAGCTTCTCATTCAGATAGTAGCCTTCTCATTCAGATAGTAGCCTTCTCATTCAGATAGTAGCCTTCTCATTCAGATAGTAGCCTTCTCATTCAGATAGTAGCCTTCTCGGTGTACATTTTCTTCATAAAACTGGTATTAACTTTACAAGACAGTGTTGACTGCATACAATGTTTGTTATAAATTATGCTCACTGTATCATGACGTTTAGCCTACTTGGTAAACTAAAAAAGATAACTCCACATAAAAAATAGACCATTTGAATATTTTGAAATAAAAAACTCAATAAACAATCTTTATCTGAAATCGAAAGCTATGCAAGAATATTCACATTTGACTCTTAGAATATAATGATCAATCGCCATCATGTTTTGGCAAGCTGTCCAACGTGTAATACCATAGATAATGGGAATGGATCAGCTGTTGACAGAAGTAATCACGTAGTCCGGACTGATAAAGTGAAAACTTTGAAATTAAGCTATTGGTCAAGGTACAGCAGATGTATCACCCCTTTATAGTCCTGACTCTGTGGCAGCAATACCCGATTTAAGCTTGAAGGTAATAAGTTGCACCAATCACATAAATGACAAAATAGTTAAGTACAGAAAGGTAGATTTGCAATGTTAATTGTTGAGGTTTAAATCTATATGAAATTAAGTGAATTGTATCACCGTGTTCATCTATCTTCCTCATCAATATTATCTAAAGTAAAATAGAATAGAGAATTGATCTGCGGCCATAGAAGGTTTCACATGGATTCACAGTGTTGTACCTGAGGTTTGATACACATGTTGTAAATAGGTTTATGTTATGAGACACAAAATCAATGTTGGTGTGTATGTGTTTCGATATCCAATCTGATGTTTTACATACAATCTTGTAATGCCATTTTTAATTCTTAAAAACTGATATTGATTTACTATGAATATCAACATGTTTATTTTGATGGGCTATAAAAGGTGATTATGAACATAAAGCAATACTATATACTCTGACAAAATATGAATATTTCCATCAAACAGACCCTTGGTTACAAATGACAATCAGAAATGACTTGGAGATACATAGCTCTTCTCGCCTGTGATGCTTAACTATTAATTAGCACGACATCAAACCTTCACATCACTCCGTACTTGGGGTAATCACTGCATTACTACACAATTGCATGTGTACTGATGAAAGCTCTCAGCATGCAGATGAAATGTTATGTAATATTGCATCACCATTAGATGGAAGCGCTCTAGGATGACATAATATGATGTCAGTGGGCCAATAGCATCACAACAGCTGCTGGTGCAAACCGACCCGATGCTACGCTAGAATAGACACAAAGGGACGCGAATATTACTAGAATGCTTGCTACAGATACAGACAATTTAATACCAGTAGTGCTGTAAAAGAATAATAGTTTACGCTACAGCAATACATATGCCCGCAACAGGGTAGCGATTTTTTTTTTGCAAATAATAAATCGCTAATTTATTCTTTTGAATTATCACAAAATACGACTACCCAAATCATGGCCTTCAAGGGTTTGCTATCCACTACCAGGGCATATGTCATGGATCAAGTATATGATTGTGTTTTCAAGTATGCCCAAGCGACCATAGTCTTATGCCTACTGAAAATCGAACCCAGCCCTTATTGTAAATCTGTGACGAGGTGGGTTGTCATGTCACAGAACCTGCAACATGACATTATAGTGAGGCAGCACTATGTATGTTTCAAGTGGCTCTCATAAAATGACGATGATAATGCTGAAAGTGGTGTAAAACCACAAATAAATCTTCAATGTCAGGTTATTCTCCCAATGAAACACATCCCAGAAAGACTACTTTAAAGCACCAAGAGTAACAAGAAATCGCAAATATACAGTGAGAACCTTCTAGCACACCCTCCTTATCACAACAAGTATGAAAGCAGTCATTCAAAATCTGAACGTGTATTTTTCTAATGGTAATTTATGTCATACATATGTTCGTGCTTTATTTTCTGAAGATACAGTGTCATGCATCTATTATTTTCATACCAAGGGATACTGAACCGTGGTTTTATTCACAGCCCACAAACATGGCATCCGCCAAACTAGTTTGGCTTAAAAGAAATGACCAGCTCATTGACCATCACAAGCTTTTCTCCTGCACAATTATGCTAAAGAATAATGAGGATATATACTCTCCTACAAAAATTAACCATTGTCACTAAACTGTGAAATCGAACAAAACCTGAGCTTTAAAATGCGAGTTGTATTTGTACTTTGAAGGGAAATTGCAGTAAGATGGCGCCACAAATTCCAATGGACGACAGAGATCAGGAAAGTAAAACTGATCAGTTGAGAGATGCTGAACAGGGAGATGGCACCTTCCAATCTAGTGAGGAAAACCCTGTAGCCAGCACCAAACTTCTCAGTCAGGAAACGGACAGCCCAACCAATAAGCAGTGTCATGAACCGTTAGAGGGCACTACCGACAGAAGGAAAAAAATAATACAGACATTGTGTCTGTATTGTGGATTCACTGTTATAGTAAGTACATCAAATATTTAAAAAAAGTCTTATTGGCTACAGCAAAGAAGAAACTAATTTAGATGTTTATGCCCGTGTTTATGTCCCAATATGCCCTCTTTATTTTATTAAATAGCATGTTATTTTGCCTCGCAAATCATTTTGGTCTGTTCATTATCGTAAAAGCTTTCTCGATATTGAATGGTTTGTTTCAAATAGAGATTATAGAAATTAATTAATGATCCTTTTAAAGTTGCACCCCTGAAAACATTAATCTTACAAATAGAAACCTTTTAATCTCACATTTTGTCAATTACCATTTTTTAAATTTTATTTCAACTCAATAGCCTACTTGTGGTGTTTGAGTGTGTGGTTTTATCGCGAGGGTAAAAGCGTCATCCTCTTAAAAGGGCAAAAGCATCTCCTTTGAATAGTGGAGGGGCAGCAGACAAACCCCAATAGGCATGTTATTGGCCACGGTCCAACAGATAAAGTGCCCATTAAAATATCATTCCTAAGCAGGGATGCTCTCCATTAAAGATTTAAAAAAAATATTCAATGAGTATAACCTTCCTTCGGCGAATGTTTGTTCATAATAAACATACATGTTTCCTACATTAGTCTGAATTGAAATAGGTATCAATCAAGTATGACAAGGTCAAGAGAAAAACCCCAGTTTTGACAACATAAGAGGGTCTATGCAAAATAATATTAACAACACAGGCTGGGATAGATGATGAAACTACATATGGTGAAGCAGAACATTGTTTCTGCATTGGCTTTAGAAATGATTATTTTTTCAATTTTATTGTGGAAAGAGATTAATAAAATGGATATTTGGTCGTATAGACAGTGTATATTTGACGGGAAGTGGTTCATTTACTCTTGGTTGGATCAATTTGCATTCCATTTCCACTGCAATTCTGTCTGCTGTTATACTTGGTTTTGAGTTATGAGATCAGTGATAGTATTATTATGTCAATGACCGCATTATAACATGAGAATATTGACTTAATAGGATGGTTAATGCAAGTAAACAATTATTGTGGTGACTTGATGTGTGAATCAAAACATTGTACTTTGCACTTTTATATCATTAGCTCTTACTGAATTATACATAATGCATATTTCAATGGATACATGTTTTTTTTTATTTGAAGGGAGGACTGTTCAGCCTTGTTGGCCCTACTTTGCTGGACCTTCAGCTCGTTACCAAGTCCTCTGTGGGATCCATCGCCTATGCAGTCACTAGCCGATCAATTGGACTAGTTATTGGATCCTTTCTATTTGGTGCCCTTTACCATAAATGCAATATATGGCTTACCTTCAGCTTGTGCTTCCTGCTGCTCACGGTTTGCACTGCAATCGTACCTTGGACAGGCCATGGAATCATAGTCCTTTCACTCGTATTATTTCTGCAAGGTGGATCAATGGGATTATTTGATGCAGGTATGATATCTTTAGGATATTGATTAAACCTGATGACCATTTTGTTATTTTTATTCAAGCTATATTACCTATTAGATATATTTAGCAATCATATGATATTTTAATATATTCCAGGTAGTAATATAATGATGCTACATATCTGGGAGGATAAGAATGGTCCCTGGTTACTCTTCATGCAAGGCCTATGGGGCATAGGTTCAATCTGTGGTCCTTCCATTGCACAACCTTTCCTTCAACAAAAACCTGGAGAAGACTTTACATCCAATAATGGTTCCTCTGTCACAGACAGCATAAATATGACTTTTAGTAACGACAACTTTGAACTGAATCAAGTGAATAACTCTACAGACACAGTTCCAACAGAAAACCTAGAGCTGTGGAAGGCATACACTATCGGAGCAGTTATAGCCTTTGTAGCAATGGTAATCTTCTTTTGTGTATACCTGTTTTACAGTTCATCTGGATCCAGGCCGAAGTCAGACGTTGCCAACCACCAAGGGCTTTTTGCTCCACATCTATCAGGCAGTTTGCCCTACTTGATAATATTTATCGACTTTATGTTAATGATAAGCTATGCAATTATACTATTCAGCTTTAGCAATTTTTTGATGGTTTATTCCTCGGGCCATCTGGGATGGTCTAAGTCGTCATCCTCTGCATTGATGTCTGCCTTTTTTTTCGGATACACAAGTCCTAGATTTGCACTGTCCATTTTGATCAGATACATCAAACCAGGGATTATCATCCTAGGAAGTGTTATTCTTTGTAACATTTCTATCATGCCTCTGTTCTTTTTCATAAATTTTCACGTGTCTGTTCTTTGGATATGCACAGTTCTTTGTGCTGTCAGTATTTCATGCATTTTCCCAGCAAACCTTAATTGGATAGGGGAATCTCTTGGCGTGACAGGCAAATTAGGATCTGCTATATTTTGTTCTGTAAACTTTGGTTTCACTATAGCGCCAACTATCACAGGCGTACTTATAAACGCCTTCGGACAGAAAACCATTTTGTATATTATAATGGGTGCTACAATTTCTGCATTGGTTTTTGTAGCCATAACACAGGCACTGGTTCATTATCTAAAAAACATTCCCAACGTCAATGAAAATGAGAAAGATATTGTCGTGACCGTAAGTATTCCCAATGTAGACAAAAAATAATCACTCGTATACCAGCTGACGAATGTGGAATAACGCAAAACAAGTTTTTTTTATACATTTTTGCGTTCATAAATGAAGTAAAAATGGGACCATAATGATGTTAATCCCATCTTGATAGCGCCACGTGATCTCGAAAATTACCTATTTGTGATGACAGTATTGTGGTGTACTAGGGCAATTCAGGGTTGAATATCGATATTGCCCGGCAGGGAAAATTATCGGAATTCTCATTCCATAACTACTGGCATTATGTTAGTCAGGCTAACTCATCTGCAAACGGCAGTAATCCAATTAGAATTACTCCAATGTTTTGTCTTGGATGAAACATGACTTTATGGAAATTATGTGTCTCTCATACAATTATCTTGGGTTCAGCTCAAGGATTAATATGCATTTTGGTTAGGTGTAATAAAGTGGAATTTTAGTTTTTAATCACTGTTTAAATATATGTACTGATTTATTTAAATTTGATGTGACACAATCGTTTTGTCAGGAGTTCTAGTTTACAATATTTTGAATATGATACAAAGATAAAAAAATGTTTTTATATCACATATCATATCATATAATTATTATAGAAGAGCTTATTGACATTATCCAAGTCTTTGTCTAACGAATGCCAGTTATTTAACCATTTCCTTCCTTACTGCCTCCTTGATCTCTTCATCTTATGCAAAATTTGAATGATATCCAACTTGCCACAGACTCTATATACTGATTAAGAAAACTGCTATATTGTGATTTTACTACAACGAAGAGATATCAGGTATTATATTTACAAGCAAATATTATAAATATTTATATATGTTCACTGAATGTAAACTGTCAAATTTTCTATATTTTAGAAAACTGTTTTGTATGAATATTTGATATGGTTTGCATGAATATTGAACATTGTATACATGTACGAGGGCATATGTTCCACAATAGAAATGTATCAATATTTAAATAAAACTATGAATGAAGATAAAAATATTTTTTTATAAACGTCAATCCCAGTAATGTGAAGTAATAGGTCTTTTCGAGATACCATATAACAACACGGCATAATTTTCATTTTAGAAAAGAATTACAGATTAATTTATCATATTGTAGCATGTCATTGGTCAAGACGTTCAAAGTTGTTTGTCTCCTTTTCACTGTTTACTTCATCACAATTCCCTACATAACAGAGACAACCCAAACATACAAAAGAAGACAAATTCTGCTATCGTGTTATATTGACGTGTATATATATTTTTATGACAATTATCAATACAACTGAATCGACAACCACAATAAATACAGGAAATTATGCAGCAATTCTTGGAGATATTTTTTTTTAGATATATTTTTGAGATATTTTCTATCTGCCAATCAGAGCAGAATAATCTATGGTTTCGAACACCTCACAGTTTGATCCTTTTCCCACTTTGTTGAACCCGTCTGCATACATACACAGCGTCATACATTATGAGATAGAAAGTCAAATACAAAGTAAAATATGCACGGTAACAGTATGCTTTCATTGTTTTTGATCAATGTCAGACATCATACAAATTCACAATGTTCAGAATGGTTAAGATCGTTGCACAGAATTGTTTTATATATTGGACGTACAAACTAAAAGTGAATTGTATATCATCTTTCTCATTTTGTTTGTATGGATTATAATGTTGTCACTAGAGGGCATGGCTCTGCTTAAGGCAATCTGTGCTTAAGGCAATCTGTGTTTAAGGTAATGAATATAATGAACTACCTCTGTCGTCATTATCGTATGTGCGGTATTATTTGAAATTTGGAATTCCCCCAATCATAAATACTCGTCTCCCCCCTCCATCAAAATTATCCAATCAGAATTGGCCAACATCCGGTCATGACCTGTGATCATCATTTTTTCACCAATGGCGAAAGATATGATACTCAAAACTTGCATATAAAGAGTCAAATTTATCATATATATCATTCTGAAAACATCTCAAGAAAATTTGTTGAGACAAAGGGTAGCATCTGCAACTCAGAGGACGCGCTGAGCCAGCACAACAGGGCAAAGCGATGACTTCATGTCGCCCTCTGGTGGATTTTGGTAATGTAGGGTGAGAATGATGGTATCAGTGGCATTTCTTTTATTAAATGAATTCAATATCAGTATTCCAAATCTTGCCAGCAAATTGGAACATTTAACAGGCCTTGCTTAATTGCTTAATGAGATATATAGATTTTAATGTAATATTATCAAAGTAGTTTTGCTTGGTTACAATCCTAAAGTTACATTGAAAAATGGTAAGGAAGCTTTAGTACGATAACATCAATTGCCACCGCATACTCCCAGATTACTGCCATGAAATAGGCCTGAACGAAGTAACAAAAAAGTCTTTTAAAAAAAAGAAAAAGAAGAATTTGTATACAGTTTCCTTTTTCAAAATGATATTTATATTTTCTCATCATTTTGAAGTTGCCGTAAATGTAGAGTACAGTAACTGGCAACTGTCTGAAACTGGCAGTTGAAGCTCAGACATTTTTAACACAGTCAAACATATAGCATACCTTTCTTTTGTGCATAGAGTTATCATTTTTCATATATTCTAAATTTGCAAAAAAATATTCAAATTCTATGTTTATTCTATGTTCCTATGTTTTCACGGCACGAGTGATGTGCCGGAAGCCATGATGACTAAGGTAGTCAATATCACAGGTTGCCAGAGAGTGAAAGTCCCAATCCCCTCTCTGTCTCAGTCTTATATATTAACTATTAACCTATATAAAAGTAGTGATGGAAGTAGATGTTGCCATAAATGTAGACTACACTGACTGGAATATATTCTACGTTTGCAAAAAAACATTTCAATTCTAAGTTTATTTATGCAGTTGAGATGTCCGCCAGTCTGGTCTGTGACACTGACAGCCAGGTCCGTGATCTGCAGGCCCCTCAGCATGCTCATAAGTACATATCCTCCAAAATTCTGTGTTATAATACCTGCCACTAATTGTAATTGAGCTGAATGTTGTGTCTCACATATCATCTTGTAATTCCACTGTCTTTCAAAATGTTAAAAGTGTTTATTTGTTACAAAGTATTAACCTACAGTTATATATAAAAGTAGTGATATTGCTCTGGCTGCCTGTGGTGGAGGTCGAGACACGTGTGACCTGGGCCCGATTTTTCCATCGTACTTCAATTTGAAGTACATGCTCAGATCCTAATTTCATGCTCAGATTTGAAGTTTTGCTCAGATTCTGAGTATATACACAAATCCGATTTTTCCATCATGCTTGGAAAACACAGACTTGAAGTTTTTGCTCAGATTTGAAGCTCATGCTCACGTTCTGAGTATATACTCAGATCCAAGATTTTTGGATTTTTCCAATGTGCTCAGACATTTTTCTTGCTGAGATTCAGAGTTTTCATGCTCAGATTCTGAGACAGCTCAGACACTGAGTCTAGATGCAGCCAGATGGCATGCGCCGTGTCAATCGTCAATGTATGTCTAGATGCAGCCAGATGGCATGCGCCGTGTCAATCGTCAATGTATATATATATAATAAAGGATGAGGTGAAACAAAAAATGGCTAAATTCTGTCCCATAAAAAGTGCCTCGAAATTGTGTTTTTAATGATTTTTAAATGGTTTACTGTGGTGAGTTATGATCTTGGAGGTTTTATCATCCTTTCTGGTGAACAGATTGTTCAAAACATTGTAAAATAAAGATGTTTGAGCTGTTCTTGTCTCGGGTATTTCTCACATCTCAACTGTGCAACTTTTGTAAACAATCAACCCACTTCCTGTTTAGCTTCATTCTGATTGGTTGACTCTTCTACAGCCCTTCAAAGCGTCTGCCATTGTATCATTCTTGACTTAGTAGAGACACTGAATGTTTGAGGAGTTGGAAAGAACATTCATTCAAAACATAAACAAAAACCAGCTTTCAAATCGTGATTTTTTGCAAACATTTTCCTTGTGACAGCTGTGATGTCTGCTCAAGTAAGAATTCAAAATAATCCATCGAAAGTCTGGAACATTCACAGTCTCTTGTAGCTGTCAAAACTGACACGACTGAAGTGTACCATGAAAAGTCATGGTTTGAGAATGGAGTCAACCAATCAGAAAGCAGCATGAAACCGGATGTTGACATATTGATTGGGATGCATGAAAGTTGGAGAAAACAAGCAATTTGAAACCCAATATTTTACTGGATAAAATTGGAATTTATGTATTACATATGAGGCTAACAGTGAGTTAAAACATCAAAACACATGCTGGGAGTTTGATATTTATATGTTAAGTTTCACTTTGTTGTAACAAGTGTTGATTTTAAAAAATCAAGCTCGCGTAAGTTTGCAAAATCCCAAGCCAAGGCAAAATCCAACGAAAATTTTCTTACTCTGCACGTATAGAAATATACATGTATATCTAATATCTTATACTTTCTCTATGCTGTACCACGCACTCACAAATCAGTTCTCAAACAAAAGCGACATCTGACGGTGTCAGCAGAATTATTTCGCCAAAACATGGCCGCCATGGACCGATAATCGGGGTAAGCTCCATAGACTTGCAGCTTAATCAGTCAAAACCTCGAACATCTAGGCCTAAAGGCAAAACAAACGCGAGCGAAAAAGTGACTTTCCAAAGTGACCATTTTTTGATTCACCTCATCCTTTATTATATATATACATTGACGTCATATTGGCCCCACCCACTCCCCACAAATTTGTTGCTTCTGGACTCAGTGAGCTCAGAGGCTGGCTTCAAGCTAAAGTCAATGCTCCAAAGTATGAATTTATACGATATATTGAGCAATTGTTAAATTAGATAAGGTTTATTTGAATAGAATCACATGCAGATGCATTCCCAGTCACTGGAAAAGTTGTTACGTTACATAAAGTGATCCCCCATTCCGAGCCACTTTTATCCCCTATTTTGGGCCTCTGTATTTTCTCATTTGCATATGACGTCATGGGAGTATTTACTCAATTAAACAATGGAAATATGACGTCATACGGCTCAAGTATGTACTTCAAGTCTGAGCAAATACTTTGTGAAGTAAGAACGATTGAGATTCTGAGCATGATGGAAAAATCCAAAATACTTCACTTTTGGAAGCAAACTTCGGAAAGTATGGCTTCAAATCTGAGTACATGCTCAGATTTAAGATTTGAAGTATGATGAACAAATCGGGCCCTGAACCCTGGATCTACACCCTAAAGTGTTAAAATTCAACACTGCTATAAATTTCTAACATGTGTACATCGGCTGGACTGGCTGACTATGGGGGTTACTATCATAGAACTCCAAAAAACAGTGTATCATTTTCTTATTGCATCACCCCATAGTCAGGGTATCATTTTTAACTTTGTGTCATCCCTCAATCAGGACATCAAAATTTAAATCAGTCATAAATCAGGTTCTGGGTTTTTCAATTCCATCCTAGCCTCCATGGGTTAAAATTATGAGAGTATCCCCCCTGGGTGATGTGTGGATTGGCTCTCGTCGTCTCCATTCGTTTATACTATACCGGTCTGTGTAACAGAGCCTTTCTTATAACATAGATTTCTTCTCAGTCTAAGACCCTGTATACAAAAACAAATGGCACATGATCAGAAAGCTCGCTCGCTGGTCACTTCCAAGATCGTACCATGTGATATGAAACATCCCTGTTTTGTAAGTGGCTGCCCATGTGTACTCTCGGAGGTAGTTCCTTGCTTTATACCAGACTCCGCATGTAAAGGCCAGAAATCTCTTTGGGGGTCAGACTTACAAGTCTCTGTTTAGCAGCCAATTGGCACTGAGTTAGATATGTATTTTGCACATGTTGTAACATTTTGAACATATGAGATGGGCATCAGAATCGTTTAATCTTCTCATTCCACGGGTCCAGTCATGCATATGAGTCACATCCACTAAAATATCATCCATTCCTATATATATATATATATATATATATATATATATATATATATATATATATATATACATACAAATCTGTATAAAGAAAAAAAAGAAATAGTTGCAAATAGATGGAACACAGCCACACATTGCACCTGCAGTAGAGGAAATAACCAACCTTTAAAACTTTATTTCCTTAATTTTACAGTTAAAAAGGACATTTTGATATATAAAAAAAACAATTATGTTATAAAGTCCAGGACTTAATGACTAATTATCTTCGATTAATTAGGAAATATAAGATAATATATTTTTTCATTACATTTTGTTCATCTCAGAATGTTTAACTGTGGGAGTATGTTTTGTTATTTTATTTCACATATGATACAGAACAATAGGCCGTGGCTCAGTTAATTAGAGAACTACCCAATTGGCACCAGTTCTTCTGTGATGATCCAAAACTCTTTTGTTCGATTCCCGGTAATGTCAGTATTGAGTTCATGTTACATTTTGTGAGTTGAGGCTCGTGATCACAAGTTTGAGCGATTTTCTTTAAAAATCTGTTACTGTGAGAGTCGCCATATCACGGGCCTGCGACATGACAATTCATTGACACAGAACATGATCATTTACAGGTAAGCCTCAGCGATAAATAATGTGGAAAGTTATGTAAAATCCCAAACAAACAAACAAACATATTTGGTGTTTGACCTTGATCTTGAGAACTGATTATATGTGTGGCTATATATATTATAAGTACTAAGATGAAGTGTGGACACATGTCAAGCTTTTTGACATGCAGGTTACTGGACTACTCTGCATGGCGAGTCATAAGAGTATGTGAACAGGAAAATCTCTAAGTTCTCTTTTTATAAATCACACAGGCTGGAAATTTTAGAATGTGCTGTGAATACTATAGAGATTATATACGCTCATGTAAACTTATTTAGGTGCATTTGCTATAAAATATAAGATAATACATTAAATATAAACATAACCATCACATATATTCAATTTCATTTCTTTATTCTGGCACGCTATATGGACAATGAACAGTCATGATATGATTATTTGAGGATTTCATGGCTAATTTTGAGTTCTGATAGTCGAAGTAGATTGATGTTGATATTATTGGGTCAGACAAGGATTTAGGACAGTTGTTTTGGTGGACATAAGCAAAGGGTCTGAGAAGGGCTATGTTCTAAATAGATCAAAGTCATTTAGAAGTCATATCTTTGGACAAAATTACTACTGCCTTTAAAAAAGACTACTGCCAGTAATATACGTGCCAAATTTTGTACAGATACATTTAGCAGATAACAAGTTATGTCAGTGTGAGATATGAATGACCATCACAACTGCTGGTACTGTAGAGTAGAGTGAATCTGAGTGGAAGTATGGGACAGGAGGCTTGCAATTGTTCCCATGCACGGTTGCTCTTCTCATTCAGAATGAGTCAAAGTCAATAGTTAGAGATGACCTCATATTCATTTGTATTTCGGCCCCTCATATCAATTATCGTGTCCAAGTAGCTGGCGATCTTGAGTATAAATGGACTCTTCCATAAGCTGCAGACAGCGATGTCACACTCCTTAACTCTCCACCCTGATGCTATGACAGCGGTGTCACACTCCTTAACTCTCCACCCTGAAGCTATGACAGCGGTGTCACACTCCTTAACTCTCCACCCTGAAGCTATGACAGCGGTGTCACACTCCTTAACACTCCACCCTGAAGCTATGACAGCGGTGTCACACTCCTTAACTCTCCACACTAAAGCTGTGACAGCGGTGTCACCCTCCTGAACTCTCCACCCTGAAGCTGTAACAGCGGTGTCACACTCCAGAACTCTCCATAATGAAGCTGTGTCAGTGGTGTCACACTCATGAACTCTCCATAATGAAACTGTGACAGCAGTGTTACACTCCTGAACTCTCCACACTGAAGCTATGACAGCGATGT
Organism: Amphiduros pacificus; assembly: GCA_949316495.1. Lineage (NCBI taxonomy): Eukaryota > Metazoa > Annelida > Polychaeta > Phyllodocida > Hesionidae > Amphiduros > Amphiduros pacificus. Next base: position 20,854,845 of record OX439003.1, read on the forward strand.
CACACTCCTGAACTTTCCACACTAAAGCTATGACAGCGGTGTCACACTCCTGAACTCTCCATAATGAAGCTATGACAGCGGTGTCACACTCCTGAACTCTCCATAATGAAGCTGTGACAGTAGTGTCACACTCCTGAACTCTCCATAATGAATCCATTCCTTCAATCTTAATCAAATCCATACAACTTTGAAACGTTTTTCATTTTTTTAAACATATATGTCTTGTGCCAAGAAAGATCATTACATCTTTGCGTAGAACGTTTGACACTACCTCAATCAGTAAATGCAAACTGGATCCCCTTGACAATGCTAATTAGCATATAGATTGGTTGATTTATTGAGATACAAATCGGAAACCATTCTTAAAAGCCATATGATTCCAAACTTTCAGTTTCAGTTTCAGTTTTTTGTGTGGAAGCGATTCGTTTCAAATTTTATGCAAATCTTGAAATTTTATGTAAATGCAATTAATTGTCTTACATCAAACTTAATTGCATTTAAATGCCATCTTTCTTGAGATTCTGTCTGATTACAATTTCCTCTATGTGATAAAGTAGTTCAAAGTTTTAATTCTTTTTTAATCTTTTCATGCAATAAAATATGCTTAAATGTTCAAGCTGAAGTTTACAAATCTGCAAAATATAAATGTGTTTATTTCTTGACGTAAACTCTTTACTATAATTTCCGCTTGCAAAGATTTGTCAATAATTGTTATTAGAATGGCGTCATCTTTCTTGAGTGTTCTTTTATCTGTAATGATAAACAGGTTGCTGTTACCACAGCACAAAGGAACTAGTTATAGTCAGTCGTGGGTGGAATTGATGTTTACACCTGGAATATAATAGCATATTAAAAAATAAGAAAATTGTCCAAACTTTAAAGCGTTATATTTGAAGTGATATTCAAGATGTATTAAGCCATGTTGGACACAAGTTTAGTTTAGCTGTAAGATATGGTTACCCAGTGCTGTGTGGGGGCGTGCACACATAACATCTGCCATAGTTTGCCTGTGAGGCAACATTCACTGCTTCATGTCTTATCCATGCTGGTCTCTGTGTTTTGCTCCCATCATCATCACAAATGAGGGCACTACCTCACGTTCCATCGAACATTCAGCATTGATCCACGCGCCTCGCCGTGCCTGCCTTTGCCACGAATGGACCTCAGTTGCCCCGATGACATGTGATCGGTATTTGATGAGTTGAACTATTATTTCACAGTTCAATGGGCAATATGTGAAAGACAAACAAAGCTTTTGATGACCTAATCCAAATGCGAGAATCTCATCCGTTTACAGTGTTATTCTGGTCACATGTGAGATTCAAAGTACCACTGCCAGTCTGATAAAGATAACTTTGCGCTATTGTTTAATCATATTCAATGCAACTATGTTATAGTTGACCATAAGCAAATCGGCTGCTGTATTTGATTTTGATTTGGAATGACGGCACACCTCTTTGTTTTCTTTCCTGTGCAGTTTCTTTACAAAACATTTTTCCAATGCATTAATTTTGTATATTATGATAACAAAATCCGAAATGAAAAATGATCAAATAGAAGTGCAAAACAGTGGCCAATAGTTATGGTAACACATAGCTCATAGTGACGATAACACAAAGTACATAGTAGCATAGCGTTCATGGTAACACAAAGTACATGGTAACATAGAGTTCATGGTAACACAGAATCCATGGCTTTCAGAGATGATATAAACTCAATGATAATTCTACGGAAATGTAGAAGGAAAAAATTACATGCAGATCGGTCTGGTCAAAATTGTTGCATAAAAACACAATCTGGAAAGAGCACTTTTAGCATTTAAATCATTGGAGTGCATGGATGTTTGAAGATCATGATTTCAGGACATTGAGAAATTGAAGATAGGATTAGATACATCCCGCCATTGGAGATAGATGTCAATCTTTTAAAACATCTGTGACGTGCTTAAATCAGTGTGTTTTTACGTTCTAAAATATTTAAAAAACAAATCCATATTTCTCTTTCTTTTACAGTGTGGTCAAAATCACTGATTTAATCAAATGTTATGTTCAATACTGGAACATCTGTTATTTCTAATTAATTTGGCTAGGATCTACTAATTAGAATCCTTTGCCGTATTTCTTAATTTCAAGTTTGAAACATTATGAGGCTGTTAGAAAGCTTTTACTATGAATAAACTCATTACCTGGGTTTGAATGACTCCTTTGAAAAGTATGACAAAACGTTTAAGATCATATAATTGGCAATTTTCTTAATATATCTATATTAAGTGCAATATGATTTGTAGCATTTTTGTGCTTCAATTACATAGATTGAAATTAAATTGTGTTCAAAATTACTCTCAACTGTGGACAAGAAAACTTTATAGTTGATTTTTGCTTATGCATTAAGAAGCACTTAAAACTCTTTATACGGCTTCTCGCAAGACAGGTTTCATAAACTAGTTTGAATTCATATCAATGCAAAACGCAATTACACTTTTTGAAAAAAATTGAAACTTTTCTATCAATTACTTTATATTAAAAATTATCATGGGAATTCTTGATATTCTAAATGCAGATATATTTCCTTTAAATTATTTGTAAAGGGAGCGTTTTACATCTTGACAAGCCTGTAAAAGAGGAGAGGGGTCAACATTACCAATGAGTGGTTTGTAATGTACAGCGGAAAGCATGTTACTCTGTAACAACCCTTTGCCATTACCATTTCAGCCCATGTTTATTCAGTACACCTACTGCAATATCACATTTGTTGCCACTATTTTTGGCAGCAATCTGAATCCTATAGATTTTGCAGAAAGGAAGGAATGAATAAGAATCAATCCAGCTATGACAATCAACAGTGCTTTTGGGGTATTAATGGAACATCCAATTTATATTACATAAACATGCACTTTAATGACCCACTATGTAGAGGTTAGTCATGATCACTCGACAGAATATGCAGTGTGTGTGTGTGTGTGTGTGTGTGTGTGTGTGTGTGTGTGTGTGTGTGTATGTAATTGGTAAAATAATAACATATACATTTTTCATCACGAGTACGCGAGTTATTTTGATGCTAACATGAATATACTTTATATATATATTCAACCCATTACATACATATTTGTAGTTTTTCACCCATCTTCAAAAGTATAGCCACTATTTGAATTCATGACAAGAAAAGTGAACATTGCAGAATCTTAACTCCCACATATTGAAACAAAAACGAAATCTTAATAATATTATATACGTTGCTCTTTTCAGCACAAATGTCTATCTCGTTTGACATGTCCAACAGTAAATATATATTAAAGGTTTCTGTGGTATTGAAAGTTGCCAGTTCTCAGTGTTCTGCATTACGTATACGTTACGTGTAATGATTTGGAAGCATTTTTAACAACTTTCAGCCACCTGTTCATGCATTCTGCCTGTTTTATATTCAACTCATAATTTCACAGGGGTGGAGGTCTTGCAATTCCTGTAAGGCTTTTGCTTATTCTGAAATAATTTTATGTTCCGAATTTTCAAGATATTATTTTCGTCAGACAAATCGGAACAATAAAAAGGTTCAATGTCACAGATGACAAAAACATATTTAGAATGCAACAAAATGTCGACAGGTTCCTGTTTACTATCTATTCATGTGCACCTGACCATGAAACCATGCCCTGCAAAAACATATTGGCCTGGGTTGAACTTGTAATTGACCAAATCAATAAAGGGTCAGCCGGTCAAACAGGATGTTTACTTATCTGAACATATACCTTTTGTGGCTAGTTTTGTGGCTAGACCTTCTTCTTAAAGGCTGGTGTTTTCTTTTCAGGGAGTAACACATCATGGTTTACTTAAATCCAGCATTTATCTTTCTAGCTATATTTTTGGTTCCTTTCAACATTTTATTTTGGGTGAACGGTTTATAACTGAATTCTTTAATGTCCGTCACAAATATAATATAAAATTTTGCCAGAGCATTATGACAATTTTAAACTAAAAAAAATGATATTGTTGAAAATTTGCTTTAGAAATACATGTTATGCTATAAGATATTATTTATCTCTGATATCGCCTTTTGCAAGATTCATTTAATGGCCACCAATACCCTTCCAGATTTTCATGAATTGTACCACTATTATAAATATGTAATCTGATTTTGTAGGCGTTTAATGAGGAATATCATCCTCGTGAAAGTTTCTAAGATTATAAGGTACTGTTAGGTATAGGTTGCTATCCAGGTTAACCTAGGGAATACTCGCTAGCTCAAACATTGTCTCTTATACTGTTTTTCGTATGCACAGTCATTCTGTGTCCCACAGAACTAAACATAGTCAAAGTTGCAGGACATTGGACATCTCCCCCTTGTGGCCATTCTATTAACCAATTAATATCATAGTATTTCAGTATGGTGATACTGTTACTCTAACTATTTATCCATGCTTTATCCCTTTTCTAGACCAGATTTATTTAACGTCTTCATCCGTGAAAAAAATCCTAAAAATCTTTCTCTTGTATGTAATATTCAATTTATTCACAACGTACAATGATAGTATATAATATAACATTTTATATTATGTATTACCCAGACGAATATGTGTAATTACATTTTGCAATATACAGACTTATATAATATATATTTATATCATATATATGATCATAATGATACTCCTTTTTGATCTGTCAGGCATACCATCAGCACTTTGAGTTATATGACACCTTTATATCATATCATTTGTCGTTTTTACTTTTCACGTTCTATTCTACCACAACATCACATTAGTATAATGTAAAATATACATGTTTTCATCTCAACCCATATAAAATACACAGTCAGATTATTTGTATGTGAGGGATAGTGGACGACATACATATCCACATAGAGACACAGAAGGGGAGTTCGCCCTGGGCTGGGAGGGGTTAGCAGGCCTGCTAATAATGGGTCAGTGACGTCACCGCCCTCGACGAGAAGGTACCAACACGCATGCGTCGACGACCCTAAAATAAGTTACGAGAATTTTGGACATCAACATTGTTAATATTTGTCCACACGACACACAATTCTTAAATTAATGAACTTATGGGATTATCAATTTAAACCAATAGACTTTGGTGTATTAACGCAAGAACTGATTTTTTTTCTCCACGGGAATTGGTCATTATTTGTCACATTCTGATCACAGACTGAAATCTCATGAATACTGAGGCCTAATATGAAAATACAAGATTTATTATTTTATATAAACTAGAATATACGTGTAAAATGCTGAAGGTTTCTTTTTATTAATGGACCATATTATGGTGTGGCATGTGATGCACTGATTATGGGAGTTAATGACTAGTAGTAGCTGTAGAGGATATCCTATGAACCTTCAAACTAGGTTTATATTCATTTATCTATTAGGTTCATTTCCTTGCGAAACTTTTGACTCCAGTTGTCGTTTTTAGTTTGATATATTCTAAACTCGAGATAACCTTTATTTGACCTTGAACAGCAACTCGATTATCTTAAGAAATGGTGATTATCATATTTCCCAAGTTCACTCAGGCCACCAGAAACCATACAAGAATGTTAATTAAAACCGATTTGACAGTTCTTTGAAAATTTGATATCAATGTCAACTAATTCATGTAAATGAAGAGAGAAAAACTGTAAAATGTCCAAAATGCATAATCATAATTAACAATAGAGTGATCTTATAGTGGTGCATGAAGCTTTGTTGTGATAATATCAATACAATTGCCTTCAATTCAACTAAATATACAACCTGAAATGTACCAAAATGGCTCAGGCAAAATAATTTACAGTCCAAGGAACACAGTAAAACTATTTATCTATTGATCTCTGAATGATCTCTAATGAAACCAAACACCTTTGATGGTGAAAATTGATATTTGTTAAAATATGGAGCAGAAAAGGACACAACGGTACATGTCATTGTTCCAGTGTGCACAAAATGTTCAAAACAGCTCAATTATGCTTGAGAAACAAGAAATCATTTCCATTTAGATATAGATACATTCAGAGGGAATTATATAATAAATTAAATGTTAATGATAATAGAAGATACAAATTGGAAATAATTCAGATGGTTTGAAAACAGATACAGTTTGAAATAATGCAGAGATATGCAATATGATAATGACATATGTCGGAGATCATTATATAGTGTCATTTAAAACATTTTTCAAAACAATCAACATTGCGTTACATTGTAAAAAACAGTGATATTATCTAACAGTGTCAATAACAACAGATGATATAAAATGGCACTGAGAATTGGTGCTATGAAAGTAACGAAACGAAAACAGGCTTTTATTGGAGAAGTTAAAAGCTACCGTGGAAACCGTTTCTGTCAGAATTATCCATATTTATTATTCTTTACTTGGTTGTTTTGTTTGTTTGGGCTATTATATCACTTTCAGCATTATTTCAGATTTTTCATGATGAAATCTACTTATAGCAGATATAGTGCTACCTTACTTAATTGTCGCAGGTCTTTGACATGACAACCCACCTAAACAACAGGTCAGCCGTTCAGGCACGGGTCTCAGCTCATATAAGAATAGTAACATGCCGGCACGGCCTGGAATCAAACCAATGACATTTGGATCACCACAGAAGAACTGATGCTAATAAGTTTGCGCTTTAACCAACTGTGCCACGGCCCGTGGTTTTTGTCGTCAAAATCATTAATCATCAACATGTTATTTGGAGGGTAGATATGTCTGGGGAAAATATTTTTTCTCATTTTTAGATATCTGACTTTTTCCAAAAAGGACGTACCAAAGTACTTCTTTCCATGAGGTGTTAAGTTGGAAAAATATTGCCCAAAATACTTCCGAATGAAAAGTTTTGATAGAGAGCAATATTTCCTTATCAAATAGGTTTTTGTTTTGAAAATCACAAAATTTGAATTTAAAACTATTCTGCAAATATACCACTTGCCAGCTCTGCTCTTCTTTTTGTTCCCACAATGTGTAGAACAAACTATTTTTTTGTGTTTTGTTGTTGTTGTTTTTTATGTGTTTCTGTTACAAATACAGGTCAGAAGGTCACGGGCCGTGGCGCAGTTGGTTTGAGCGCCAACTTATTAGCACCAGTTCCTCTGTGGTGATCCAAAGGTTGTGGGTTCGATCCCCGGCCATGCCGAGATTGAATTCATGATACAATTTCACACATGAGCTTAAGCCCGTGCCAAAGGGTTAACCTGTTGTCCTTGTAAATCTGTGTCCGGGTGGGTTGTCATGTCAAGGGCCTGCGACATGACAATTCAGTGAGGCAGCACTATGTCTGCTACAATTAGGTCTCATCACGAAATGACTGGAATAATGTTGAAAGTAATGTAAAACCCCAAACAAACAAACAAACAAAGACAGGTCAGAAGGATCTTTGTTCTCATCCATTTAAGAACAACAAAGCCAACCAAAATAGTAAGTAAAAGTAAATATTTCTCCATTTTGATTTCATGCCTGCAGGGAAGAATAAGAACTTTGTCAGAATCTGATAGCTTATCTGAGAATTTTTTATGTTTAAATGAGGATAAACTATTCTCAAAGACAGCCATATCAGCAAGATCAATAAGCTTTGAAGATATTCTAATCAGTAACGTCGGAAGATCTAATCTTTATGCACAGAAAAAGTATCTCACTCAGTTGTTGGGATAAGTCCTCTTTGAATGAAAACTGTCAATATCATTTGATGAATAAAAAGTATCATACTTTTATTACTGTCCCTTGTGACGAACACATTACTAGATTAACTTGAGATAAATGATAAATGGAAACATATAAGGTTTCTGTAAAAACGCATATTGCTGCTTTGATCATGTTTTAAAAGAAATCAAAAAGAGAGATTTGTTTTCATGCATCTTAACTTAGAAAATTGTATGCCATTCATGTAAGCTTATCCTTTTTCAGTTTATTAATTCCAAAGATCAAGATGAAAAGAATCTCGAACTCCCTGGTGTAAAAGGTACGATAATAGGAATATGTATTAATTGAAAATAATGTTAAGAAGAATAAATGGTCAATAGAGAATATCCAAACAGAAATTGTATTTTATCATGCACAGAAATAGTGAATCATTTCTACTTGTGTTGGAGTAACTTTTTAAGAGATTAATACACCAGACATTCATGCGATGTCTTAAAAGAGCATTTGATGAAGGCGTGGGTTGTATCCTTCTGGGATTTTCTTAATATAATATAATTTAATATAATTTATGGGATTTTTAATATAATGAGGATTGCAATTTTCACAAAACAGTTCTCTTATAATAATCACATAAAACGGGTAAAGTATCATTGGTCACTCTTTTCAATTTCTTTTAATTAATTATTGTTTCCTAAATCGTCTTGTTTTAAGTAGCAATTGATGCTAATATTCTCTTTGGTAATGTCAAAGAACACTTCAGCAACATTTGATAGGTATGAGTGAATGACTTTTGATTTGAGACTCGTGCCGCCTGATCCATAAATTGTGCATCAAAGTCGAGGTGTTCAATACACTCATGAGCGAAAATATATATAGAAATTGCAAGAGTCCTACTTGAGATCCCCACTGTGTATGTGTTAACGAAGAAGACATCAATTTGATTCCACCCACACCTTTCCACAAGTGTGCTAGGGGTACACTCTATATAATCTTGAGAGAGCTTAAGCGATAGTTGGATAGCGGTGTATCCTTCGAGTCTTCTCATAAAGCGAAACAACCTTCTGGCTGTAATTTGGTACGTTAGCTGAGAACTAGAATCAACAAGAGGAGGACTGGATCGTTCCACTTGCATCTCTCACTACCCTGCCTGAGGGAAGTACACAGAGAAACATTCCTCAAACGACAACTGTCAATGTTGTAAAGTGACGCCAGAGACATCTCTCTCAATGCATTTTCTCTCAACCAATGTCACAGTGACCTTTTTTACCTCATGCTTAGATCCTCATTGCAATGACAGTTATTGGAGAGACATATTGACCTCTTCAACTGTATGTATCGGTATCATTGGTATAGATACCGATTTATTATTCAGAAAAGATGACTCGACCTATTGCATGTAGACCTGAAATGCAGACCTTAAATTTAGACCTTAAACGCGGGCCTCAGAATGCCTCAGAGCGGTCAAGGTCATCGTTTTTTTGTAAGCAAAGCTAAAAAAGGCCAAGGTCTACCATAGAATTATAAGAGTAATATGACTCTTTGAGAACACTTTGGGAACACTGCAATTTCTCATAGTGTCAGGAAAAAAGGGGGAATTTAGAATTGATTACAAGTCATGTGTTACTGTACTATTCTGTCTGGACTTGTTTGTTGAGATTTGTTTGCTCCGTGTTTGAAGTCCGATAACATGTCAGAATTGGACAGCACAAAGAAGCAGATAGAGGTGCAACCAATAGAGATGTCTCGGCTGCTGGTCCTTTGTAGTGTAAAAGTGCAAAGACGTTTACATGGAAAAAAAGAAGAAAAAAATATCTATAATAAACATATGTTGTCGGCATAAATTATTGCGAGCAGTTGAAGTGCCATGTTTTTGAGTCTCTCATATCATAGTCATTTTGTGTCTCACATATACACTGAAGGACTTCGTTCTCGCTACGTCAAAAGGTAAAGTGGGTGATAACATTTCAAACAAATATACCCTTCATAAAATGCTTCTAAAGTTTGTTTAAAAAACCATTCAGATGGACCAATATTTGAAGACGATGTCCAGCCAAGCCTGATGTACCTTTATCACGCCAAGTATCATATCTGTACATTTCATTTGAAATATGTTTAGCACCAACCTTTTCGAATCTACCAATAATTTCCTTGAGAATGTACCAATAATTTCCTTGAGAATGTACCAATAATTTCCTTGAGAATGTACCAATAATTTCCTTGAGAATGTACCAATATTTCAAGCAAGTGCAAAACACTGATAATGCTAAATACCAATCTATTAAGTTAAACCTTACCTGTTTATTACTGCAAGTGTCATCTCCCTGCATGACGCAGGTCCCGTACGCTGGCGAGCATGCGCCGTAGGTCCTTTACAGACAATGAAGAAGACATGCGTCCGAGGCCTGCAGTCGGGGCGACAGTGAGGGTTGTGATTGGTCCACGACTCGGTCTGACACGGGTTCTTGACCTGTGGCGACCTCTTGTAGGGGGACCACTTAGTGTCACCTCTGGAACCCGGACTTTATCCAGTGTGGACGTTATAAAATCAGGATTATCTAAACCTAATACACCGCCCTCTGCAAAACACACGGAACATTTGAGCAACGTTTGTTTCATTTTTATACAAAATATCATGAAAAGTACAAATTGTCCATCTTGGTAAATTATGAAATCGGTTTTATTCCTTTTGTTTGTTTTGTTTTGTTTGTTTTTTGTGTTTTTTTCTGGGGAGGGGTGTTACATCACTTTCAATGTTATTTCAGTCATTTTGTGATGAGACCTACTTGTAGCAGATATAGTGCTGCCTCACTGAGTTTTCATTTCGCAGGTCCTTGACACGACATCACACGTTTACAAGGACAACGGGCTTTGACACGGGCCTCAGGTCATGTGTGAAGTTGTATCATTTAATTCAATCTTGGCACGGCCGGGGATCGAACCCACGATCTTTGGATCACCACAGAGGAACTGGTGCTAAAAAGCTGGCGCTCTTACCAACTGCGCCACAGACCGTGGCTATATACCTTTTTGTTCCCATCATATCAAGTTAGAGAACCCGCTCTTAAATTGTCTGGGTTAATATAATTCAACAGGATATATTGAATCTGAGAAGATCAGATCTAAATATAAATCGTGATTATTCTTGCACCTCTGTCCTAATGATGATTTTATTTTTCATTATTACAACATATCTTATAGTTACTGTATGTTGTAAAGTAATTTCATATGTTCAAAACTTTAGAAGAGTTCAATTTAATACTCAAGGTATTTCTATAAAAAGTAAAAAGGGTTTTGAAACTTGTTAATGGATTTGTTATATATATATTTATGTTATTTTCTTTTGGACAGTTAACACATTTCAATAAGTTTTGACTGTAGAACATGAAAGTCAATAATAAGTAATATTCAACAAGCAGAGATATAATGAAACTTCTCCAAAAAACATTAATGAAAAGGAGGGATCAAAGGGATCAGAGGGACTTAGTATGACAACAGCTTGTTGGTGGGTGCTTCAGCCCGTGGAGCCTCTCTGGTATAATGGCAGGCACAGCTAAGTCAGATATACAAGGCATTATCTCTTTTATATCTGACTCAAAGAACAAGTGACATGATTCTCATCTTGAGAAAGTAAGTGTCTCAAGCAAAGATTCACGCTTAAAATGATTATTTGTCATGAATTTAGATTTACTATGGGTTTTTTTCATTGTCACGTCCTGTTATACTAATGGTCAATGGTTCTTCGTACTTCTTATATTGAGATCTGTGACATTAATAAATATTGCACATTTATCACATGTGCATTGGAATAATGGGCAATCAGTACAACCTGCTTTGATATAGGTTATATTATAATAGAGGTTTTGAAGGTAGATTTTCCCCATATGTAATTAAGTAAAATGCAGTACAGAGATGAGGCTTAGAGTAAGCTTGGCCTGCTTCACCGCGGATTATAAGGTCAACGGTGACATACATAGCTAGATCTCCTTACTAATAACCTCTGAACGGGTGTAAGGGAAAGGAGAGAGGGGAAACCAAAGGTGATGATAGTATCATGAGAAGAAAGATAAGTATTAGAGATGTCCCACTAGTATTACTACACATGTTTCATGTTGTTGTTTGAAAGAACTCCATATGTACATTTATGATATCTTCCTGACAACCACTAATATATTAGGATAACTTTAAACGGCAAAAAGAGACTGTGAAGATCACTTTCTCTTTTTAATGCCTGCTAATGTAAGCTTTTGAGAGTAATTTCTATACAATGAAGTAATTTCACTAGAATAATGCACTGACTCTGTTAGGTCTGATGGATCAATCTACGACATCTGTTTGAGGGGAAATGAGTTTCTGTGTTTGTTCTCTATTCAAATCAGGGCACTGATTGCAGCAAGATGGCAATCTCCAATGAATAATGTGTTCTCACCATCCTGTCTTCTTTATTACCATATAAATCAAATGTCTCAGGCAGAAAAAAATAATTCAGTGTGTATATCCATGAATATATACTTATCAATTGAAACGTCTGATACCAATCAATGCATCTTGAGGAGGCGAACTCACGTTGCTCATTCAAAACGGTAAGGAACGATAATTGAGTAGCAGAGGGTATGATGTTACATACAAAACCTAAATGGTAGGATCTTAAACCTCAATCTGCAATTTGTTTATAGGAGAATGATAAAAAAGAGTAACATACAAATCCTTTTTTCTTTATTTTTTCTCATAGAGGACTATTTTTGTAAAGCTTTTCATAATACCAAAGCTTAAGTGTAGGTTGATCCTGAAAATGGTTGAACTCATCATAACAATTTCTAAGAGAAGTGACTCGGGATTTTAGAAATTGTCAATATATTGTTTATACATGCATGAAAATCTAGACATTTGGCGTTTGAGAAAAGCCTTTATCATGTCTAGTATATTCTTTTAAGGCAATCGTAATTCTTCACAAATGCCATTCATAAATAGAAATGAAACATTATTATCTATTGAAAAATATACTTCTGGACCACAGGAATGTGTCATTTTCAATAGATGCCAATTTGTTTAACTGCATGGTTTATGTACCGTGCGAGACTGCACCTTTAAACTTTCAATCATGATCAAGTTTTCACTTTTAAGTTCTACGGATACGTTAATGCTTGTAAAACAATATGGTTGTTGTGAAGTTGAAAATCAGAATTATATACCTCTATGATATCACAAGACTCCAGTCTCCAAAGTTAACAAAACGGTTTATTGATCGACTTCTGTGATATAGCCTTCCTACGCATACTCAAGTTTTCCAAACATATTGACTCTGAGCTTTGGGTTAAAAATGACAGTACAGCCAGTATCTGCATCCCTACTGACCGCATTATGATTTCATTCGTTGTAAGTTCTGGCGATATTCAGACAGATATTGATATTCTGCTTGACATGGGTAGTCGATCCACCTGATAGAAATGATCAGGTCAATGTAAAAAGAGGGTTGATATTCAGAAGTGATATTCAGATTTTACTTTTTTTTGTGGAGGCCATAGCGATAAAGGACACCGATATTCTACTCGTAAGTCGTGGCTTTAGACATATTCTACTCTTCTGACCCTTTATTAGTTATAGTGATGTATCTTTACACATTGCTTTTGGCAATCAACAGAACAATATTAAGAATAGCCATTATAATGGTAAAAACAATATTCAAATGTACAAAGCAGTGCTATTCATATTCACGCCTACAGAAGATTTGGACAATTAACATATTCCAGAGCCCCCATGGACACTTGTAAAAGTAGTCCTCGTGGCCGTTGACATTTCAGACTGGCGACTTTTCCCCAATTATGAGTTCGTCTTATATTTCTCTTATATTTCGTCTTATATTTCTCTTATATTCACCATTTCTACTTGTACTTTTAAAAAGATGAGTTAAGTGTCCGTGCTAGTTCGCTCTGAGCTACTGACAAGTGATCAGAGGAGAATGACTATGGCATCATGATGACAATCTCATTCCTTAGTTTAATAGTTGATCAACACGGTTCTCATGATGATAAGAACAACGTCAGTATTGATATCAAAATGAATACGTCTTCATTTAACCGTAGAATAGTATCTGACCATTTGATAATATATGTCTTTTTTTCTGTGATGATCCAAAGGTCGTGGGTATGATCCTCGGCCATGCAATTTCACACATGAGCTTAGGCCTGTGCCTTAACCTGTTGTCCTTGTAAATCTGTGACCGGGTGAGTTGTCATGTCAAGGACCTGCGACATGACAATTCAGTGAGGCAGCACTAAATCTGCTACAAGTAGGTCTCATCACGAAATGACTGAAATAATGTTGAAAGTGATGTGAAACCCCAAACAAACATTTGATGAGGGAGATTCACACTGCAGGCGCCTGAACCTGGCACAATATGCAGCGAGTGGTCTCTATGTCATTGTAAAGCCTCTGGTGTGAATGGGAGATGGTAGAAGTATTTTGGGTGTTATTTAGTATTTCTATAGGGCTCCTTCAAAGCGTTTGGGGGTGGGGGTAATAGTATTTTTGAGACTGCTTACACTGGGTATTCCCTACTAGCAGATTTTAAGGTGCCATGGGAGAGTCTCAGACACACGGAGATTTATACCAATATCTTAGGCATTAATATGAAATTTAATTCAGGAAATGACATACGTATATGAAATTTAATTCAGGAAATGACATACGTATATGAAATTTAATTCAGGAAATGACTTATTTTGCATAAATGCATATTTTCTGATAGGTCATAAATATCATGATGTTATTCTTATTAGTTCCATCAGGATTTCCCAAATATGAAAAATGACAAAATAGTTATAATAACTTAGTCGAAATAGTTGAAATAAATCCATTTCAATGAGATGTACTTAAGTGGGAAAATATAATCTCACATTTATAACTTCATATGCGTAAAGAGAAATAAACTCAACTGTCCATTGTAGAATAACACAACTGCAATAACATTAAACATTTGTATGTGACAAGGAGCAATATAATATAAATAAGGAATTATGGAAAATGTATTAAAAAATTGGTAAAGAATGCAAATCTATGATTTTATTGTTTGGATATCTTGTTTGGTTATAACTGGCTCTACCCTGAGTGATTGTTGTTAATTGCTGGCTAAGTGTTCTTAATTCGATATCATGTGAAAATCTGCATATGGCATCTACATGCAGGAGTTGATTATAATGGCTGACTCATTCTGTCAATAAGTATACAGGTGCGTCCACGATTATGAGGGAGAAAGATAACAATGAGGTACTCTGAAGCAAAATATTGATGCTGCATTCCAAATAATTTAACTTGGAGCCTCAGTCAAGAATATGAGCTATATTTCCAGTCTGCACTGGTGGTTTTAAGTATGACTTTAGAATATCAATGACGATCACAAAGATTCGAATTAATAACACCAATACTATCAAAGATAATTTGCAATTTTTGATCTGTTTTGAAATTTGGTAATATGTGGTAATGCATAAAAAGTCTATAAAGCCCTTTCAGAATTATGAAGACAGCTTCTCCTCGCCTATCATAAACATATAATGATAAATGCTCAAATAATAAGAGGAATCATGAGTTATGACCCACCCGCATGTTGGAAAGGTATGGGAATTAAATGGACGTTAATTTGAACTGACCTCATTGATATTTTCAACTGATCTAGTATACTAGCATGATTGGTTTTGAGTCACACAATAATGTCACTGTTATGTGTCTCAAAATATATCACTGTAGTGCATCTATCAATGTCACTGTAATGGAGAGTTTATATGTATATATAAAATGTGTTAGAAGGGGTGACTGGGTGAGCCAGAGGTCAGACAAGCTAATTGCTATTGACCAACATCACATGTCACCAGGGGGTACCACCCCAAAGCTTTATAAGTGACGGTCGGGGACTTGCCGCCATTTCAGCTCAGATGTCGCACGGTTAAGGTCACGGTTAAGGTCATCTCAGATGTCGCACGGTTAAGGTCATCTATTAATGTCACTGTAATGCATCTATTAATGTCACTGTAATGCATCTATTAATGTCACTGTAATGCATCTATTAATGTCACTGTAATGCATCTATTAATGTCACTGTAATGCACCAAATAATGTCACTGTAATGCACCTAATAATGTCACTGTAATGCACCTAATAATGTCACTGTAATGCATCTAATGACACATTATTAATGTGTCTAATGACACATTATTAATGTGTCTAATAATGTGTTTCTGTTTCGTCCAATGAATAATATTTCACTGTAGTGCACCTAGACAACCGAGAATATAATCAATATTTCTCATTACAGTCCCAGATGGAATAAAATAATTAAATATTGGTTAATGTTTATCAAATGTATATTTTCATAATACTTCCTGAGAACAGGTCATTCAACTTTCAAATGCTTTGCAGCAACTGAACAAAGTCAAGGCTCTAAAATTAATGAAAGGTGATATAAAAACCAAACATGAAACCCCGCAAGCATCTCTCTCTATGACAAAGGTTTAAATTATTCTTTAAAAACCATAGCATCTCTAAAATTGACATTCGGTAATTGAATGCCAGTGCCTATTTATTGAGAACAGTAAAGAAAGCATCAATTGTACTTTTAACTGTGAATATTTCTATGGAATCTTAGATATGCGTTTGAGAATTTGATCCAATTTGATTTCTATATCAAGAATCTCGCATTCACTTAGGAACACACATATCAATGTTTAATCTACGATATCTTTGTGCTCCAAGTCTTGATTTTAGATTCTGTGTCAATTAGTTTAAGCCCCAATTGTGCATTTGTATTATGCGATGAATGATGTAATTAGTTTATTTCTATACACGGAAGATGGAATGAAGGAAGGATAGGAGCAACTGACAAAAATAAAGGAAATAGTCGAAGATTCCAAGGACAACTGCATTAGTTTTAACACAGAAACCATCGCTCAATATAATGGAGTTTTATATAACATCTAAGTTATGTCTACTATGCTCCTTGCACGCAAATTGGCTCTAATTTGCAGAAGATTATGACACTTTAGAATAGAAAAAATATTTCACATGCATATGGTAACATACATAAAATGCCATGTATTAGTCCAAAGAAAAATGCTTGCCTAATTAATTGGCATCCCGAAGTTGTTAATGATGCCTGTTTCCATTCATCCAGATAGTCTGATAACTCAATTTATAGTTTGTGGTTATATTAACGACATCATAAGAGACCATTCTTGAGCCGTATTATGTGCATCTCATGTTTCTAATTTCCATTTATGAAATTCCCTTCTGTTTTTATATTTTATATGTTGGTGATTGACCATGCATTATCTGTGTTAATATGTTAATAAGTCGACTAAGCAGCCCTCGGGTCCAAATATCTCTCTCAGTCGTATTAAATGTCGGGGATTGGTTCCCAAGTGACTGGCCATTTTGGGAAGATCCATAAATACTTCTTTCTCCTCCCTGATGAAATCTGGAGGAACATGGTGTGTCTTACATATTTGAAGCTACATTCTCAGCATAATGACATCAATTTGATTTCGATGAGACATGGTTGTATGTACTTCTACGCGGTTATGATGAATTTCCTGATTGGGCAAGGATTTTGAGAAAGGTGGAATTTTGCTAATGGCTTGTTTCTAAACAAAGGTCCTGGCCAACAAAAGCAGGCTGATGTGATAATACAAATTGTAGGCGTGCATTTTTCCATAGCCTGAAATTTGACCCAATATTATATCATGGTGTGAAGTGTGATTAGCCAATCAGGTTTTTTTATTTGGGTATGTGATGAATCGCACATAAGCCAATAGCCACTATGCTGATCATTGCTTTTTTGACACGTTTTGATTATTTTCTAAAAATGCCTGCAAATAGCCTCATCATTTAAATCTTTTCCCAGAGTGGAATTGAACATGGTCTCAACCATTCTATATAATCTTGATTCCCATTGGCTGATATGTGTAATACTATTCAAAATAGTGATATCAATTAAAATTTTGTCAAGAATGGAAAATAACTGAGGCTTACGGAAAAAAGATAGAATTGGCCCTCTGGAATTACCAATAGAAAAACTCTGACCGGTCGTACCTGTGGAGATGTTGACGGACGAATCGACAGAAATATTGTTCCCCTCCCAGCAAGAGATATGTTGACATAGTCACCAAAGGAAATAACAGAATATTTTCAGATCCCAAAGCTTGTTATCGGGAGCAAAATGCTATATTGGATGACTGTCCTGTGTATCAAGACGCAGAAGGAATGATGGCAGACGACGGTGTCAATATGAGTTATATTTTCTAACAGGCATTTAGCCATTATGATATATTACAATTAGAGTGACAGAAAATAGAGTCCTCCTTATTTAGGATTTGAACTTGGGTGTGCTATCCCCTAGCATTAGAGGGATAAATCACAGTAATATTGAGAAAGGCCGGCCATGACTGAGCTATATGGTAATAGCTAAATATATGTTTTAATTGGCTGAGCATGACATGCAAGACTGATTTGTCAGCAAATTGAACGTTTTTCATCTAATGATACTTCATATGGCTCCATAAATCAAATATGGTATACATGTACATTGTAAAATAAAGGCCTATGCCATTTGAGACATTTAATATCAAATACGCATCCTGTATCCATATTTTAAAGAGAATTTAATATTTAATTTTTGTTGGTTTGTATCATAAACGACAAGGCCATGTGTTCAGGAGTTATTTGTCAATACATAACAGGTTATATGAAACTGGTGACATTTTTGGCTCGGTGAGGTTTCTAGACTACAAACATATGTTTTTTAGGTCTGTATTATGTTGGTTATGTGACCTACAGCAGGTTAATACAGTATCACAATGAGTCTCCTTGGAAACTGTTTTTGGAATGTTAGCTAATTGCAAATGAACCATCATGATATCTCCTGACAATGCCAACGCCAATGTATTGCCATGGGCAAATCAAGAGATTCGCGTCAAGTCTGGCAACAATTCCCCTTATCTTTGATATGAATTTGACCTCTATTCTATTTGTATTTAATATATAATTTGTAAGAACATGACATATATAATGACTTGTGGGAATAATATTGACCACATATTATCTTGTCTGAAGCCTTATATAAACTGCCCGATGGGGTCTTATATTGTTCGCGTTATATCGGTTTTTGAAATTTATTGTAAGAGGCCATCATTTATGATCTTCCACCTGTTGCATTGATCTTGAAAGATATCTCACAAGAGATATCTAATAAGATCTATATTTAAGAATTGTGATATGCACATGAAGTAATGTCACAAAAATACCTGAATCTTAGAACATGAGAAATTTTCTGTCATATTAAAAGTAGAAATACTTAGTAAGTAATACTTAAGTGATTCATGTATTGTGATATATTTGTTTGAGGCATTATTCTGGGCATAATACTATATGGGGGTTCTCATTAATATGCAGGAGCGGTGACCTTTCAAAGTTCTCTACCTGAACAAATCGGCAAACGGTATTCACCTACGGATCATTTTGTAAAAAGGCTGAGTTGACAAACCCATCATGAAATTGTAGAAATGACCTTTTGAAATAATATACGACTGGGCTAATCTAATTAACATTACTAATGTTTCAGGCATTTAAAAAGTGTGCACATCGCTGGAGCTGCTTGGGGTTTTAATGAAGCCATTGCACAGGGTCAGATATATTTGTGCATAGTATATCAAAGCCTACTCTTTTCTGTCCATATTAATCGCGTCTGGCAATCGTATTCAATTTATTCCGCAATCGCAGTGATACACAGAAATGTGGATTACTGACTTTACTCAAAGATATTGACGCACAAATATTTTCAGAAATAATATTTTACTTCATGAGATACAAAGAACAATTCTCTTCAAATTGAAACAGATTGTTTATTGGCAAGCTGCACAATTGTACGATAAATCTGACAAAGTAAATCGAGGCAAAAGTTCAGAAATATTATGTTGAAATTGGTATCCAATTGACATTGTAAGAATAAATCACTTCAGAAGCAAGAATAAATCTCCTTCCATATTTTTATGTGAAATTATGAAAAAGCCCTTTTATCAATATGAGGAACAATCATAGGAAATCAATTCCATTTAATTTCTATTGATCTCATAACTCAAACATTTTGTCAAGAATATATCATAATAGATTTCGGGCATGCATAACAAATAGGCTACACTCCATTGCAAGACTTTTCGTTATATCAGTCCCTGCCGTCATTAGTGAAAAAGTAATTTCAGGGTTGGCCACAGGTTGTGTATATTCATTAAAATCAGGCAATGACAGAGGTAGTGAGAGGAATGAAAGACTTGCAAAACTCCTCATATAATGCATAGCAAATGAAGGCCAACATTTAAACGTTTTTCTTGCAACACATTGTGTATACTTACGTGGGCGTTTTTCTCTATAGCCTTCGGCATGGGGCAAATTGTGACTTCCAAAGAAATGGTTTGAACCAGTCCGTGTGCCATATGAGCCTGGGACCGTGAGTAGTTTGGTGAGTCTTCTAGCCAGGGTGTGAAGCTGGGCTGGTGGCGTCTCCCGCAATGCCAGGGCCACCACTTCCGCCACCCACAACACATAGGCCACCAACGCTGCCCGCGTCAACACCGCGCATGCGCACACCATACTTCCTCACACCACACCCTCTGAAAAAAAGCCATACATCCAATATTGTCACACTTGTTGTTTGTTGACATCTTAGTTTTACTTGTTCTTTCATTTGACCACTAGCATTTACAATGTCTATTTTGCAAAAGATGTGTCATTATTGTTTTGTATCTTGCTTTTACAATATCAATCATTAGATTAGAAGTTTGAAACCAACAATAGACTTCGCTAGCCAGCATAAGTTGGAGACAAGTTTAAGATTTGTAAGCAATCATGTTTCTTTTATGTCTACTAAAAACAGAGTTGACTTCTCAGATGCTTTCTCAAGTTGGTTGATCTCTCTCTTGGATATGATTTTTATGGTAAATGAGTCTTGTCTATGGAAGTTTGTGATTTTTGACAATGCGCTTCATATTCTTTTGACAAAAACAGTACTCATCAAAGAAATATTGATTTAGACTTTTATAGAAAGAAGATATTAGGTCAACATATTTTGGAAAATCAACTGTCATCTGCATTGTGCTATAATAATTGTTAATAATCAAACAAATTAGACCTCCCACGACTAAAGAGTTGAATTTACCGTTCTGTTCACCGTTTGCATATTTTAATGAAATTTATGTAAAATATTTCTTTTTAGTTCAGTCAGAATAAGGGCTGGTTGTAAAATAACGATCAGTTTTACATTATAGCTTTGATATCAGTGTTCGTTCGGTTTATTTCACTCACCATTAATTACATCTGTGTATCAGTTCTATAAACCATTCTCTAGATAATGGCATTTTGCCCTTGGCAGATCAGACATATATCAAGATTTAGAAACATCTGAAAAAACAGATCACTGCATATCATATGGTAAAATATAAGCTCCTTTGTTTGATTGAAATTAGTCATATTTGGTAGTGTAATTTCCATATTTCTCATCAAATATCAAACGATGGCACCGTGATTTAGATTGGATTTGGTTGGAAACTGAATTGTTGCATAACTAGTTTCGAATAACCAAACAATATGTAGGAATATAATCTCTCTTCCTTGTATCAAATTCCTAGCGCATATTGTAGAACTGAGGCATCATCTCATTGCTTTACCATTGCGCTTTTGGTGTGCTTACATTAGCAATATCAAATGCACTGAAAAGGTGAGAGGAGAGAGAAATATTGTTGTACTGTTTATATGTCAATGCTAAATATGACTCATTCTGTTCAATATATCTGCCCAGTGTAAGAACGGAATGTAATTGCCAATGTAAATGTACAATTTTTATATGATTAGAAAACATCTGGATGAAGACAATTGATATAAACGAATAGGTAACCCGTAAAAAGAATTGGCAAATGATAATCTAATAAAAAATGAATCCCACCATTGATTATAAATTGATTATTCTTTGAAATTAGACCACATAATAA
Source organism: Amphiduros pacificus (assembly GCA_949316495.1). Lineage (NCBI taxonomy): Eukaryota > Metazoa > Annelida > Polychaeta > Phyllodocida > Hesionidae > Amphiduros > Amphiduros pacificus. The sequence goes on from OX439003.1 coordinate 20,876,497, forward strand.
AGGGTTGTTAATTATAACCCACGGCATACGCAAACATAATAAGCACAATAACCACTATAAGCAAGTTACATAATGTTAAATTGCCATTTATAGTTTGTTCATACACAAGCAGTAATGTGAAACTTTAATCGATAAAGATTCAAATTGATATGAAAGCAGAATATTGGGATAGCTCGGAGCAGAGTTTGTTTTGGAGGGTTACGACTTTTATTGACCTGAATTGAAAACAAAATTATTAGGGAGTGTAATTCAAGTTTTTGCAAAAAGAAAATCAATCTTCCAGATCTGTGACTGTAGTTATTATTTGTATTGTTAGGCCCTTGAGAGATTTTGATGTATTCTTCGACCAACGTTCTGTCATATTGGTTTTTGTGTTTCCACAGTTTCGCTTTGATATTCATCTATTTGTCACCGGCACTATTCTTTTCAATGAGTGACTAAGGATGCTTCTTTTGCATTATCACGTAGACATTATTATACAAACCACGGCCTTTGATAACCAGACATGGAGCACTCATTGGAATAGGAAACAACTCAGATTTCCACTTGACCAAACCGAGATTGGAACCCCAGACCTTTAGTTTGAGAGACAAACGTCTAATTAACTGAGCCATTTTCCACCGCCGTGTAAAGTTCAAATGCAGTTGGAAATATATAAGACTAAATTATTTGCAGCTTATTAGATGTATGATAGAAATAACACTGGACATCACATGATGTTCAGATCAAAGGATGCCAACCTTTTAAGCTGGGTTAAAACTGTTCAGATTTGAGAGGCGCACGCGCTATTTGTCAAATGTCGTCTGCCAGGAATCAAAGGGGTAGAAATATTTTGTTCCCTGTTTGACACTTCTTATTTCACCTTTTGTATGTTCCAATTTGTCAGATTCGTATACGTATGATGCTAAAATAGTACATAAAAACTGAATGTCAAAGACGAATCATATGTGCTCGGATTGGTGCAAACATTCAGCTTGTATATACCTTTTTTAGTTTAAATTCTGTTTATAAATAGACCATTCGAGGAATGACTACCAAGTATAACAAGATTTGGCTTGAAATAAAGAACAAACAGTAGCGGATCAGCCAGACACGCATTTCGGATGACCAAAACATGACATGTAAAGTGACATATATCTTCATGAAATATTGTAATATTACTTGTATACAAACAATTATGAATCTTAGCCATTTGTGTTTTGTACACCATAATTATATTCATTTTGTATTTGTTACAAAAAGCACTTCATACACTATCTAACCGGTCATTGTCTGGAATCTTTCTTCTTACAGCATTATCATATAAGAATTAGGGACCTCATTGTTTTAACACAACAAAGATTCTAATTAAGTAAAACCTTGTTCAAATTTTGATAAGAGTAAATTCATTTTATAATTCTTTGAATCAAGACGGAGAGCATTCATTTTTAATTGTTCAGTTATAATTGAGATCGTTTTTTTATATTTCCTTAATGTGTTTACACGTGATGTTTATACAGATAAAACATTATTCGATATTCTCAACTGGAGGGAATGTGCACCTCAATGATCGCGGGAGAGCAGAATTACTAAATGCAATTTATTGTTTTTATGCCTAAATAATTCTCTTATTATGCCTCAAAATTGGTCATACGGAGAAAATACATCATGTGAAAGACATCATTATGTAGTTAGTTATATGTAAGTATGCTATATGTAAGTGTGTATTATGCAATATACTAAGATATCCATATATGTATGAGATACAGATGATACATAATTATACAATATGCATTATGTAATATGCCAATGAGTATCATATATATATATATATATATATATATATATATATATATATATATATATATATATATATATATATATATATATATATATATATATATATATATATATATATATAAACAATATATTTTCACATCATATTTTTTCACAGAGATGTTATGTTTAAATATTCAATCAAAATGATCTTTAATCGCGAGATGGCTTTCTTATTTTACACAAATATATCAGTCTATGTTGCATACAAACATAGTTAATTATTAATGAGTTTTCAGATGAACAATATTTACTTCTTGTCAGATCTATCCATATGTTTGTCGGAATGGTTTTAGTTTAAAACCACCAATTACTCAGAAGACTGAGACGGCACTTGGAAATGACCTAATTGACCTCCCTGAGTTCTGTGACTTTGGTCTGGGTCATGCAGAGTATGTCAGATGGAGAATTACACTGGAATCCCTTCAAAGTCTTATTTCTTGAGAGGAAGGTGTGTGTGAGTCATTAGGATTAGTTCAGCAGAGTATCACAGAAGATAGGCGGCTCTAACTCTCCTTCACTTGGCCAAACTAACTCACTTATATGATGCACAACATATTGACATCAAAATACTGTCAGCAACAATGTTCCTTATTTTTGTTTGGGTTTGTATATATCTAAAGAAAATCAACAAAATGCAATCATTATCTTGTAAGCTACGCAACTTATGCTGTAAGACATTCTATAGGTTTATGTGTTTGACATACTTATAGTTGATTTAAGGAGCACGTTTAATTCATTTTGAAATCATTGTTAATATAAAATCTGATTTGTTTATATTTCAATTTGGGAAAACATTTAATGCAATATGTCACCAGATTGATCAGCATCCTATAGATATCTAGGCTATTATAAATTACATGATATTCTTGAGGCGAGAGTCTTGAGATGTCATGCCCAGTTAATGGTAAGCGGTAGATGCCTATAAATATGCTATACGTGAGGAATATGATACTGTAATCGAATTGATATTATTTCACCTTTATACATTAGTATTATTTATAATTTATTTATTGCTATATATTTATTCCAAAATGAATTCCGAATATTCGCTGCTGTTTTGTGCTTTCAAAATAGAGTAGTTCAAAATAAAGTGGTACACTGATCTATCTGTTTCCAATTGCAAATCTTCCAGAACACCTCAGGACGAATCAAGTCGCAGAGCCTGCCACTGGAATGCAACGTCCTGCTCTTTACGAAGAGTAGTTTATCTTTATATTTCCAATCATAAACACCAAGAAATCAAAACAATATATCTTGCTGATCTTGCTTCAGATGGAGAGGAACAATACCACATGCGTGGTTTTTCAGAACAAATTGCGTTGTTTTTCGGAACATATACTGTATACACTCAGGCTTCCCAAAGATTGAGTCAATCCATGATATGAGAATCAAGTCAAGTGTCTTACATATTCTTGGCACAATATTATTCTTCTCGCCTTGTTAAATTTCGGATTCCTCAAATTCTTAATTTTACATTTTTGTGCTTTAAACCTTCACAATTGATGTCAGTTTTATACCAGAAACAAATGAAACAACCGTTCAGAAATTGCTACATTATCTTGTCATATACCATCTTTAAATTCGGATATGAATGTTAAATGTCCTTGTAGTAATCATTCTAAGCTTATATCAAAGCAATGAGAAAAAAGTTGTTGTCATACTGACCTACTATCGATCCTGCATACTCAGTCCCATACGCGTGTCAGGCAATATGTTCTTACACGCAGGCAAACTTGTACAGTACTTGTGGCGCTATATAAGACGTGTACCTCCTTGTCGCACTCCTGTGTTATAAGCTGGGGTCTGGCCTGCGATCTTCCTTGTGGCCATTTATTGGAGACTCCTCTTTATCAGGCCTGCGTAGCTGTCAATCACCTATAGCCACGCCTCTCACACCCGGGCAGGGAATAGGCTCCAGTCCGTTATCCCACACTCATATAGATTGACTCATTTTGACATACCAGGCATTAAGACATGCGCGGAGAGAGCGTTGAAATTGAAGATTTTATCCATTCTTATCATACAAATAGCATTGTTTAACATAGCTATTGATTAGCTTTTTCTATTTTATATCCTAAGGTTTACCGTTTTCCTCACTCAGTATCCTTGATGATGATCCCATATGAATAGTCTATTTATAACTGTACTGTGATTCAAGCTTAAGATATTTCTTTCTGTAAATAGAGATATTATGTATTTCCTTATCTTTGGCTTACTTGTTCTAAATAGTGATCAGTGATATTCCATCAACGGTTTAATGTGATAAAACTGTTGATCAGCTCTTAATACCGTGATCCCTGAAGCCTGATTAGTCTTAAGAAGCTGCTTATCTGTCATGTCCATAGAATAAGAATGATTAAAGAAAAACAAAATACTTATATAGCATTTATATCATACCAGCACGCGTATTAATTCATATCAACGGCCTCTTTATGGCAGATCGGATAGAAGCCTGCCACCGAGGGCCAATGCTCTACTCCTTTTGACGAGTGACTGTGGATCTTTCTTTAGAATTGTTATTTATTATCATTTCACAAACCCCGGGCATTGGATCTTTGGTTGGATACCGCATGACTTAAGTCCTAAACCGACACACTGGAACCGAAATCCAGTTTAGAGAATTTAAAAAATCAATCATGTTGTGGTAGGAGTGCATTCACAAGTATTATGTGAGGGGCAAAACTCATTTATGGTTCCCAAGGGACTTATGCGCAAGGTAATATTTCAATAACAAGTGTTTACATTTTTCATGGGTTTCATCATTTCACCACAAGACCTTTTGATGTCGTAATTGACAGTAAGGGTATATTATACCATGTTATTGAGTTTCTTTAGATATATATTATTGATCTTAACCACAATAATTTGGTAAAATGATTATTTAGACAAATTCATTTGCTTACAGGAATATGTTTTCCTTTGCAATACACTTTATTACAGTTGAGTAGGATTTAAATCATCTCAAAGACTTTGATTCAATTTCTGCTATTGTATATTGCGCTTAATGCCCTCTTCGACCCTAAACAATAACACAATACTGATCATTGTGTTATGTAAAACTTTCCGGTTTGTAAATATATTAATAGTTTTTGTTGCTAGGGATCATGATTACCTTAGCAACATTGAATCAATAAATAAACTATGCCAAAAGGTGCAAATGCTTTGGCGAAGTCGTACAGGTCTAGATGAGTTTTATTCTATTTCATTTCACATGTATACTTTTTGTGAATTATTATTTGCTGAATCAAACAAGGGACTATTATTTGTGTTATATAGGGTTGCTTAAACTAATTTCAAAGGTCAATGTCATATATTTAAATATCAATGCATTGGGTGTCATAGACATTGATATGAAGCTAATGGTGAGTCATAATGTCTAAAATTAAGGTCTAAAATTCACAAAATGCAAAAATGACTTATTTTCTTGATTTTGATTTCAGTTAAAATTTCTTTTGATTTGGCAAGAGCGTTTGGTGTATTATTACTGTGACTCACAAGTGAGGTTTTAACAGCAAGCAACTAGTGGTCAAATGTGATTAAATAATTGTAATCTTGATAATAAATGAGAGATAGTGTTTGTATCTTTTGAAAGACCCCACAATTTGGAATAATGAAACTAAGTTTCATAAATCATGGACTGAACACTACAATTGTAGTATGCCAAAATGCGGTTTACTTTGTCAGAGGAAACCTTAAAAAATTGGGGGCTGGCTCCTCGACTACTTCAGTAGAATTAATGAGAGCGGCAATGTGTTGGTGTTATAAGAAAAAAAGACGTTTGCGACATTTATGACAATATGACAGTTACAAAGGTAAACGTGATCTCATTAAAATAGTCATTGAGCCGACCATAACAGCAGTTGAGAAAAAAGCATCGAAACCCAACAAATAGTCAGAAATCATCTGAGACGGACAGTCTCCGCACAGAAAATAACCTAGATTTAAAACGAACATCTTGTTGCATTTTCAATTCACCCATATCTTTTGTCAAACTGAGATAAACTAAAAATAACGAAACCTTATCTTACTGGTGCATTTGAACAGATTGTACACATAAAGGAATGCAGTGGAATGTAATGATATGACTTTAAAACATCTTTTATATTTGGATTTCATTTGTCACGAATCATGTGTATAACCTTAAAATATCATATACAAGGTAATGAATTATGTATACAGATATTATATGTCTCTCCGTTCTGGGAGGCCCAACCGTTGGTTTATTTTACAATGTAAAAGATACCCACAATATATCTTTCATAAAGATTGGTGTGGTCGGATAAAGCCAGTACATGTAAAAGCTTAATTGATAAGTCTGTAGTCAGGTAAACCTGAATGAGAACCCACCTTTGTACCATATATAATTTGACAAAACAAAAAAAAACATAACGCATGGGCCAGATAATAGGTCACCAAGAACAAAAAATATGTTTTTATTCTGACAAAGATTGACTTCGTTATTCCAGTTAGCTATGCTTCAACCCCCCCCCCCTCTTCCCCCCACAGCAGGTTAAGACCCATAACACGAAAATAGAGCGGATATTATTATTAGCACTCGCCAATAAGTATTGGTTATGACTGATATGTGTGATGTAAATACTTCCAAAATTGATGACAATATTGACAATTATCGGAATCAATTTTCAGACACAGATAAACACACACACACACACACACATAATATTATTGTATGTTCAGGACCGTAATTTTCTCATCACATACACTTCTAATAAAATATACTAATGTATAAATTCAATTATGCTTGTTTTAAGATGTAAAAGTGTAAAAAAGTCATTCAACAAAATATGCATAGTCAAACATAAACTGACGCTAAATGAATAACTGGGGGAGACACCATTGAACAATTATGTGGGTGTGGATGAATATAATAACCCAATATTTCTCTTGTTTTGTCTTAAGCCAAAATCTGAATCTCATTTTCCAGCTTTGCTAAATCCCAACCTATTTCCCGTAACAAAGGATCTATGTTATATCTCCAACCAAACAGAGGATCTTTACTTAATTTTTTAAATATAAATGTTCTCAATATTTGTAATTTTAGTACAAACAATGCGTTCATTCTCTAATTTGCTTAACGAGCACCCTGAATGATATTTTGGTCCATCTCTCAACGGATACTTAGTCCTATGGGAATGCAACAGGTGGGAGAAAAACCAACTGAGGTGAGAGAATAGTCTGTAAATTGGTGTGCCCAACGTGATAGCACCCTACTGAAAATATTATTGGTCCGAGACAAATGCGTGATACATTTCCAATGAGTACCTTTACACTATGGACTTAGAATTACTCTGTCCTTTGGGGGGAATGATGACCTTTGGTGGGGATTGACTACAAATCTGCACAGCACAGTAGCCATGAACTTGAGATCACAAAACACTGCCATAAGTCACAATGATTGGATAACTGCCTCCATGTAAGGACAAACCTGTTAGCTATAGAAATCAATCACTGCTGCATATTTTTTCTGATGACGTATATTACTACGCACCTTCCCAAACAGCAATGTTTTCCAATTGATGCTTGTAATATTAAAAAGTCAATTGCTAATAATTATTTAATAGTGCTTCCATATAATAATGATTTTATTCTCACCAGCTAAACATAGTTTCGGATTCTCAGGAGTCTTGGTGTATTGGACAAATAGCGTAACCTTGGAGTAATTATTCATAATTACTCCAAGGCGTCACTGAGGTATAATTCTCCTTAACCATTCTTTTTTATTTTATCTGGTATTGTCATTATGCAATTATTTGAGACTCTAATATTACAACTTGCAATTTATACTGAGATGATTTCCCTATTATATCAAAATCTGAAATCATACATAATTTAATTGATAGAGTTTATGGTTTTTGATTCCTGGCATGCAAATTATTTAATCATATTTGCAGCTTAATTATCCCCCACAGCACACAAGCATTTTGTTTAGTACCACTATCTCTGGTGTCATCAATTTTTATAACACGCACAGAGTACAACTATCTGGTACCCAATGAACTCAAATATTTAATGCTTGCAATACATCTCTTGGAGAAGAAGAGCCATTTGATATTTTTAGGGACCTGTGTGGTTAGATGTAAATCGCTTTGACAAGCAGTAAGACACATAAACAAGTATTGTTAGTGGGGGGATACCTTACCGCGGTTATTTGGTCATGCATATTCCCACGGCTTCTCAGAAAAGACCGACTGTGACAGATCAATCTTGATGAAAGCGAGAGAGGGAAAGAAGAATTTTGTTTCATATCAATGCACAAAAATATATTATTGATAGTTATTTATAATACTGTAATTCACCCATTCATTATAGATCCTAAAAAAAGCCCGGAGATTCGATTTGTCATTACCTGTTTGATTGATTAATTAGCACATGTTAATGCAGGAGGCGAAAATAGAAGGTGTGACGTACAATCCAAGTGCACTGTGCACTCAGGCAAGAATGTCCGGGAAAGGCAATCAGATACCACCCAAACACATTTGCAGGATCCTTCATGTGTGCGGTATTAGAGTAGAGTTGTTTTGACAATATCTTGCTTATCGCGTGCAATCATTGGATAAGATCATAGATTAATATTGCTGCAGTTTGTAAATAAATTAATTAATTAATGAAATGAGACTTTCTTTTATGAATATTATACTGTAATAATTTACCCAATATGATATATAATATTATGGGGTGAATGTAGCCTTCATGCTGATAGTAGCAAATATAGCATAGTAATTCATAATAAACATCTGGCGTCGGTTTATCGTGAAGAAAAACGTATGTTGTTTGTTTATATTTTGAGATATAACATAATATAATGAGAAAATTGTTGCCATAGTACCCACAAATAAATTACACAAAAGATCTTTAGGTTATCATCGAACACACACAAATAAGTTTTTAAACCATTTAAAAACTAACCTTGCGAGACAAATACACAGATTGTGGCGCTTTGTGTTTTGTCATCTAATAATGTGCACATCCTTAATATGAAATGAACATCATGACATCAATAGGATGAAAATGGATGCTGTGGCAACCATTATACAAACTTATGATATGAAGTTGTAGAATTTTCTTCAAATTACATATTTCCGTTTCCAAGCCCTTCATTTTGTTGTTCCATATTTGGAAGAAATGTGAAGATCATCGATTCATCATCGAAGTTTCGAAACATGGTTGTCCTAGAAACCAATTTAACCTAAATTATATCAGTTTTGAATATAGTAATCTTGATATGTCTATGGGATAAAGAGACGTTAGTCATGTCATAAAATATCTGTTATCAAATTAACTAAGAATAAAAACTTTGGAATGAATTGCATAACAGGTGACGCCATGGCAACCATGTAATATGACATTCTGGAGTTAAAATTTCATATTCTGAAGTCAAAACCAAAATATCAATAGACAGACATTAATGGAGAGCAGGCCTCTGTAAGCCAGATCACTCCAGTGTCCCAATCTGAGGTTACCCCATTGTTAGCAAAGTTTTACTAAGCAAGTATTTACACTAGATCACTGGTCAGCTAAACAAAGTTTGTTGACAAAGTGTCCAATGGCTGATTGAGATTTTAGCACAAGACTCATCGACTTTCAAATGGCACAGAAATTCATGTAGGGAAAATATGATGGGTAATGATATTTGATAGGAATGTTTAAGATACATACATTTACATTTTGCAAGAAAAAAGTGCTCGAAAATCGCATTTCATGAATGCTTAAACATTTTAAACATAGTTTCTATGGCAACATGTATCATGCAAATATATCAGGACCTTTTGTCTTAATAAATCTTGAGTGAGACCTGAGTGATCAGCCATAAAATGCTCCAGCTCATGCATCTATCTTCACCCATAGACAACTTGAGAGGGATAAAAGTTAAAATTCGATGTCTTAATGGTTTCCATGCCAACAAAATTCCTTTGAAAATAAATATATTTCTGTATCCTGAAGATCTTCACATATTTGTCAAATATGATATAAATTCATCAAAATCTATTTGCTTGGACACATAATTATTTAATTAGCTTGGAGACATAATCATTTTGTTAACATTCTATAATTTCACATTTTTTCCGATTAATGGTTGCCATGGCAACATTCATCACTTTCTCTAATTTCAACATTACCATAGGTATAGTATAAGATGACAGTTTGAAAATAATATTGAAATTTTATTTCATTTCAACCAGCTTTCTAATACAACCAATGTATTTTCTTTGAAAATTATCTTTTTTGAAATGTATTTGTATGCTAATGGCTAACACATATGTGCTAAATATGATGTTAATCCATAATAAATAATTAGCCTGGAGATATGATTATATATGAGATTATTCTGAAACCTAACATAAAGTTCTTAATGGTTGTCATGGCAAAATATTCCATAAGAATATTATATTATGGTTTTAAAGCATGAATCTGATATAAAATGAGAGGTAAATAAGTGTCACAAAATATGAATATGTCCCACCCATAAACAACTTCAAAAGCTCATATTTTGAAATATGGCTAAAAATAGATATATATATTTATATATATAAATATTATCATGCAATATTGTAATTTGCTAATTTAAACTCGTATCATAAATGTATCATGGATTCCATGTGTATGCAAGATTTGGGAATTATGATACAGAAAATGTAAAAATTACATTCTTTAATATGCTTAAATTGATTTGGTTACCAAGCTAACAAGAATATCTTAAAATCGAAATGAAACAGCATCTATATTTTCATGAAAAACAGACCTCCAATATGTCTTGTTCCTGAATATACTAAACGACAAGTCACTCCTAAAATAAGTATCTTTCTGAGATTGGCTCCCAACTGAGTATAGTGTCAGAGGGCAATGCAAAGGGCTTGAATTGCCACGATGTGTGTTGTTTCTATGAGACAGGACATCCTCTATAACAATTTAGTATTCAAGCCATTTAAGAAACACGACGGTCAGCAATATTTACAATCATCGGTAGTGCAGTGCTGAAGGATAAGCGTTTAACACAAATGCATCTTTAAATACGAACCATAATGAGGTGCATGTGAGAAAGATGAGAAAATCTGGGGTAAGTGGCAAGGATATTGAGCTCGGGGATTAATTAACAGACATTTTGCCTAAATGGAGATATGTATGTATCTGGACCTGTGTTAAGTGTTAAGTGAGTCCCCATTGTCCTTTACACATAGAAAAAATATAATGATATGCTAAAGATACAGTAAAACGTTATAAAGATATCATGAAGTACACAGTAAAGAACCAGGGTCGCTACAAGCTGGCAAGTACACAATAGCTGAAAACACTGGTGCCAAATTAGAAGTATTATGATTTATATTTCTTTCTATCTGTCAAATGTGCTCACTGGGAAACAATTGCAATTTGATCTCTTACATGTTAATAAGTAAGCCCCTTTTAGAGTAGCATGCCAACCAAATACAATATAGCTCTGACGAGTATCTGTCAAAACAGAATAGCCCCCACTTCTGGCTGAACAAAAACAAAACAGTATTGCTGCCACCATATTAATAAACAAACATTTTTCTGTCTTTATTTTGAAAAGCAGACCATTCTCCAGTGAGATGGCATTTTGATGTTTTAATCCTAAAAATATCATTCAAGTCTACACTAGTATAAAGAGGTTTTCAGCAACTCCTACGCAACAATCTACTAATGTCCCAACAAAATGTAATGAAAACAATGTCCAAATTCTGATGAGAGATGGTCAGGATAACCGGGAGACACACAGACTCCATCTGCAGTCAATGTTCCCACCATAACATGACACAGAGAGGCAGAGGTTTTACATTCACAACACATAATTTTCCATCCCAATACAGTATAGGTTAAATCATTTCATGTTCGGATGAATCTTATCAACAAGTAATAGTTCCACTGTAATATTCTGAATCAAACTGCTTAAAGTAGAGGAAAAAACAATATACTAATTAAATCTAAGAGACATTCATGAAATTTAGATATGTATTATATCTGTAGACACCAATTAGATAGGGGCTCACTTTATGTGTGTAATTAAGTTTTTTTTAACAGTTTTATATATATATATATATATATATATATATATATATATATATATATATATATATATATATATATATATATATATATATATATATATATATATATATATATATATATATATATATATATATATATATATATATGGTTTATACAGTTATTCAGAAACATTATCTGATGTTCATTTTATTAGCATTTGAAATCATTTTGCCAGCCAGCAAGTTCGTTGCACAAACTCTGCCAATAGGTTATTCGTATTTGAATGTGTATTCTCCAAAGCCAAATAATGATAATGAATATCATTATTTGAAAATGAATGATGGGAATCACTCACTTAAGTTCACATGTTGTATTAGTTGTATACCTTGTTCAAGGCTCAAGTGTCTCAGTACTAAAGCGGTTAACTATTTTTAATGCATGGAATTTACATTTTGATTTCATCTGTAACCTAGCTTATGCAGGAAGAATTTTTCTCCGCATTTGAGATACTTGACAAGAATGAATTCTTTTACTTTTATTGAGCTTGCAATGTCAAAAAGGCACGGGTTCATTATAATTATTGTTGGACGATAAAATCACAGCATAAGAGACAATATACTTCCTACTTCCTATAAAGAGGTATTCCACATTTGATATTCATTACTGGCAGGAACTCAGTTTTTTTAAGCATGAATGTAAAGTAAAAGTTTCTTGCATGCCAGATTTAGAATGTCTTGTAATATAAGCTAAATGCATAGACTCTGTAATCAGGGGTTCCCATATGGTTTCAGCTATACAAGTAATAATTGGTTTATGTTTGACTGGTTTCCAAGGACAGATTTTCCGCATTCTTTGATGCCTAATATCGTAGTATATGAGCTTAGTCACATGAGCCACCCAGTGAGACATAATATTATATGGCCTGCTGTATAATTTACCATTAATGATTCAGATTTGCTCATATGGAATGTCAAAAGGTTAGAATCATATGAGCAGTTCTTCGATAATGAACTAATCATATTGAATGCTTGAAATGCAACACATATCCCCTTCGGAGGCAAAAAGAAAATGGACAATATTTTTAAATACGTCTTGTCTCTTGATGGATAAACGTCCCGGAATGCATATGATGAACACGATAAACGTGAGAATGCATAATGCGACAAGATGCAATGTATAACTTCATTACAGCTCAAGCACTTTATCAAAGCAGATTCAGTCACCCAAAAGATTTAAAATATATAAATAAATAGATGATATATACATACTTTACACACACCCACATACACATTGAGGTGCAAACTAAAGGAAAAATAGACAATAGTGATTTACTTTGATAAGATAAAGTATTTCAATATATTTTTGCCTATCAAAACCAAATTAGTTTACAATGCTTTGATACTCTCACATTGAAACTTGGGCATATTTGCATGGGGTTTCAAGTGTGACTGAATAATTAATTTACAAAAGAAAGCTATCAAATTATCAAATATCAGCAAAAAAATGCATATACAGAACTCTTATTTAAAAACCTCAAACCTCTACAAGATATCTTAAAATTACAAGAATTAAAGTTTAATTATAAGTACAAATATAACAAACTACCCCAATATCTGCAGAGCTTACCTAATAACACTTAATACAGCTAATAACAGAAACATACATATTTACACAACAGAGAAAAGACGAACGTCTCGCTATATGATACATAATTACTCCAAGCATCTAGTAAAGGCAAATCATAAAATAACATAAAAAATAAATGATTAAATAGACATATAAATAAATTATAGGAATTATCACAGAGATAATTCCATTTTTACAAGTGCAGGGCAGGAAAGCTGGCACTCAGATAACCCTCTGGAGGGGGGATAAGATAGGCGGCACCACCAGTCCTCCTTGTTGACCTACATTCATGCACCCTGATCATAACAAAGACTGCTGCATGCTTTTGCAACATAAAAAATAAATGATTAAATAGACATATAAATAAATATAATTTTATAAAAAAATATTGATATATACACACCAACTAAATATGAATTAAACATTCATTTTTAATGCGGCTTACATTCCACCCCCACCCATTGTTCTGTGGCAGTGTTGGGTTATGAAACTATAGTCTCACATGTGGCAAACATAATTTGTTTTTTGTAAACTTAGAATTTCACGTGTACAATATGTTTGATCTTTATTATGTCTAACAAGTCTGGTGAACTTTTCTTCGTCTTTTTGTGAAGTATATTATATTTTATTTTTCACAAGATATGACCCCCCTACTGTTCTATGTCACAGTGAATGATTGATTTATGTCTTACCATGTGCTTAAAGCATTTGTCTTAATGGAGGTCTCCCTGGCCCATAAATGAAATTTAATGTAAAAAATGAAAGATACTATTGACATCTTAGGTAAATCTCGGGTCAAACATATTAATTTCCGAGTTCTGAGTACTTATTGGTAATAGATGCATAACCTTACCACATGTCAATACGCGACAGACGCATGCTCAAATTTGTTCTGAACGGGACGTCAAGATTATCCTTTGTCTTAATCATTTTCAAAACATTAGAATTGTCTTTGTTATGCGATGGGCAGAATTCTCAAACATCTTAATATCAAGATAAAGACAAAAACCGAAATATCTTCTTTTTTATTCAGTAAATTAATGATGCCATAATAATGAAAATTGTACTGTGGTCAAAAAGACATATCTTGTATCTTTATATATTTGAACAACTTAAATAAGTGATGACTTCATTTTGTCATAAAATATCCAACATAATACAGTTTCAAATTTAAGACTACTGAAATATCAGATGAGTACATAAATATATTTTTATATGTATACCACCGAGAAACGAATTGGTCCCAAAGGCTAAGTTTCTCGAAGACAAAATGACTTAATATGTGCGTGAATTTCCTCTCAATTTAATGTATTTGCTGTGTTTACTACAATATTGAATTTTATGAGTCATTTCAGTGTTTTTTAAGTGAACATCATATGTAGGCATCTAGCTCATACTCAGCACAATATCTTCAAAAGAGGATCAGTTACCTATTGTAAAGAGTGTGGTGGGAAAGTTTTCCAGATATCAGCATAAACTCTACATGTTTTACTTTAAAAAATGTACTACTTGTTTTTCACATTACGAAACTACAAGACACAGAGAGGTCTTATTTCTGCTTTGAGTCGACTCGGGAGATTATCATTTTGAATTGTATTCTTATTTGTTTTTTGTTTGGGGTTTTATATCACTTTCAAGATTATTTCAATCATTTCGTGATGAGACCTACTTGTAGCAGATATAGTGCTGCCTCACTGAATTGTCATGTCGCAGGTCCTTGACATGACAACTCACCCGGTCACAGATTTACAAGGACAACAGGTTAACCCTTTGGCACGGGCCTCAGCTCATGTGTGAAATTGTATCATGATTTCAATCTTGGCATGGCCGGGGATCGAACCCACAACCTTTGATTACCACATAGGAACTGGTGCTAACAAGCTGGCGCTCTAAACAACTACGCCATGGCCCGTGGCCTGTATTCTTATGTCCCCTTCGTACTGAAATAAGTTTGCTCTAGGTCTATTGTCATAGATCTAAGTCTAGATCTAAGTCATTGTGATTGATTCCTCATAAGGATATGACTTGAAGGATTGTGATTGATTTCTCATAAGGAAATCATGTGGACATTGTTATTGATTTCTCATAAGGAGATCATGTGGACATTGTTATTGATTTCTCAAAAGAGTATGTTATTGTGATGTATTTCTCATAAGGATATGTCTTTATGATTGATTTCTCACAATGATGTCATTGTGATTGATTTCTCATAAGGATATGTCATTGTGATTGATTTCTCATAAGGATATGTCATTGTGATTGATTTCTCACAATGATATGTCATTGTAATTGATTTCTCACAATGATATGTCATTATGATTGATTTCTCATAAGGATGTCATTGTGATTTATTTCTCATAAGGATATGTCATTGTGATTGATTTCTCACAATGATATGTCATTGTAATTGATTTCTCACAATGATATGTCATTGTGATTGATTTCTCATAAGGATGTCATTGTGATTTATTTCTCATGAGGATATGTCATTGTGATTGATTTCTCACAAGGATATGTCATAGTGATTGATTTCTCATAAGGATAT